>CM053506.1:100722515-100743054 GCA_028627145.1 Eidolon dupreanum
CCTCTCCCTGCTGCTAAGGAGCAGGCAGAGGCTCTGCATTCACAACCTTCCCTCCCACATTCTGGGGGACACAGGCCATACTCTGAAGAACTTTTCTGTCCTCACTGCTCAGACTCACAGGGTAGAGCCTGTTGAGTCTCTACAGCACAACAAAGCTACCAACCAGGGCCAGAGATGTAATTTGCAGGTAAAAATGGAAACACTGATCCCTTTGTTCAAGGCACTCAAATATAAAGCTTTTTCTTAAAAATATTTTCTTGCTATAAAATGTAATGGGAGTAAGAGATACGTGCATTTTAATATAAACTTACAAATTGCAAAAAAAAATACATTTTGGATCATAATTTTTATAACACAATAATTTGTTAATGCGATATCTTGATTGATCATTAGGTTTTTCTGGCTCACTTTTCTGCAAATTCATTCATGAGGCCATTAAATTTTATACTCTTAGTAACTTTAATTGATGTCATCAAAAATGTCAGCTGCTCTTGGCAAACATCAGATTGTAAACAAGTTTTAATTTTGAGAAGGATTAATCTGAGGATACAAGGTTTGGTTTCTTGTATGAAACAAGTTACAAGAGATATCAGAGGAAACAAAAACATCACGCTACAAATTTACATTCAAACTTAAATTCAGGCTTACACAGAAATGATTAGAATGAAGAGAAAGAACTGTTGATCTAGCTGCTGATCTATCTGTCAATCTGCCAATCAATTGCCCTCTCTCTCCTGGATGTGCATTGTTGATTTCCGGAAAGATGGAGAGAAACTGGAAACAGTGGTTTCCAGATTTCTTCTCATTCCCAGTGGCTTGGAGATTAGGGGGAACGGGGTGGGAAGGTGCTTACTCTTTGTATAATCTGCCGCTGTTCGGCATTTTAAACACAAGCACGTGTTAATTGTTCAATTTAAAAGCTTGTTACCAGGAAAAGGAACTCTTCGAGAAACATATGCAATGTTGCCTCATAATCTCAGTATTCAGCTACTCATTGGTAATGTCTTGATGGTCACTAATCTTTCTAAAACCATTAAATATATTTTCATATTTATTTTAAATTATACATAGCTATATATAGTTCAGCATCTTCAACGCAGCTGAAAAATGTTAAGCCTGGAACATTTCCACATTTGGAGCATTAAATCAGATCAACTCTGTTTTTTCCTGGGCTAATGTTTTGGAAAGGTCAGCTGTCATTTTTGCGGTTGTTTTTAAAAAGATGAGCTGTGCTTTCTAACGAATGAAGAGGATGCCGGCGGAAGGTTACTTCCTGAGCTGGACATCCCGTGCATGTGCCCGAGTTGAGGGCTGGGTGGCTTTGACAGCAGGGTCCCAGGGGCCTGCCTGATCTGCAGCTGCCTGATGTCACACATAGTGAGAAGGCTGGCAGCAGGCAGGCAGGGCTGCCTCCGGTCCCGAGATGAAAGATCAGCAGAGCAGGATGTCAGGTGGTGTCTCTCACAGCTCCCCATCAAGCTTTCTCAATGAGCTTATCTCATAAAAACCAGAGAACACTGACACTTAACATCAAAGCACTCGAATTTTTCCATTTGCTAATGTAATTAAAACACTTAAAATCTTTAAAAATTATGAAATCTAAGTTGGATTTATTTCCACAATGAAAGGAAGGTTTAACATTCAAAAATTAATTCATATGTTTAATGTAATTTTAACATAATAATGGATGAAGGGAGAATGAGATAATCTCAATAGACCTCATAGTGGATTGATAAATTTCAAATTCATTCATGGTGACAATCGTCAGCCAGCTGGGTGTAGAAGAGGACTTCCTTAATCAAATAGAAAGTATCTACCTAAAACTTCTACCAATAGCATACTTGTTGTTGAAACACAGCAAGAATTTCCTTGGAGTCAGGTCTGTGTGCCGTGTGTATTTATTCGTATCTGCGTCACATTGCTTCATATATTTTCAGGCCACGTGGTTAGGTATGTACAAGTGCAGAATTTTTATATCTTCCCAGGAAATTACTCCTTTGTCATTATGTAACATCTTTATTTTTAATACGGTTTTGTCTTAGATACTGTTTTGCTTCCAATATTAATATAGCTATAGTTTTGGCAAATATTTGCCTAATATCTCTTTTCCCATTTTTGCTTTCAACTTTTCAATGTCATTTTAGGTATACCTCTTTTTTTTTTTGATATTATTAACATATAATGTTATATTAGTTTCAGAGGTACAACATAATGATGTGTTATTTGTATGTATTGTGAAATGATCACCACAATCAGTCTAGTTAACACCCAGCACTATACATAGTTACATTTGTGTGTGTGTAATGAAAACTTTTAAGATCCAATCTCTTAACAACTTTCAAATGTGCAATGTGGTATTATTAACTATAGTCACCATGCTGTATATTACATCCCCAGGATTCATTATTTTATAATTGAAAGTTTATACGTTTTGAACCCCTTCACCCATTTTGCCCACCCCCACACCCTCTGCCTCTGACCGCTACCAATCTGTTCTCTGTATTTACGAATTTATTGTTTTTTCTTTTTTTTTCTTTTTCAAGATTCCACATATAAGTAAGATCATATGGTATTTGTGGTACTTGTCTTTCTCTTTCTGACTTATTTCATTTAGCATAGTTGCCTCAAGTTTCAACTGTGTTGTCACAAATGGCAAGTTGTCTTTTCTTTGGCTGAATAATATCCCTTTGTATGTATATGCACACACATATGCTCGTGGGTACACACACACACACACACACACACACACACACACATTTTCTTTATCCATTCATCCATGGATAGACACTTAGGTTGCTTCCATACCTTGGCTATTGTTAATAGTGTTGCAATAACAGAGATGCAGATTTTTTTTTGAGTTAGTGATTTTGTTTTCTAGGTAAATACCCAGAAGTTGACTTGATGGATCATCTGATAGTTCTATATTTCATTTTTTGGGGAACCTCCATATTGTTTTCCACAGTGGCTGTACCAATTTACCCAAGAGATATCATTATCCTGGGACTTTTTAAAAATGTTTCTTTCTCAGTTCAAAGGTTCCCAGATAACCCAGCTTACGATACACTTGAAGCCTAAACCCACTCACAATACAGGCTGAAGGTTTTAGTTCCTCAGGGGAGAGTTTCTGTTTTACCCACGACTTAGAAGATGTCGAAAAGTGCCCTTGTCTTCTTGAGCTGTTGGGTAGTTTCCTACCTGTTTCCTGTGGTGGTAATGCTTCAAAGGCCTCGGTTTTATGCGGGGTCGTAGTTGCAGCTTCCTGTCTCATGTGAGTCCAGGGCTTCATCTCCTGTGTCTACATAGGCAATAAATCTCAACCTGTCATTTGCCAAGTCTAACAGCCACGTCTCTGCCTCCACAGTTACATCAGCTCACGCTCTTACGAGTCTGATTTTCAGTGCCCTTTTTGTTTGTGCTTTTTATCCGCCATGTTTGCCTTTGCCATGTTTTTGGCTCCTGAGGTTTCCCTTTCTTCCTTGAAAGCTTAGTTATGCATTGAAAACATTGTTATCTTTAACTTGAATTTTCTGAGTGATGATAACCGGACATTTTCCTCATTATTATAGACTTCCAGCTTGATAGTTACTCATCTATCTAGCTGTTCATTCATTTATTCATGTGATATTACTTAAGCACCAAATATGTGCTGGATACTGGTGATACAAAGACGACTGGAACATATGAAAACCAGGGGCAACACACACACACACACACACACACACACACACACACACACACGGCACAAATGGTAACTCTGTGAGGTCCTGGGTAGGTTAATTAGCTTGACTGAGGTGATCATTACATCAGATATGCTTGCATCAAAACACTATGTCGTACATCTTAAATATATATATAATTTTTAACTTGTCAATCATACCTCTCCCTCAATAAAGCTGGGAGGGAAATCCAGTGGAAGGTGGAGTTGACAGGAAAACTTCTGGGATGGGATAGAATTTAAACTGAGCTGTGAAGACAAAGGGAAAGGAGACTGAGGTGCTCGGCACAGCTATGGGCGAGGCACAAAATGGAAGAGAAACTGCCTTCACAGAAAGCCAGAGACTAGGAAACGGTTCACGACAGTGTAGCAAGTGCTGTGTGCTGCAAGGATAAGACACAGGCTGCTGGAGGGTACAGAGAGGTCAAGAAGAGAAGTTTGAGCCTAATTGTGAAAGATGAGTGCACTTAGTAGGGTGCAGCCATAAGGAAAGAGGCTGGCAGTTCTGACTGCATGAGAGTTAAACGTTCTGTATAAAAACAATAACTGATATTTATCGAGTATTTACAATGCGCCAGCTATAGGTTTTTTTGTTTTGTTTTGTTTTGTTTTGTTTTTTAAGGTGCCCTTTATCAGATTGAGGAAGCACTATTTGGGTCAGTTTTGAAAGCTCACCATACTTATCCTGAAAGGGTTAATAAAACAGAATGGTGTCCTCTGCCATGAGCAGAAAGCAAGCAGAGCGTAGGTGAGGCCTCAGATCCTGGGGACCATCCCAAGTAAGACAGTGTCCCTGTATTTGTCATGAAAATCAATGTGGCGATTTACTGCACAGTGTTAAATTTTATTGTTCAAGGCAAAGTTATATTTGCTCCCTTCACTTTAAAATAAGTATATTTCCTACCATAACAGCAAAGCACTAACAAACTAGCAGTCTAGCATAATACCTAAGAATATATAAAGACATCCCAGATGTATCTGTTTTACCTAGGACTCAAAAAACAACCTAAACTTTTTTGATTTGTTGAATTCAAGGGCAGACGGTGGGCTGCTTTTCTGCTCATTAGATGATTTCACCCACCAAATCACCTTGGAAGAATCCCGAAAAGAGCATCAGTTGGTGCACAGTGCTAGTTGTTTAGAATTAAATTAAGCTTAACAGAGATGGAGAGTAGGAGACAACGACTGACTTTGCTTCCACAAAGGGCTGAATGTCGAATGACCTCTAAAACTGGCTGTTGCCATACAAGAAAATTATCTTAGACCTCAGATTTGCTCCAAGTCCCTGGACTGTATTGTTATAATACAGCGGTAGGTTTGCTTTGTAAAGAGAGAGAGGGCGAACAAGGGGGGAAGAAGGCATCTGTCGCTTCTAGTGAGTTAAGCCTTCTAAAAATATTCCCCTTTTAGTGACCACTTGTTAGTTTGACCCTTTGTTCTTTGACTCTGGAAATAGAACCTTCTAAACTCCCCGCCTCTCTCCCTGTGTTTGCGAAATGGTGATAATGCCTGAACCACAGAGGCAGAGACTTCATTTTGCAGCCGCAGCTTTTGGAGACGAGGGGTTATGGTGAATAAAAGAGGAAACATTCCAATTATTCTCGCAAAGGCTGAAGAACTATATTCTCTTCATTTAAAATATTGTGTTCCTTTTAGTGATTCTAAAGAACCATACTTTGAGCTCAGTGATCAAGTTCTACCGTCCATACCACGTTTAGTGAGTGATTCAGTGAGCTGTCGACTGATCACAGTGAAAAAAGCATTCTCTTGGGAACCAGCCAACTTTGCAATCAATTTCACATTAGTCAGACTGATGTCTGGACTAGGCGGAGAAGACCCCATGAGATTTTTTAAATGCTTGTGTGATTATGGAGTCTTGAAAGCACAGTCAGGGGACTGTCCTATGAAAATTATTGGGATGAAATCAGGAGGCACTAGCTTTTGATTATAAGGAGATTTTTGTTTTTCTTCCTCTTTCCCTCTCTCCTTCTCTTCCTTTCTTCCTTCTCCTGTTCCTCCTCCTCCTTTTTTTTTTCTTTTTCTTTTAAATAAGCTTTCTCTTTTCTTCTTCAGATTATAAGAATAAATCATGCTCACTCTAGAGAGTAGTGACATGGACGACTGTGCTCTTGAGCCAGAACCAAACTCGAGTTTGAAATCTGGTTCCACCGCCGACCAGCTGTGTTACCTTGCAGAAGTCACTTACCTGGTACACCTCAGTTACCTGAGTGTTAATGAGTATACTAATGCTAGTTACCTCCCAGAGCTGGTGTGGTGTGGATTTCATAAGACATTCATATACACACATGTGGGCCAGGTACACAGAGCTCAAAATACTGTTTCATTTAATAATAATAATAATAATAATAATAATAATAACAACAACAACAGAAAAAATACATAACTAAAACTACCTATAATCCAACCACTGGAAAATAAACTTTACCTCCAGGTAGACTTTTACATTCTCAAGTTTTCAAATGAAAGCTACCAAATTAGTTAATTAATATTTATTTAGCCTGATGCCATGCTATGTAATGAGAGGTATATAGTTAAAGTCAACATTTTCTGACTTTTCTGGCCAATAATCTTTCCAGTATTCCTTCATTCATCATTGACTCGTGCAAAGATAATTTTCACACCTTTTATATGCCAGACACTGTTCTAGGTATTGGAGGCACGATAGTGAACAAAACAAAAAACTTGCTGTCATGAAGCTTACACTTCCGTGAGAGAGAGAATAAACAAACGAGTAAACTAAATCTAATATGCAGAAGGTGATACACATGGAGTGAGTGAGAGCATGATGTGTGCTACTGGAGGTGGGCAGAAAGTTTGAAATAAGACCCCAGACCCCAAGGTGGGGCAGCAAGCCCTGAGACCATCTGGAGAAGGTGGTGTTTCAGGTGGAGGTGGCCTGGGCTTGCTTGAGCAACAGCAAGGATGTCAGTGTGGCTGGAGGGAAGTGTGAGAGGACAGTAGAGGGGCCGAGATCAGAGGCTGGTGACGGCCAGACCGCAGGGGCCTGTAGGCCACTGCCGGTCGTCTTTGCCCATTTACAACCTCATTGGCCTGCGATCTACTTTGACCTCTGAAACACAAGAGGACTGACATGTGTCCTTCCTTGGCAGAAGCTTGAAGAGCCAGCATGTGCTGTTCCGACATTTCTTTCTCCCTCTCACAATGTTCTAGAAAGATGTCACTTTTAAACTTGAGGTCTGGTGTGAAGACAATATGGAACCACAATTCAGGCCACCTGGTGGATATGCAATGTGAGTGAGAAATAAACATTCAGATGGCTGTTTTGTCCAGCCTGTTTCTGAACTGGGCTTGTCTTGCAGTTGTATTTGCATAGTACTTTAAATAATATTTTTTAAAGTTAAATTGTTCGCATGAAAAAAAAAAAACTAAGTGGGGGGAAGCTCTTGGAATAGCTGAATCCTCCCCTTGTCTACTCCCTGCTCTTCTGCAGCTAGGCTTCGGAGGGGCCACCACCTCCTTTGTAGCAATAGCTGTCCCATTTGTCTCCCTGCCAAACTTGTCTCCACACTGATGCCAAAGCAATGTTTCAACATGCAAATTTAATAATGTCTACTCCCTATTTAAAGCCTGTTAATGGAAAAGTACAAAAATACATAGAGGGTCTGAAAAGATTGAGCATCAAAAATAATGAAAGGAAAATTTTCACAATGTTATGTGATAGTTTCTGGGTGGTGGGATTGTGGATGATTTTAATTTTCTTTTTAGTACTTTTCCATATTAGAAGGGTAGAAAAAAAAAACCCCACATAATCAAAAAAAAAAATCCTTCTACTGGTTCCTAATTTTTAGTTGTAGCAGAGTAAGAAGGCCAAGGACCTTTGACAGTCTTTCCATCGACAGATCAAGTTCAATGCCCTTCACTTTGGATCTGTGCTGGCTGAAGTCATTTGCTTGGCTAAGAGAATGTGGCAGGAATGATGTTCTGGAACTTCAAGCTTAGTTCATAAAAAGCTATGGAGCTTTTACTGGGCTTTCTTGGGACACTCTCTGGGAGCTGTGGGCCACCATGGAGGTAGCCTGGCACCTTGAGGTGTCCATACTCCAAGTACAGTGGGGTCCAGTCCTTCAGTCTACCCCGCCACAACAGCAGACGTGTGAGTGAAGCCATTCGAATCCTTCAGACCAGCCCATCTGTCAGCCGAATACCACCCAGTGACCTCAGTCAACGAGGCATCATGCAAAAGAATCACCCTGCTGAGTTCTGGCAAAGTTCCTGATCCACAAAATCACGAGATATAATGATTGTTGCTTTAAGTGTTTGGTTAATTTGTTAGGTGGCCGTAGACAGCTGTGTATTAGTTTCCTATCACTGCTGTAACACATTTTCACAAACTTAGTGCCTGAAAAGAACACAAATTTATTATCTGGAGTTCTGGAGGCCTGGAATGGGTCTCGTAGGCTAACCCCAAGGTGTTGGCAGGGCTGTATTTCCTCTGGAAGCTCCAGGAATCATTCCCTTTTCACACTCTGGAAGCTGTCCTCAGTCCTGGACTTGCAACTCCCTTTTATCTTTAAAGCCAGCAGTGGCTGGTCAAGTCCTTCTTGCATGGTCTCACTCCGACACTGGCTCTTCTGGCTCCCTCTTCCTCATTTAAGGGCCCTTGCAATTATGTTGGACCCACCCAGATAATCCGGGGCGATCTCCTTATCCTAAGGTCATCTGATCAGCAACCCCCTCTGCCAAGTAATGTATCACGCTTCCTGGGGAGTAGGACTGGGCCTTTTGGCGCATCTCTCTGCTGAATATAGTCTGTGAGCTCTTACAGTACAGAGGCTGTGAATTACCTGTGACTCTCCAAGGTATAGCATAAATAGGCACTTAATGACAGGTATTCCGGGATACAGAGCTATGAATAAGATGGGAGATTTGTCCAGAGAGAGCGTATACTCCAGAGTAGGAGGCAGCAAACTATGATCCCCCGACTTTTTTTGGTACAGCTCACAAGCTAAGAATGAGTTTTACGACTTCAAGTAGTTTAAAAAAATTCAAAAGAATAATATTTTGCGACATGTGAAAATCACAGGAAACTTAATTTTAAGTGTCTCTAAACAAAATGTTATTGGAATGAAGCCATGCCCACTCATTTGTGCATTGTCAATAGCCGCTTTCTTGTTATATTAGTGGGGCTGAGGACTTGTGACAGAGACCATGTGGCTGCAAAGTCTAGAACAATGACTACTTAGCCCTTTACAGAAGAAATTGCTGATCCTTGCTCTAGACTAGCCATGTGCAGTAGAATTTTCGTGATGGTGGAAGTGTTCTCTCTCACACGTGGTGGTCAATAACCACATGTGGCACTTGAAATGAGGCTAGTGCCACTGAAGAACTGACTTATGCTTTGTGTGATTATAATTGATTTCAATTTAAAGAGCCACCTGTGACTAGCGACTACTGCATGGGGCAGCTCAGCGCTAGGAGGAGAGATGACGATTATGAAGATGCTGACTGTGATGTGACAGTTTCGCCATGTACCAGGAACTGTGCTGAGAGAGCAAGGATGATGCTCTTGCAATTCTTTTTTTACAGAAAAGAAAATTGAAGCTTAGAGAGATTAAGTGACTCGCCTAAGGTCACATAGTTTACTGAACAGCAAAGGTGGAACCCAGGTAGACTAAGTCCAGAGCTGTCACTTTAACATGAGACTATCCTGCTTCAGTAAAATAAGACATGTACACATTGAATTATAATATATAATGTGATGAGTGCTATGGAAGAAGTAAAAACAAGGTCGAGAAACAAAGGAAGAACATCTGACCAGGGAGGAAAGAGACGTCTTCATGAGTGCCAAACCACTTATGCTGGGCTGTGACATTTGGGCAGGATTTTGACAGATAGCTATGTGCTTGTACGCATGGAGGACGCAATGTCCTAGACAAGGTGTGGTGTTGCGAAGGTGGACGAGGCGTTGATGGATTGAAGAGCAAGCCGGTTCGAAAACCCTTGTGAGAACCTCATTAGCCAAGGACCACATAAGTTCTCCTGACAGATGGCTGCGCTTCCTCTTTTCTATCAATAACAGCTATGTAAATGACCATGTCTCCCTTTTTGCTTTGACTGGAAGTTTGGCGTCAAACTCGAGCTTAACTGTAGCAACAGCAGGAAAACATTACAGCTTGAATATTTGTGTTTCAGTATTCTCCCTTCTCCCCCTCCCCACCATCCAAGCTTGATTTCTGCTCTTATTTGTGTTTTCCCTGATCTTAACATTTATTCTTATCCACGTTTTAATCTAATTTTATTATATGCTTATTTATTGCAATGCTCCTTCAGTCCTTTTGTAAATGTGTCTGGGTGTAAGTAACAAAATAGGTTCAAGCTAGGTGAGGACCTAGGGAGAATGCAAGAAGATACGTCTGAAAAGATAAGAGGTCAGTCTGAAAAGATAAGTCGGTGTCAGGCACTGCACAGGGAGGCTCAAGCAGTTGGGCGGCTATTTCTGCCTGGAAGAAGTATCTGTGAGCCAGCCAGGTGCATTCTCTATGCTCTTTCCTCCGCAGCCTTGGCTGGGATCCTGGCAGCTCCCCACTCGGTCGTTGGAAACCTGGCAGTTGACCCGACTTCCATCCCATGCTGCTGCCCCCTTGCTTCCTGGACTGGCTCTGGTGTCTGTTGGGTCTTTTCCGAGTGTTAATTCCCAAACATCCTCCGTTTGAATCTTGTTGTTGGCATCAGAGAACACGCCGGCATCCTATAATCTTTCTAAAGCATGCCCTGATCAGGCTTCTCCTCTCCTTGAAGGTCTTTAGTTGCTCTCAGGTAAAAGGTCAAGTTCATGAGCTTGGCTCAGAGTCCTGGTTCACACCTCAGATCTACCTCTTCTTAGCTATACGACTTTGGGCAAGTTATTAAATTTCTCTATGCCCCAGATGGCTCACTTGTAAAATGGAAATAATGATAGTACCTACTACAGAAGGTTCCGTTGAGGATTAGCTGAGTTAACGTATGTAAAACATGAGAACGGCTCCTGGCACAAAGTACGCACCGTGTGTGTGTGTCAGCCCGATTGTCATGAACTTGTCAAACTCATCTTTTGCCAGTTCCCCTCACACCATTTCTGGTTCCACGTGTTCTGAATTACTTGCAGTTTCCCCAAAGCCCTCCAGCCTATTCCCTCTTACCTTTAGGTGTTCCTCCTCACCCCAACCCCTTTATCAACCCATCCTCATTCTTATATTAGCTGAGATGCCACCTCCTCTGGGAAGCCATCCCTGACTACTCTCCTCCCTCCCTCCCCCATGTGAATTTTTCTGTGTCCCCCAGAGACCAGGGACCATGTGCGCCTCACCCTTGTAGGAATTGTCACAGTCTTTGGCGGAGTAGGTACAAATTAAATGATTGTTGAATAAATGGATGACTGCCCTGGTCAAACTGAGGTATATTGGAGACAAAAAATGTATGTGTTAGAATGTTGCAAATCTGAAATAAGGTGATATGTAAAGTTCCAGCCACATAATTTCAAAGCTGGGGTGAATTCTAAACTGTTTACACTATTGCCACTTGGTGGCGCCACTTTAGCTGGTAACCAACAATACCTACCAGCCTTCTTTGGGTGTCTTAAATTCCTGGGTGCTTCAGTACATTGAGCTTTGCATAAGATGCTAGCACCTTATGTACCAGACTAAGACTGAAGGATTCATGGGTGGTAGGAAAATGAAGAAGAGCAGAGGAATGCTTAGACAGGAACTTGGACTGTATCAAGGGGATTTGAAGATAAGAAGTTTCTATGAGAACCTTGGGCGGGGAGTGTGAATGGGGGAGCGTGACCAGGAGCTAGCTGAAAATCCAGAATGCCAAACTCAGTTCAAAGGGCAGAGGTGACGTGGAGACAGGAGCAGAGGAAAGGAGAGAGATGTTAGTAGATAAGACTGATTTAGCAACCTGGGGTGAGGGAACATTCAGAAAGGGACACCGAATTCCATTGCGGGATCCAAATCGAGGAGCAGGCAGGGCTGGGGCGGCACGCCAGGGGTCAGTGCAGAAGGGCCAGCCGAAAGAGCTGCTCAGCAATAACCATCATTAAGACTATTACCTATAGATGTTTATTTCAAAGTGGAAAAGGCATGTAGCAGGGGTCCGCAACCCCCAGGCCGCGGACTGGACCAGTACCAGTCTGTGGCCTGTTAGGACTCAGGCCTCACAGCAGGAGATGAGTGGCCAGCAAGCAAGCGAAGCTTCATCTGTATTTGCAGTTGCCCCTCGGTGCTAGCATCACCGCCTCAGCTCCACCCCGGATCATCAGGCATTAGATTCTCATAGGAGCACTGGTCCCTGGTGCAAGAAAGGTTGGGGACCGCTGGCATGTAGCATTTCTCAGGGTAGGTGTTAATTTTTCTACATTTTTCTTCAAGTTACACAGGAGAATTTTTTGTGTTGGTCCTCTACACAGAATGAGACAGCCGCTGATGAGAGCCCCCTGCTCTGGGCTGCCATCTGAATTCAGGGGTGCACGGACCAGAGCTGGTCAAAGTGTGGCCAGTGAGACTGGGCTCTTCAAGCACTTGTAACTGGTGACTGGGTCATCATGGTCACAGTCTCTTGATCCTCCCTTCTTGGACGACTATGAAGACTATGCATTGACTAACAGGTCATTTCCTAATTATTCCAACAGGAGCCGAGAGATTTTTATACCATTATTTTCCAGGACAGATAATGGACTTAGGTCAGTCAGAGTTCTTATATGTAAGCAGAGAAATAAGCCTAGACGACCTAAGTAGAAACGGAATTTATTGAACGTATAGTGGGGTAACTCACAGAACTTCTGGGAAGGCGTGAGAACCAGGCTCAGGGAATGTGCTGACTGGGGATGACCTCAAAAGCATGCTGTGGAAGTGGCTGGGTAAGGTCACTGTTCAGGATTTGCCCCATGCGATGTGGGTGGAAAAGCAGTCAGTGAAAATAATGCAGCCTTGACATTCTGTATATTTTCCCCATGTCTTTTGATATAAGTTTCAAATGAACATTAAGCAGCATGACAGCTTTGTGATTACGTACTCTCTAGTCTCCTGCTGGCTGGTCCATGCCAATGTGTAGAAATGGCTCCAAGCATATGTCCCCTTTTTTGGCAGATCAGAAGTGTCATCTTGGTTTTCCAGTATCCCACCTGTGCTGTGACTTGCTTTGACTCTTCTTTTCTCACTCCATCTCTTTGTAGCATCTGTCTCCTTCTTGAAACAATTGCTTCCCTTGTCTTTTGTGACCCCTATTCTCTCCTGGTTTGCTGCCTGCTTTGTAAATGTACCTTCTGGGTCCCCTTCTTCCCTTTATCTTCTCATTCTTGGCCTTTCTCCTACCACCTTCCTTCTTCCCTTCTCTCTCAAAGCCCTCTACTGGGAGGGATTTCAATTCATTCCCATAGCATTGTAATTAATCCATTGATTTCAAAGCCCTTAGCTCTCTCCTGAACTTCCAACCAGCAAGCAACTGAAAAGCCCTCACAGATGTCCCATGGCCCCTCAAATTAAAAATATTCCACCCTGAACCTGGCTCCATCCCATCTATCCCCGCTGCTCCACTTCTGTTCTCTGAATCAGTGAACTGGAGTAGCATTAATTCATTGTCCAAGTCCCAGGCGCCATCCTTGAGTCCCCTCTCAATCCCTAGATTCTGTCACTTCTATTCTTTAATATCTCTGAAATCTGTCCAGATCTATTCACCTGCATTGGAACATTTTGTTCCCTCAGTTTAAGCCATCACCACCCCTCACCTGTATCACTGCAACAGACTCCTAACAAGTGTCCTTGCTCCGGGCTCCCTCACACTCCCTACTTTTGTCCTTGCTCCATTATAGGCAGAATGATGAAGTATGTACTTGGCTGCATCTCTTCCCTGCATGCAACCACTCGACGGAAGCCCAGTGGCTCAAAGAAGAAAATTCAAACTTCTAAGGGAGATCTGACAAACTGTGGCTTGTGGATTGACTCTGGCCTACCACTTCTTCTAGTACAGCCTGCTAGCTAAGAATAATTCTTATATTTTTAAATTGTTGAAAAAAATCAAAAGATTGCGATTGGAAAATTATATGGACTTTATCCAAAATATACAAAGAAGTCTTCAAACTCAACAAGAAAACAAACAACCCAATGAAAAAAATGGGCAAAGGACACCTCACCAAAGAAGATAGAGAAGTGGCAAATAAACATATAAAAAGATGCTCAACATCATATGCTATTAAGGAATTGCAAATTAAAACAGCAATGAGTTACCACTGCACACCTAATAGAATGTCTAAAATCCAAAATACTGACAACACTTAATGCTGGTGAGGATGTGGAGCAATGGGAACAGTCATTCATTGCCGGTGGGAATGCAAAAACGGTACAGCCACTCTGGAAGACGGTTTGGCAGTGTCTTACCAAACTAAACATATTCTTGCCATAGGATCCAGCAATTGTGCTGCTTGATATTTACCCAAGTGAGCTAAAAACTTCAGTTCACATAAAAACCTGCATATGAATGTTTATTGAAGCTTTATTCATAATTGCCAAAACTTGGAAGCAACCAAGATATCCCTCGATAGGTGAATGGGTTAATAAATGGCAGCACATCCAGACAGCGGGGTATTATTCAGCACTATAGAGAAATGATCTACCAAGTCATGAAAAGATATGGAAGAACCTTAAATGCATGATGCCAAGTGAAAGAAACCAGCCTGAAAGGCTGTATATGGTATGATTCCAACTACATGACATTCCGGAAAAGGCAGCTCTGGAGAGAGTAAAATGATCTGTGTTTGCCAGCAGCTGGTGGAAGAAAGGGAGGGATAAGTAATGGAACAGGGTAGATTTTGAAGGCAGTGAAACTATTCTATGTAAAAGTATTCCGTGTGATACTGTAATAGTAAATGCTTGTCATTATACGTTTGTCAAAAACCATAGAATGTACAGCAGCAAGGGTGAACCCTGACATAAACTATGGAGTTTAGTTAATAATAATGCATCAATATTGGCTCACCGATCATAATGAATGTACCACACTAATGCAAAATACTAATAGGGGAAACTGGATGATGGATAAGGGTAGGGTGGTATCTTGGAACTCCCTACTTTCTGCTCAACTTTTTTGCAGACTTAAAACTGCTCAAAAAATGGTCTATGAATTGAAAAATTATATCAATTTCAAATTTCAGTGTTCGTGAAGTTTTATTGGGACACATCCACACCTTTCATTTACGTACTGTCTATGGCAGCTTTTACGCTTTAATGGCCAAGTTGAGAAGTTACCACAGTGACCAGATGACCAGAAAAGCCTAAAACATTTGCTACTTGGCCCTTTACAGAAAAGAACGTGTAGACCCCTTGCCTAAGGCACATCCAGCCCTTCTGCATTAATCCATTGCCCACATTCTGCACCATCCAGCCTCACCCTGCTGTCTCACAACTTATCTTGGTTCGGCAATCCCGAACCATTTTCTCTGAAAATCCATGCTCTTGCCCATCAGTTTCCTCTGCTGGAAAGGCTGGGCAGGACTCACTGGTTTCCACTGTGTCCCAGCACCGCTGTTGGGTGGCCTTCCCTGACCTCCTAGGTCTGAATTAGGTGCCCCATCAGTACTCCTCAACCCCCTCCCTCCTAGTTCGGCCTTTGTCTGGAAAGCACCAAGTTCTTGTTGGTCCCCTGAGACCGTGAGCTTTTGAGGGTGGGGCCATGGCTCTTCACCTCTGCATCTCTAGCACCCTGTGCTTGCTGGTAGATGCTCAGAAACATTTAAAAAGGCTTCTGGACCTGGTGTTCATGTGTGAATGGTCTTCATGATCTGTGAGTACGCTGAAACAGGAAGATGAATGTCATATATGTGCCTGTTTGTGCATATTTTATGGGGAGAAAGCCCATTGTTTTCATGAGCTTCTCATATTGGACTATAACCAATCGTGTGTGTGTGTGTGTGTGTGTGTGTGTGTGTGTGTGTGTGTGTCCTGGAAGAGGTATAGATATATGGTCATTAAAATGCTGACAGGGATACATTAATTAGATTTGTTGACTTTGTCAGTCTGACAGTCAAAGAAGTTTCCTGATCCTAGTGAACATACCTGAAAGGTCTGTGTCGGTGACAGACACATCACCACTTTTTAAAGCCTCAAATTCATGACCTAATGATTAGTGTTAGCATTAGTTAGAAATAGTGTAGGCATAGGAAATTGATCCAGAGGAAGAATATTTAGAAGAGATTCATACAAATATCTGGGCTTGACTTGATTCACGCTTGTGATGATTAATTTATGTGTCAACTTGACCTAGGTTTTGGTTAAACACTAGTCCAGGTGTTGTTGAGAAGGTATTTTTTAGTTGTAATTAACCTTTAATCGGTAGACTTCGAATAAAGCAGATTATCTGCCATACTGTGGGTGGGCCTCACCCAATCAGTTGAAGTCCTTAAGAAAAAAGATTGCAGTTCCTGGAGGAAGTACCTCTGCCTCCAGACTCATTCAGACTCAAGGCAGCAACAGTAGCTCTTCCCTGGGTTTCTAGCCTGCTGATGTGCCCTGCGGATTTCAGCCTTGCCAGTGTCGCCAATCACACAAGCCAGTTCTTTAAAATAATCTCTCTCTCTCTCTCTCTCTCTCTCTCTCCACACACACACACACACACACACACACACACACACACACACACTACTCTCCATCTCCCTTGTTGAACATTGTGGATTTAAATGTTATTTTGGATGAAGACAAGTTTTGGATGAAGATATTTTTACTTGGAAATCTCTTTAGCATTAGATCCAAGATTGCCACTCTTCTGGTTTTGTGGTTCATATTTTCAATTAATGCTTAAGATAAACAGCCATTCTCAGTTTAGATGAGCATTTGCCAGTGAGGAAATTAGGAAGACTTGGCATTTGAATGCTTGCTGGAATTGGGTTAAGTGTGAAACCACAGCCTTGGGTGCCACAGGAAACAAATGCTCAGCTCCACTGCACACCACAAATAAGGTGAAAAGTTCTCCCTGAAAATCTAAAATATGTGGATACGTCCTTAGCCAGTGGAAACTTTAAGCATAAGAAACACTAAGAAATGGGCCAGCAAAGTATTCTTTCCTTTTATGTATTGGTTCTTCCTTCTGCCTTTTTCACTAAATGCAACGGTGCTGTTTATTTTGTTTTTAAAATTGTTTGCTACTGTTTCACATTGTAACAGCAATTAAGGAATTTTTTTTTTAAAGAGAAAATTTTATTTACCACCCAACCACCTTAGAAACTTAACTTTGTTGAGCTTTCCAAGGACACAGGCCAAAGAAAGGCTGACAGACCTTGGAATCAAGGCCAGAAGACCTCTGGAGATGGAGAAACCACAGAAAATACAGTGTGACAATGGTCATTTCTGAAATGTAATTTGCAAGTCGTTATTCTTGCAGCCATGCAGTGGTCTTGAAAGAGCATTCACACCATTTAGAAACCACTGAGGCTGTTTATTTTTTCAGAGCAGCTGTCTCCGTGAACTCTCCCCAGGCTCAATAACCTACTGCCCAATTCCCTTTTGCTCTTTGAAAGTCCCAGCCTCTGAGGATTTGGCAGCTAGAACAAGGTTGAGCATGACTGATACAGGAAATGGCCCGTGGCTGGACTGGTGCCTGAATGCAGCTGAATGGGGACACACACTCCCAGGCCTTAGCAAGGAAGCAGCTGTCACTCAGAGCACTAGTTCAATGTCACCAGCTTGCTCGTTCCCTCATTCTAAGTGTCTCGACTGTCTTAGGAAGGTAACACTAGTGGTGGGACACAGTACAACTCAGTTTTAACCATGTAGTTTTGGGTAGTTCTTTAGGAAGGGGGAGGAGAAGTGAGAAGCAAACTAACATTTACTTATTGTATCCTACACTATGATGGGCACTTTATTTATGCCTGTGCTGCAAAGGAGAGTAATTGAAACTACTGCCTGTGTGGCCGTGGCCATGTCACTTAACTCCTCCATGCCTCATTTCCCTTCTGTAACAATAACAGTAATAATAATAACTATGCCACAAAGTTATTATGAGGATTAAATTAATTATTATGTGCAAAGCACTCAGAGTAGTGCCAGGCACGTAGCGCGTGTTATGTACATGTTTGCCATTATCATCTTTACTAGTTAATTTTAACACAGCCCTGCTTATCTTTTTATGATTGAGGAAACTGAGGCTCATGGAGATTAAGTCAATGACCGGAGATGGCAGAGCCTGAAACCAGACTCAGATTTATCTGACTGCCCTGTTTTCTTCTCAGTATAGGATCAAGCCTGCTCAATGCTATCGAATTCCCTCTGCTGCTTGCCAGTTCAGGGTTCAGTTTATTAGCTCTTCTTTGTACTGACAAGGGTGAAATCCTATATGACTGAGGCTCTGTCTTTAATCCCCCCATCCTGGCCTTTTGTCAGGATATCACCCATCCCTGGCAAAAGGCCAACGGTCAGTATGTGCAGGGGAGGGGTCCCCAGAGGAGGAACTTCCCTCCTCTGGTCCCCTCCTGTAGGCATAATGTTTTTTCTGATGTTCCCTATGCCTTCTCTATCAAAAACCAGGGGATAACCATAATGAAATAAAATGTTCTGACCAGCAGGACCCTTACTATAGCCTGTTGGATTTAGGGGAGCAGTTGGCTTCCTCCTAAGGGCAGGGCTGCCCAACAGAAATATAACACCAGCCATATGTGCAGTTAAAAATTTCTAATAGCTAAAAAAAAAGTAAAGAGTGATATTAATCTTAATATTTAACCTAATATGTGCAAAATATTATTTCAAAATGGAATCAAAACAAAAATTACCAATGAGATAGTTTATGTATTTTTTTTGTATTGTTTTAAATCCATTGTTCACACAGACGGCCCTTGAGCCATATACCATGCGAATACAACAGGTACCAGACACAAGGACACGGTAATCATTAGCGACTTTATATGTCTAAAACCGTCCCCTGCTTCCCTGTTCTTCGTCCACGAGCAAATACTCGGATGGAAAAAAATGGCTGAAGGAGTAAAGTCGCTCCCCCTTCCCAATCAACCTTGATCAATGCAGTTTTTTTTAAATTTTTTAAATTTTTTTATTTTTTGGCAGTTAAGCTTTCTCGTGCGGTCACAGGGCGTTTGTATCAATCCGCACGCTTTGTACGTCTCATCAAAGGAGTCGGGCGTGATGATGGAGAGCATTTCAGATTCTAGAAGGACTCGGGCCTCTCTTGGACCCCGACAAAGTCCTTTCCAGCGTCTTATGCCCATGGGAACAGTGTGGCCTCCACTGACGACAGCACCCCCGGAGGGTAGAGCAGCCCGATCTGCCAAGCGGACACTTGGCAGGGCTCAGATTTCCTGGACCGGATGGCTGGGCCGAGCCCGGAGGCCCGCACCGCGCTGGCGGGGCACAGGATGCGCGGTCGGGCGTGCGCATCCTGGGCATCCGCCCGCGCTCGCCCCGCGGCGCAGCTGCCGCCGACTCCACCGGGCCTGGAAACCGCAGGAATCCCCGCCGGGGCCCCACGTCCTCCCCCAAGAGGGACCACGGGGCGGAGTCGCCCACCTGTCATCTGAGACGCCCCACGTGGGCTGGCTAGGGTGGGGGGGCGGAGGCTGAAGAGAGAAAAGGCAGAGGCGGCGAGGGAGGCTGGAGTGAGAGTGGAGAGGAGAGAGGAGGGGAGGAGGAGAGGGGGAGAAAAGGGAGCTCTCGAAGGCCGCGCGGAGGGAGAGCGAAGAGCAGAAGGAAGAATAAAGAGAGACATCCAGAGAGGAACAGGTAAGGAGCGACAGGTGAACAGAGCAGGGAAGCGCCGTGCTAGAGAGACTGCGGAAAGAAGAGGCGGGAGTGAGGAACGGGCTGCGAATAAGGGAGGAGGTAAGACAGGAGAACAGGAGAAAGATTTGAGGATGTGGAGGGGCAGGGGTCCTTCAGGGAGGGGCGGGAGAGAAACTGGGCCGTCGGGCCTTTAAGGTTGCCAAGGCGACGGCTCTGGCCAGAGCGAGGCGCATTGACGTCAGCAGCCGAGCGCTGATTGGCTGCGGGCGGGTCGTTTCCGGTGGAGCCGCCGCTGAGCCGCTATCGCAGAGTGGAGCTGGGCTGCGAAGGAAGTGCAGGGAGAGCCCAGCAAGCCGCAGACTCGCACTCGCATTCCAGCGCCCACCGCTGCCCGTCCCCAGGTAAGTGGGGTCGACGAGGGACCCAGTGGGGCGAGCGTCGCCTCCCTGCCGCCCGTTTGGGGGCGCTGGACCGATCCAAGATGGCGTCACGGGGAGCGACCTGCAGGGGGACGGCCGCACCCCCTGCCCCTCCCCGGCTTTGGCGGTCGCCTCCCCGCAGGCCTCACGCCCCGGGCCGCGCCCCCGACCCCGATTCTGCACCCCCGAGGCCCTCAGGCCGTCGTAACGTCCGTTCCGGTGCGGGGCTTCACGGCCGCCCCGCCCCCCGCCCGCGGGCTCCCCCCACTGCGTGTTGCTCAGGCCCCCGGCCCTCCGCGGCCTTCAGCGGCCCTCCGCGGCCTTCGGGCTCCCGCGGTCTTCGGGCTCCCGCCGCCTCCGCCCCCGCATGCGGCTGCCTCCTCGCTCGCCTTCATTTCCTGAAGGACAACGGCTCGATTTTACCGGAATCGGCCGTGGTTTCCTCCGCCGTTTCTGGCTGATCTTGAGACTTGGCAGTTCATGTTTTCCTCTCTACTGCCTCCTCGTCATCTCCAGCGATCGCTTTTTCTTCATCCCGGGATTTCCCCCCCCGCCCCCCTCCCCGATGATTTTAGTCTGGCTCCTAAATTTCCTTTTGTTTCATTTCACCTCCCTCCCTTTCCCGATTTTTTTTCCTCCTGAGGCCTCCTCGCCACCACTGTGGCCTTCCG
>CM053506.1:100743154-100756150 GCA_028627145.1 Eidolon dupreanum
CTTTCCCGATTTTTTTTCCTCCTGAGGCCTCCTCGCCACCACTGTGGCCTTCCGACTAGAGTAGGATGAAGGATCTGCTTCTCTTCTTCAGTTTATGGCGTTGACTGTGGCATAAGTGAAGTGAAGGGCACTCTCCTGTCCTTCCTCTCGAAAATACGCGATACCTGTTAACCCCTCCAGCTCAGTACAGGTGTGATGCTACACGACTTACTACTTGAGAGATCTCCAAAAGATTAGTCTTTTCAGCAGAGAAAAGAAAGCTTACGCTTCCTCCAGATAACCCCAAGGAAGTGTTCCTGCTTGGTCTTCTTGGGTACAGTCTGAATCAGCAAGAGTTTCTCAGAAATATTTTAAAATATTTCCTTGCATGTAATCTTTTTGCAACTGAATTTTATCTAAACTAAATTTCCAAAAGAGTAGAGACAATGCAATGAAAATTTTAAAGTATTAAATAATTTTGAGGAAGAGAAGCTAAATTTCTGGGCTTTTAAGACTGTGAGTACAAAGTCAATCTAGGTATTATTAGATTAAAAGTATTAAGACCATTATATTTGCATATTCAGGGGTCCACATAGTGACTACATTATCTTGGGGCATTTTGTTCATATGCTACCTCGTTAACCAGTGTCTTCTTTTGGTCTCTCTAATACATTTCTTTGTTTCAAGCAAAACAGTTTCATGTCTTAGACTCAGTTCTCTCTACCAGCCAAAGGGCTAATCTTTGATTTCTCTGGTCAGTTGAATACATCTGTTGATATTCCTGAATGTCTCCATGTTTGGAAGCATAAAAGATATGATTTATCATTGGTTTTGGTGGCCTCGCTACTATTTGAAATGCAGAATTTCTACTGAAAGAGATTATCAGTTCCTGTAATTGACCTGGAAATGTGGCTGGTATAAATCCATTCTCAAGTAAATGACTTTTTAAATGTTTATTCTGAAGTATTAGCATCATTCTTTTCTGTGTCCACTAACGTATGTTGTCAGGTAGCTGTGCACTTCTCATGGTCTGTTAATTAATCTGCTCTTTACCTACCCCTATGAAAGCTGTCAAAACATGAGCGACAGGGTAGCCCTTTAGCTTTTTATTCCAATATTCTTTGTGCTTTTACATTTACAGTTTCATTTCAGTAGTTTTGTGTGTGTGGTATTTGGAAAAGGCCCAGTAGTATTGATTTTATTTGCAGAGTGGAGAGAACTTGCTTTTATCTTCAAATCTTAGTTGTTTAGTACCCAGGAATTAGAAGGAAAACAATTTATGACTCTTTTTAAATTATTCGGCTTTCAATTCCAGGGTAAGGTTAGCTGCCCATTATTATCTATGTTACTTCACATCAAAGTAATTTGAAATCTCTAAAATTCAGTAAATAAAGTTTATCTGTTGAATCTTGTAAGTTTAAAACTTAAAGTATTTTAATATTTTCCTGTCCAGATGAAGAAAATGTTTGGACATTTTCCTGTCCAAATTTTTTTTAGTTTACTTGGTAAATTTTTTTTTTAATTAAGGATTTTCCCTTTTACTAGTTGGTAAATGTGTTGTAATTTAGGTTTGGAATCTAGTAAGAGTCTGGAATAAAAGGTTTTAAAAACTCATCTGGCATTCCTATTGTGCTTTAAATTTTTTTGATTACGCTAGTAGTTGGCTAATCAGATCCTTTGCTCCAGTAGTTTGCCAGGTGACATTAGGACAGTCCCCTGGGATCAGAGTTACCTGTAGGTAATGTCAGCTGTTCTTCATTGCGCTTATTTGCTTTCACTTAGAGCCTACTTCTGTGCCCTTGTAATTCTCTGTCCTGTTTACCATTTACACACTTCCCACGTCATCATGATTTCTTTTGCAGGGGGAGGACTGAATGAAATTCCCTTAAGGGCCCGACTCCCCAGCAGCCCGCCTCTGCAGGGGATAGTGGCTCATGCTTCCTCCTGGAACTGAGGTTCTTGCCTCTTACCGTTGCTGCCTGCAGAGCCTAGATCCTGCAGCAGGAAATGAATGAAACCCTTCTTTGGAAGAATGCTCTT
Organism: Eidolon dupreanum; assembly: GCA_028627145.1. Lineage (NCBI taxonomy): Eukaryota > Metazoa > Chordata > Mammalia > Chiroptera > Pteropodidae > Eidolon > Eidolon dupreanum. The sequence goes on from CM053506.1 coordinate 100,745,174, forward strand.
TCTCTACATATCTTGTTCCCTAGTTCCCACCTCCCTTTAAAAAAAAAAAAAAAAAAAACAACTTAGGGAGGAAGAAAAATCCTTGCGAATCAGTCCCGATGAATTTGTTAAGACAAAAGCCAAATTGGCATTAGCCCTTTGTAAATAGTTGACATAAGTGTGTGTGCGTGTGTGTGTGTGTGTGTTTCCTCGCAGAGAACCATGGCGTCTGGCAGCACCGCCGCCAGTGAAGAGGAGCGCAGCCTCCGGGAGTGTGAGCTGTACGTGCAGAAGCACAACATTCAGGCCCTGCTGAAGGACTCTATTGTGCAGTTGTGCACTGCCCGGCCGGAGAGACCCATGGCGTTCCTCAGGGAATACTTCGAGAGGCTGGAGAAGGTAAAAATAAGTGTGGGGAGCGGATGAGATGCCCCCGACAATTAATCGTTAAATGTAGGGCTGTGGAATGTCACTCCTTTGTATCTTTTGGAAGAAGAGGCATTCTGACCAAATAAGTCCAAAATAGAATTTCAAAAAAGAAATGCAGTTAAGGCATCTGTAGTAATTTTTAACTTTGTAATCAGTAGAGTTTATCAGAAAACAGACCTGTATGCTGAGTTTACTTGGCTAACAGTTTCTAAACTTGAAACTGTTTGAGTTAATACATAAAACCAGCTGAATAAAATACTGACTAGATACAATTGATCAGAAGTAGTATAGCATTTGTGTGAAATCAGAAATTCTGTAGTACTTGAAAGCAGTTAATGCTTTTCTTCAGCAGAGCAAGAAAACTTTAAGTTTTATCCCACTTTTTAAAACCAAGGTAATGGAACAATTGACTGTCAGCTTGTGACTGATGCATGTATCAGAAATTCTGAGTTAGTAAAGTCCACTTTATTATAGAGTATGTCTCAGATGAATTGACTGCCGAGCGGAGATCAAGGCTGATGGCCATCAAAATTGTACTTTATTAACAGTTTCGGACAGAACTTTGTTTCCTCTTGAAAAAAGTTAATCCAGTTTTTATTCTTTTTTTTTCCCACTCTTGTTGTGTGTATGTCAGTGTGACCTAAGCTTATGGTATATGTTTTTCTAAGCAAAATAATAATTTTGCATCAGGGACAATGCTTTAATTTTTTTAAGTAATGAATGGGAACGTCTGGATTACTAAATATTTTGAGTAGTTCATTTGATTTACTTCTGTAAATCAGCAAAATAAATGCTCAGGTTTTCTTATGTTGAAATTTTGATGTGGTTCATAATGATTGAACCAATTAAGAGGCATTTCTTAGGTATATGATTATCTAACTGTATAATGGAAATATTTGCAATACAGGCTCTTGGTTTGAACAATTTCTAAATCAGCATAATTTATTAGTAAAACAGTCAGTAAACTAAGATTTTAAAAAATGGGTGACTCAGTGATCAGGTAGGTTCTACTGTTTTCTTGAAAAGCTGTTTGTTAACATTGGTGTCTAGTACCATGATTAGAATAATTAAAAATAACAGTAACAACAAAGAGCCAGTAGTCCCCCTCAATGTAGACTTGCCGTCTTAGAATTGTAGCAGAAAGTCTGATTTTTCTCTTTTTTAAGCAATTTCCAAACAGTGAAATACTTTAGAGCCAGGCTGCTATGGGCGTTTTTGTTTTGAGATAAAGTGTGTTCCTGGAGATTGGGTTCTGAAATGGGTCACTGTAAGGTGATCCCTCTTCTCTTTGGACATCAATAGAAACCATCAAACGAGGGGATGAAGTCGGTGAGCCATGAAGTGTGTGTCTTTTTATAGGGAGTGTTGAACGTGTGGTGCTAGTTTCACAGCCTGTACTCACACAGCACTGTGTAAACAGGATCCCGGGGAGGTGGGGGTGGGGTGGGGTGGGACAAGAAATCATTATTAAAGTGGTTTCTTTGCAGACAGGATTTTTAGATGTAGTGTGTGTTGGCTTCTTTTAATCAAAGTCACAGCTTAACAAACTTTTCTTAGAATCTAAGTGCTTTTGTTCACTTGCATACGTTTCTTTAGCCGGGGTTGAATATAGATATCTGGACTTTTAAGTAGCTAGATTTTTAACTATCAACAGTCCCTGTTCTGTTATGTTAGATGTTAGGTTTATATGTCCGAAAATGCAGTTGTATTCTTGTCATCTCCTTCCCTTTGTTAACCAGGGGCCATGTTTCTGGTGTCTTCAACTACTCAGTGCACCAAAAACTCCACAGTTGGTCCATTGGAAGCTGTATTTTACTTCAGACGGTCATCTGGAATTTGAGTCCTCTTTTATGCATATGTTTATTAGAACCTTGCCTGTCTGATAGATGAGAGGAATTTTAATAGCTATAATCATTGAATGTCTCTTGTGTGCCACGTACTATGTGAAGCACTTTACATGCATACATACATACATGCATGCATGCATACATGCATACTCATTATTTCAAATATGTGAGGTAGGTGATTATTACCATTTTGCAGAGGCAACAGAGGTAATACAACTAAGAAATTAAGCAACTTCTCTGTGGTCGTTACAGTATAATAGCTTTTGTTGCAGCAGCTTATAACCCTCACATTTCGGTGGCTTACTACAAAAGACCTTCCTTATTTCCCAGTCATATGTAGCTCTTCTCGGCTCAGCCCATCTTCTTTCTTGACTCCACAGTGTTTTACTCTGGGGCTGAGTGGAAGGAGCAGTCACTATATGGAGCCTGCTGCTCTCAAGGTAGAGAGAGGACAGAAGCTCAAGGGGACAGAGCCAGAGCATACAAGTGGGTGTGATATGGCATGTCCACTTACCTTGCATGGCCAAAGCAAGTCATATGGCCAAGCCCCAAGGCAGTGGGGTGGGACGTTTACTTCCCCTACAGGGAAGGATGGGATGGCAAGGGCAGAGAGGGAACAAGTAAAAAGTGGTGGGAACAGAATCTGAAATTAAAACATTAGAGCATAATGCTATTCACCAGTAATTAGTCTTGGAGGTGTTTTTTTTGTTTTGTTTTGTTTTTGTTTTTGTTTTTTGGCGGGGGTAGTGTTTAATATATGAAAGAAGTGAAGAGGGAAGAGACCAACAGAATGACAACAGCAAGAAAAAGGATATAAGAATGTATCATAATACATATTAGGAATTGATCTCAGTAATGGTCAAGTCATCAAGATTAGGTTATATCTGATTGCTCTTAAAGGTGAGAATCCATGAAACATTGTTAAAATCAAAATGCTTTTGGTAGTTAAGAATTATCTTAAATATTTCATTAGAATGTATTTCCAAATGAGATGTTATTTGTGAAATTTTTAATGAATTTTTTTGTGAAACCCCAGCGAATTTGGGGACAGAATTTGTATTTTCATTTATACTCTTACACTTGAAACTTTGGGGAGACTTGAGTTTTGTGGTTCTGTGTTAATATGGAATGGGAAAACCATACTGGTTATTGCAGTTATCAGAATGAAAATGAAATGAGTTTTCTAAAAAATGTATCTTTTAAAAATTGGTTACATGTTCGCACATGGTTCAGAATTTTTCAGGTACAAAGGGGTGTAACATAGAAAGTCTCCATTCCACTCTGTTGTCATCCTTGAATGCAGCCAGTGTTCCCTAGGTCGTATGTGGACATTTACAACAGATTCGTATATAAAAGAGCTTTCTGTTCTTTCCCACCACATTCTTGGCATTCCATTGTATGGCTATGATTTATTTAATCACTCCATTAGTGACCATTTTGGTTGTTTCCCAAGTTTTACTGTTGAAAACAATGATACAGTGAATAACTTTGTACACATGTCATTTCACATAGGAATAAGTTTCTAGAAGTAGAATTACTGGATCATTTGGTCAAGAAGTAAATGCCTGTGTAATCAAATATACAAATATATTAAAGCTATCTTTGTTATATGTTTTTCCTGTCGTGTTTTCTTAAGTGAAAATTAGAAAATCCAGAGAAATGAGAAAAGGCAAACCTCTTCCTCCAAAAGAGAAAAAAATAAAATTCAGGCATGATTCTACTAATAGAAATTAACACTATTAATACCTTGACAGTGATCGTACTGGACTTTGCTGCATATATATAGTTCTTTTATTTGTCCTGATGCCCAGAGCAGGGCTGAGTACTGTGCAAGAGGAAAAAAAAGTAGACATTTCCTTAATTTCATATTTGTCAAAAATTTTTCTGAAATAACCAGTGTTAGTTAATTTTGAATTTCAAAGATGATTTAGAAAAATAATGGAGAATGAGTCAAATGAGAAATTAGTGGATAACACATTCTTGTTTTTTTTTCATTTTTATTTTGCATCAGTCATAATAACTCATTCTTTACTGCAGACCTAAGAGGAATTTCTTTTTTAAGTCCCTAGATTTGAAAAATAAGAATGTTAAATAGTTCATCTGAGTTTTTATATGAATTAGTTTAACAAGAAGTTTTTAAAATTAAACTTTTTTTTGTTTAACTTCAAGTGTAAGCGCTGATAGTAAAGAATACTTCTTGCTCTACTGGGATAAGTATTGTTACCTCTGATCTTATTTACATTCTTGGTTCTTGTCATATCACTTCATTATTTGTTTTCGTCTAAGACTCCAGCTAGAAATGAATTCCACGGGCTCAGCACCATCTCCTATTGGTTTTTATATTTCCTTTGCCTAATGTAGACTTGACATGTAGGTCAAGAAAATGCATATTGAATTAATGAAATAACCCAGTAATCTAGATGTTCATGGATCAATATGCTGTGCCTGAGTGGTTATTCCCAGATAGCATTCTTTTAGGGGATAGGGGACTCATGCTATCTACAGCAGCATACAAGAACCCTCATTCTCCAAGATTTCGTTTTGCAGTTTATATTACTGTTGTGTATATTATAAGTCATTGTTGTCAGTATGCTATTATAAAGAGTAATTTTTTACTTGTATGGTTTGTGTCCTTGTACTATTGGCTTTTGTTCATTAATAAGTATAGCATCTCATCGTCTGAGAGACAGTGTAGTCCTTTCAGAGTATTTCTTTTCAAACTATTCCATTTTTTCCCATTCGGAATTGGCTTTTCCCCTTAACTTTCATAATGATAATAGAAGAAGAGATTTGAAATGATTGAGATGGATGGACTATCATTGGATTATGAGAATATCATCTTTACATCCTGAAAGTTCTCATTTTATAAACCCATACTGGTTTTTTTTTTTTTTTCCCCAGGAGGAGGCAAAACAGATTCAGAATCTGCAGAAAGTGAGTACCCGTGGAGATTCGAGAGAGGATGAAATCTCTCCTCCTCCTCCCAACCCAGTGGTTAAAGGCCGGAGGCGGCGGGGCGCTATCAGCGCTGAAGTCTACACGGAGGAGGATGCTGCATCATATGTCAGGAAGGTAGTTTTGATATCTAAACATTGGGGCAATGTTTTCGGGACCCACGTGGTAGTCCTAGTGTCTTTTGATACATGCATGCATGGTTTTGAATAGTGAAACACAAACAGGGTGGATCATACTCCATCTTATATAGTTTTTTTGGTACTGGGGAACAGGTTTCTATAATAACATGCCATCAGAGGAAATAACAAATAGTGAGTATAAAGCAGTGGGTAATTGCGTTTGAGGACTTTTCTTTTCCATGTTGTTTTGCAGTAGAAGCAGATAGTACTTCTTTTTCTCTTGAATCATGGTGTCAGTTTTTTGACAGCCAGTAATTCATGTTGTGGCTTTTAACCTTTTATCCTATAAGCTAATTCATCCTAATCAGCTCTTCCTTAGAACCCCCCTGTCATTTCAAGCTCTGCTTTAGCCTGAAGGGGGAAGAGAATTGTCCTGGCAAGAGGCTGTGAAACTAATAGTACATGATCAAAGTTTAAAAAAATAGCTAATTGTCATAAAATGTCTCATTTTGCCTCAGAATAATGACCTTGGTCAAGGTATTTTTGGTTTGTTTCTTTAGTTGTTGATTGGTAACCAAAACCAGCCTTTAAATACAGGTCTGGCTGTAGGAAAGGGAATTAATTAGTCAATATTTGTTGAATACTTTGTGGATCAAAGGTAGTACAAGTGTGGTATGTTAAAAATATTTAACTCAAAGCAGTCTCATTTAAATATTATGATGTGGCTTGACATTTAATTGAAACGCAAGTTGTAAGCATGAAATGTCTTTGGTTTATGGAATCGTCATTTGACCTTCTCTTTTCTAGGTTATACCAAAAGATTATAAGACAATGGCAGCTTTGGCCAAGGCCATTGAGAAGAATGTGCTCTTTTCACATCTTGATGATAATGAGAGAAGGTAGGTACAGATTCTTTGACTGTTTTCCAGGACTGCTGTGGTCCCAAACTCGTCTCATAATTGTTGTGCATTTTAAGGCTCATTGTTCACCTCGTGACAATAGGGGCTGAAAATGTGGGAGCTTTCATTTTCAGGTTAATGTTTGAAATCCATAGAAGAGGCACATGAAACGTAACATGAGGCCTTCTATCTCTTGCAGTGATATTTTCGATGCCATGTTTCCAGTTTCCTTCATTGCTGGAGAGACTGTTATTCAGCAAGGTAAGGGCTGCTGCTTTTATGGCATGCAGTGTTCTTCTGTGAGAGGAGATGAGATTGAAGTTTGTTTTCCTCTTTCAGCCTACCATTTTCCTTCTTTTATACTACTGGATTTTTCTATTTCTTTTTTTAAACTAAAGGCGTCTGAGCTAAAAGGCACACTTTCCCTAAAGGACTAATATTTCCCTAGCATCTGGCAACAATTTTGTTTATAGTAACTGTTAAAAGAAATTTCTGCATTTTTATTTAGAATGTTGTATGGAATTTCAGAAATGTATATATCTCATATAGCCTTTCTATTGATTATTAACCACTTATAAAATAAAATAGGAAATAAGCAAAACATTTGCTTATATATTTATGAGGTATTATGCCTTGTAGTGATTCTTACCCACATACACTAGCATGAGAACCCCCCCGCCCCCCGCACCTTTTTGCCTTGGGTCTTTATAATCCACTATTTTCCCATTTGTTAACAATCTTATATTTCATTGCTTAGTATTTGAGTTGTTTCTTGTTGTTATAGATGATAGGTAGTTAATACTTTTGTACAGCTATATGGCTCTTTTTTAGTTTTCAGAGGTATTCATGAGATAACTAAAAGTTTGATCAATTTTTTTGACTTTCAAAATATATCGCTGGACTTTTTTTTTCCTGAAAAATTGTGTTAATTTATAACAGACACTTTTCTCTCATAGCATCATTATAAAATGAATATTAGTTTACATTAATTTGATAGTTTCTATTTGTGTTTCTTTAATCTGTAAAATGCTTCTGTTTTACTCTTCTTTAGGTGATGAAGGGGACAACTTCTATGTGATTGATCAAGGAGAGATGGATGTAAGATTTAATAACAGCAAAAAATGTTGACAATCTTAAAAGTCAATGTATTGATATTTATTGCTTCTAAGAATTTCTGAAGGGCTGTTATAGCCCTTGTATGCCAAATTCCATCAATACCCTTTGCCAAATATTTTAATGACACAATGAAACCTTTTAAGGTAATTTCTGCTAGACAACACAGTTCAGAACTTTTGCTAGAGTGGTGATTATGGCGTGCCTGCATGCCGTGGAGAAGACGAATGTGAGGGAGAGGCTAGACCCAGTCGATAGCTATGAGATTTGGTATAAGTTTCTTGATTCTTTGTTTTGTTTTTGTTTTTACAAATGATGAAATGGGGTTACTAACAGCATTGCCCTCATAGGATTATTAGAAAATTCAGCACCTCATGCAAGTAAAATGCTTCTGAGCACAGCGCTTAGCACAATACTCTGTAAATGTAAATGGTTATTATTAATACTAAGTTTTTGCCCTGATCATCTTGACAGAGTACCTTTTTTTATTAGATAATTAAACTAGGTAAATTATAGAAACTCATTTTCAGAAGTCAACTATTTCGCTCTGCTATGCACAGAAAACATATTTTATTTCAAAACAGAGTTCAGAATTCTGTCTGACTCCTGAAAAAGGTTTGCAGGTTTTTGATACTTAGGTGTTTGTGTATGTAGAAAAAACAGTTCTTCATCAATTGCATTTTAGGTCTATGTCAACAATGAATGGGCAACCAGTGTTGGAGAAGGAGGAAGCTTTGGAGAACTTGCTTTGATTTATGGAACACCCAGAGCGGCCACTGTGAAAGCTAAGACAAATGTGAAATTATGGGGTATTGACCGAGACAGCTACAGGCGAATCCTTATGGTAAGACACCGTGGTTTTGGAGTGTGATTTAGACTTCCCATATATGTAGTGTTTGAATTGAGAAATTGAATAATATCAACAATCTAAAATGAGAATGTTCCTTTTAATGATTGAATGCTTGTGCATTAGCCCAGTTTAGCATTATTATACCATTTGAGACAGCAATCTTTTAGAATGAAAGTTTGGCCAGAGATAACATGGGAAACAAGTGTGCATATGGAATGGCCAGTTCCTGTTTGGAACTCGCTTCATTGGCTGATAGGCACGTCTTCACTCTATACCTAATTTCTATACTTCACAGAGAGTCTGCTAGGCACAGCTTCTAGGGGCGTGAAGTTATTTAAGGCCATTCAGAAGTGATCAGCTTCCCTAAATTGAAAGTGGGTTATCAGTAATGCAGATGTCATGTTCATTTTACTAAAGGAGTAAACAATAATAAAATGATTGGAACATTTTGCTGATATAGTCAGACTTTTTGAGAACTTCATGGCAGATTTATAGAGTAGCTTTGGATGTTTAAATTCCAGCTAATGGCATTAGTGTCATCTTGAATGGTTTTCGAAATTTGTGCGCTGCCTCTCTGGCTGTTTGACACTATGCAGTTGGATGTACTTTAAAAATTTCGGTGTTTGGGGAATGGATATGTATTTGTAAGTATGTGAATATATAAATTGCCAAAGCAGTTTACTGTGTAAGGGATGTTTATTATAGGAGACTGTGTGTTTTTTTCCCCCTCGTTCCCCAAATATATTTAATAGACTTTGCAGATAGTTAAGTTTGGGGCTGTGGCGCTGTTTTGAGGGATGGGTGGGTTATAAGTGGTAGCAGTTTTATTTCCCTACTTCTGTGGAGGATTGGAGTTGTAGGGAAGGACCCTGGGTTGGAAATATATTCAGCTATTGGCACATATATTACTTGGTTGGTTTTTTGGAGAACTGATGATTTGCTCTGTTGGTATTTCACTGAGGGGTGGTACGAGGCACTACCTTTGGCCTTGTGTCTGGTGTTCCTTTTAGGAGCAAGTTGCTAAGAGCTCTTCATTGAGCTAAACAGAAGGCCTCACCATCTTCAACATGAAGAAAAGTAATTGTGTATCAAGAGGCAGCAGCAAGCTGTGACTTCACTCTCGTTTTAATTTACTTGAAACTTCATATTTATTATTCCGTAGCAGTATGTGATAATTACACATTTTTGACATATGACGTTTGTTTCTTTTATTTATAGGGAAGCACTCTGAGAAAGCGGAAGATGTATGAGGAGTTTCTTAGTAAAGTGTCTATTTTAGGTGAGTTTTGGAAGATTGCACGGAGAATCATTTAAGTGTTGAATAATTAACACTTAAGCAGAACGTTTGTATTTCATAAAAATTACTGTATCAATTCTGCAGGGAATGCAGAGTTAGAGTTTGATGAAGAAATAACATTAAAGTGTGTTTAATTTGCTAGTATATCACAAACCTCTTAATTAGAAATGGTTGGACCTGGGAAAAGCTTTCTGGAATTATGTACTACTCATGTCTCCTGGAGAGGGAAAGGCTGAAAGTGTCCTTCTAACCGTGGACATTCACCGTTATTACTTATGTGACTTCCCATCTCTGTTGCTTCATCAGTGGAGTTCATTGGTTAAGGAAAGTGAGTGGGTATTTCCAAGAATGCATTTCCTCTGTAGAAAGACTAGGTGTCGTTTACTGGCTTTCTCTGAAAAACTACTAGATTTTTTTGAAATTTTGGTGGTATTTTTATATCGTTACAACCTGTTCTTCATTGAGAGAAGAAATGGTGATTTCTATCAGGTAAAATGTCTTCTGCTATTTTTTAGTACAGTGAATAGAATTTTTCCTCCCTTATTTGTCCTTTCTCTAAATAGTTAAATTTGCTTAGTGTTTTGGATGTTAGTTTGGCCTTCGGGAACAAAAGTTATTTTCTAGTTCCTGTTGGTTTCATAAATCAGCTGAGGATTTAAATAGATAAATTACTTCTGCGAACCTCTGGAATAATATGGATGGTGACACTTATTATTTCGGCTCCTGTAATTGTACATTTTATAAGCATTGATGGCAGTCTTTAGGAATAGTTAATGATTGTGTTTTTTTATTCTTTTACCATCGGATGCTTGGTATAAATTAACCTGGCTACTGGGCTGCTGAAATAAGGATCTAAGGTTATCTGCAGGTCATAGCACCTTGCTGAGACTAGAGGTGATTGAAGACAGGGGCCATTTTTCATCTGAGACACTACTAGAGTGTTGAATGGATGTGACTATTAGGTTGATTCTTTTTATACTTTTGTTATGAAATTTGTAGCAATAGCAAATAAGAGAAATGCTTTTGATTCTTGCTTTTCAGAATCTCTGGACAAATGGGAACGTCTCACGGTAGCTGATGCATTAGAACCGGTTCAGTTTGAAGATGGGCAGAAGATCGTGGTGCAGGGAGAACCAGGGGACGAGTTCTTCATTATTTTAGAGGTAAAGAACTCTGCATTTGCTGTTTTACGAAGCTGTACACGCTATGAGAGAAAACGGGTTAGTTCTGATTTACACCTTTAGATTTAAAGACTGTCTGACATTTTATTTAAAAATTACCTTTTACGTTGAAGTACTATTTGAGTTTGAGTCAGAATTCTGGAAAAGTTATTTATAAAGTAATAGACCCTGACTTACCCAGTTAACCCTCCTCATGTAAGCCAAAGGAGCCATTTAGCATAACAAACTATGATGATTCTGGACCATCTCTGTTGAAATTTTATACTTGGCAATTTGGCAACTAAGGATCAAAGGCAGGTATTTAAATT
>CM053506.1:100756250-100773406 GCA_028627145.1 Eidolon dupreanum
GGGCCTTCTGATTATTTTGGTATGTAGCTTTTCTCACAGTCAATACATAGTTTAAGTCACCTTTCAATGTAATATATCATCTTTCATAATTTTGTCATTTCTTCTGAATGTTAAATTTTAATTGCAATCTGTTTTGCCTCAGTAATGTGAGATTTTGACCTTTTCTCAGTTAATGATTAAGTTATCCTCTCATCTGTCAGCTGTGGCCTGCACTAGGTCATAAAGAGAAATCCGTATTTGTTTTCTCTTTCTGAGAAGTGCGCCTCTACGACAGTTTCCTCTGGAAGTTAGCGCCCGCTCACCCTTCTCGTTCTCCGCCCCCAGGTGAAATAGCTCTGCTCATGAATCGTCCCCGTGCCGCCACGGTGGTTGCTCGTGGCCCTTTGAAGTGCGTGAAGCTGGACCGACCTAGATTTGAACGTGTTCTCGGCCCGTGCTCAGATATCCTCAAACGAAACATCCAGCAGTACAACAGTTTCGTGTCGCTGTCTGTCTGAGATCTGCCTCCTGTGCCTCCCTTCTCTCCTGCCCCCAGTCCGTGCTGCACCCTTGCAGACAGCTTTATCTTCCCTCTTTGCAGCGCCACGTGGCCCCTGGCATCGCAGCTTCTTGTCTGTTTATATTACAAGTTGCTTTTATTGCACTGTTTTTAATTTGGAGCATTAACCGAATGCTCATACACAGTTAAATAAATAGAAAAGAGTTCTACAGAGACTTTTGCTGTTACTGCTTCTCTTTGTGCAGTGTTAGTATTCAACCTGGGCAGTACGTGCCATGCTTCTTGGTGAGGGCAAACCCCTGCACCAAAGGAATTACCATAGAGTAATGATGTCACAGTGCAAGATTTTTTTTTTTTAAGTGACATAATTTTCCAGTTATGAACATATTTTAGACTGTGGCCATATATGTATTTCTTTATGGAATAAATGATTTCTCATTAAACTCTAAGGATTAGGAAAAATGGATATAGAAAAATCTTAGATATCTGCCTTTATTTAAACTAGATTAAGGGCGGAAAGATGCCCATTTTTGCTAATTATCAGATAGATATGATCTGTTCCGTTTTTTGTTTTGTTTTTTTTTTAACCGGAATTTTTGTTTGTCAAGCTGTTTGCCTGGTATTGTTTATCGTTTCCTCTGATTTTGAAATATGTATAGGTGCGGCTATCTATGCCTGCCTTTTGAGTTTGAAACTAAATCATTGGCTGCAAATATTGGGTTATGATTTAACTCTATCTGCCTCAGCTCACAAGTTCTGATTAGATCTTTATTTATCCAACTAGTGCCAAATATTGACCATCAGATGCTGAATTGAGAGTAAGAATTTGAAGTCTACACCCTCATTTCTTAGCTTAGAGCTTTTGGTTAATGTACCTCTTTCAGTTGACTCTGGGAAAATCTCCTGCGCCATCCACTAAACGCTGATTCCAGGAGGTTGGATTAGCTGGGAGCAGATAGAATCGTTGGAACAAATGAAACACCCAGTGTGGAGGTGATTGTTGCGAAAGAGAGAACTGCCAGGTGGACAAAGTTCCGTGTAGGGAACTTTTTGCCACTAAGTTCATTAGGGCAAGAGATTTGGGAAGTTTTTTTACTTTGGCTTAACCTTTTCCCCTCCTTTTTACGGTGGGTTGGGTGAAATAAGGTGTCTGTTTTGTTTCAGATTGGTTTAAAAGGCCATCCTGTTGAAAAGTTCTGCTTTCCTATTTAGCATTTATTTTTTTGGCAGACTTTTTTTTTTTTTTTAAGTAAACTTGTGTTTTTGAGTCTTAACTGTATTTCGGTATTTTCCAGCCATGTCAACCTTATGTTACATTATTCCATGTGCACCAGTGATGCCCAGCAGTTTATTTTTATTGTTATTTTTTAAAACAAAATCTCACAGTTCCATAATGTAGGCACTTTTATTTTCATTGTGATTTATATATATTGTAGGGTTATATTTGGGAGTGACTGCAAGCATTTTTCCATCTGTATGCAGCTGGCTTTGATTATTAATCCCTTCTCTTACCCTTTCACAGGTAATTGAAATTGGTCATGGTAGATTTTTTTCATAGGTTTGAACAGTTTGTAGGTTGTTACTAAGTTTGGGGTATAAATCTGGGGAAGAGGTTTTATTTACATTTTAGTGTGGGTTAGAAAGCCATCTTATTACAAATTTTTTATTTTCCAAAATTATCTATATTAAATGAGGGTTTTCTGATCTATACTTTATGTTTAGCTACCTTTTTTATATTTAAAAAATTAAAAATAAAATTTATGTTCTTATTAGTGTAAAGCTTGATTTGATCTTTGTTTAAATGCCAAAACTGTACTTCAGTGAATTTAGAATGCCATAAATTTGCAGTTTCATGTATGTATATGATCATGTTCATGTATACTTAGATACATACGATGCTTTCTAAATGAGTTTTGCTCTTAAATCATTTGGCTTGCTGTTTACTCCCTTTTGTAGTTTCTAATCTAAGAAATTTTAAGTCTGAATTTAAAAATTACCACACTTAAAGCTTTATCTTTGTGCATTCTGAGTATATGTGAGAAATCATGATTGGCATAATTTGTCTTAGTTAATTGGGGCTTTAGAAGTCGTCATTTCTGGGCTTGGTAAGTGATTTCCTGAGGTCTGCTCTAGAAAGTATAGATGGCTAAAGGACCATTTTGTATTGTTTCCTGGTTACTAGTGTGATTATACTGTGTGTGCTAATATATTCTATTCTTTTTGTTATAGATTGTCTTACTGGTAGGTCAAGTAATAAAAAAAGATTAAATAATTTAAATTCTTAAATGAATCAGTTTTTCTTCCCTTTCTCCTTTCCTTATCTTCTCCCCGCCTGCCCCAGAATCTCCTAATCTGGTGGGCAAGAATGAAAATCGAAAGTGAATTACGGAATTAGTGTTTTAAAAAGTCATGTGTTTGTTTTCAGTGGCTTCCAAATCAGTTTGTCAAAGAATGAATCTGCAAACCTCGCTTAAAGGGTAATTGAGATATAGCAGATCTGTTTACCAAGTTATAGAAGGAAGAGATTAAATCAAAAGCTGAATATTTCCTTTTTATTGAAGGCAGACTGGTTCTCTGGCTTCCCCAGATTTAATGGGGAAACATTTCTGGATCAGCATACTCCATTTTAAATTTAATATATTCACATATTTAGGTATGCTTATTTATTTTGCACGTATAGTTATTTCTGATGTCTAGTCCTTAGATTCCCAGGGAGTGAGATGATTAAGTTGGACTCATTAATATATTGGTATTAATTTCTTTATATCCAGTGAAGTTCTCAGATGTTGTGTTCTAGAACATTCTTTAAGTTTTACTGCTTTGTAACACATGGACCTTGTCCAGATTTAGTCATTCCTCTCCTCAACTCACTAGAATAGGAAGGAACCTTTAGAGTCAAAACAGGAATGTAACTAAAGAAAAATTTTCCTAGGTTGATTGTACTGGTTATAGTTAAATCCTTCCTCTAAAACATGAGCTCATGTAGAATTGCTTTTTGTTTTTTAATGACTTAAATATTGACATTTCAAAATTGAAGTAGCGTGATGTCAGTTTTCTTAATACTGTTATCTCCAGTCATGAATTAATAGCTGAACCCCTTTTGTATTTTTATGAGGTCCTGGCAATATATTTCTAGATGAGTAAAACACCCATGAGAAGCAATGGCTAGGTCACCATTTAATGCATTCCTCCAAGGTAGCTATCTATGGTAGTAGCTATCAGTAAAGGCTGTAGATGGGAGAATTTAAAAGGGGAGCCTTAATTCTCTCTCTTCTTACCCTATGGAACTTTTTCGTAGGAATCAGTATTGTTGTGTACATATAAAGTCAGAATTTGTTTAATGGCATAAATTCAGAGCTATGGCTTCATCCTGACTTGACTGTATTCTGTTATGACTAACAAAACCACTGACGAGTATAACAACATTTTCATTTTGTGAAAGTTCTGCCAATTTAGCTCAAAGAACTTTGTGATTTTAAAAGTCACCACTAGATGGATAGCTTTTTGATCATCTTTGTTAATTTCAAAATAAGTTGCAGTTGATTCTCATCGTTCACGGATACTGTACTTATGAATTTTGCGAAGTTGCCTACTTGCTAAAATTTATTTGTAACCTCAGAGTCAGCACTCACAGCCCTTTCACAGTCCTTCCCAGACAGGTGGAATGGTGAAGAGTTTGAGTCTCCTGAATTCAACCTTATTTGAGGTCGAATAAGGTAACACTCTGCCCCTTGTTTTGGCTCTCATACTGTAATCATGGTCTACTTGGTACCACTTTTTTGCATTTTTGTGTGTTCTCGGCGATTTTGCTGTTTAAAATGGCCTCTGAGTGTAGTGCTGAGGAGCTGGCCAGTGTTCCTAACGGTAAGAGGGCTGTGATGTGCGTTTTGGAGAGAGTAAGTGTATTAAATCAGCTTTCGGGAATAAGTTACAGTTGTTGGCCACGCGTTCAGTGTTAATGAATCATCAGTATATATTAAACAAGATGTCTGTAACGCACCTTAACACATTAAGACAAGATTATGTATTGGTTGGTTGACAGAATATAACCGGAGGCTCGCAGGAACCTAAACCTTGTATTTCCTCTAGGAGCAGATGATTCAATATTTAGTATCTGTGATGACATTATAGACCGTAAAACTACCACGAATAAGAAGATTATTTTTTACAGTCTTCAAACTCAGAAGTCCTGACTTTCGAGAAGGCTCCAGTGAGTTCCTTCAAACCCCTTTCCCCCACCAAGCCCCATGCCTTAGGACCCTTTCATTTTTTGTTTGCTGGTAGTAACAGGAACAGTTCTTACATGGGGACAGGAGACTGTGTCACAGGAAGTTGGACAGTGGTCCAAAGTAAACATGTCAGGAGAACTTGAACATTCTAAGAATAATCTTTTCTGCTATTTTTGACAAATGATAGTCTTGACTTCGTTACTAGTGAAAAAATAATGGAATGCCTAAGATAAGTGAATAATTAGGTATCTAGGCACTCCACATATTGTGGTCAAACTCAGTTCTGTTCCTGTTTCTGAAGTACACCAGCATTTGGATCGTAGGCCACTTGCAAACCAGTCTGTTGTCACAGAGAAGGCTCAGTTTGAGAGGATGCCACAGCTTGCCCTCATGAGGCTCTGGCTTGGAAGTCCCAGACCACTGCACTATTCCTTGAACATCCTTGCCTGAATATTTGTCTGTCTTTGCGTAATTACCTGGTCCCTACTACAAAGGAAAATACTGGCTCAAAGTAGGAGAAACGGTTCACGAAGGGTGAGACACTGAGCTGCAGCAGAGTCACCTCGGTGACGGGAGTCTCTGTGATGGAGTTTCCTCTGTTTGAGTTGATTTTTTTTTAAAGCAAACGTAACTTCAAAGATATTGTTGGGCATCTGTATTACAGAGGAAGGAACACTTTGGAGTAGGTTGGAATCATTGAGTTGTTTGATTTTTGTTAATCTCAGTGTAGGAGTAGGGGGATCTGTCTGCCTGTTGGGGAGAACTGGACACATGTGCCTCCTCACACACGGTGAGTGTGTGAGGCTGAGGGATTGGACACGGTTCAGGGGAAGTGCACCCGTGATGTGGGTACCAGGGTGGGTCAGAAGTACCCTCGTTACTTGTCCTATTGAGGTTGTCTTTGGACACATTGCAGAAGTCTTGGATGACATCTCTAGTTCCTGACCTCGTACCCTTCTTTCTATCCCCATCACACTTAGTATATGAGCCTCTGGTCTTTATCAGAAAAGTTCATCTGATGACCAGGATCGTTTCCTTGTTGACTGACGAATCGCTCTGTAGTGTGAATACTTTCCTGTCATTTGTGTTTTCAGTCATGAGTTCTGGGATGAGAAACAGAGCCTCCCATTAAGGAGTTTCCGAGGTCAGCAAGCCAGCAGGGAGAAGGCTGAGGAGACGGACCTGCTCTGCACCCACTTTGGAGAGAGGCTCAGAAAGTCGACTTGACGTTGTCCCTTTTGGGCAAACAGCTGAGGGGAAGGGGGCCAGGCCCCTCCAGGTGGCTCCCTGCTCCTCTTGGGGGCAGGTGGGGGCAGCTGCTGGCTCTCACGGGGAAGGACCGTGGTCGGCCTGAGTCCAGGCTCATATCCCTGCCGGGCTGGTTTCTGTCCCCTGTCCCACCTTCAGGGCCACCCTTGTTTTCATTAAAATCTGGGTGCTAATTTTGACATACTCAACATTATTTCAGTTGATATTTAAATACTCAGATTGAAACATCCCTTTTTTGATATTCTCAGAAAATCTTTATGTTATTTTTACCTCTTGAATCACTTTTTTTAGAAATGACTTTAGGACTGGTCAGTAGTGATTATTGTCTTCAGATTGGGCCACAGTGACTGGAATATTAGAAAGTGTGAAGTTTACTTCGACCCACTTTGAGAGGTACCAGTTTTAGATTTTTTTTGCCTGCGATATGCCAGATGTTTTATCTGGATTAGGAATTATCCTTGTAGATGAAATAAGGATCTGGAGGCCAGTTAGGTGTCCACTTGATGTCCTTTTATTTGTAACAGTTGGTACTCTCTGGGAACAAGGCTTTCCAAGCCTTTCAAGCCTGACCTGTATGGCAATTTCCCAGTGGGCTCCAGAGAGAGTCTGTGGCCTGCATGAAGCAGTGCTTTCTGGGAAAGAGGGAGCCAAGGCCGTCCACTGGCGAAGCAGCGCACCGAGGAAGAAAGTTGGGTGGGTCCCACTTCTGCCCTTCAGACTCGTCCCAGTGCCCTGCCCACCTCCTGGGCTCATGACCTAGGACCTCCAGCATCAACAGGGACACGTAAGGAAGCAGTGGTCCACAATCGAGAGTCCACTGCTGGCTCCAGGTGTAGTTTCTGAAATTTGACCCATCCAGCCCCTAGCTCGTCAGGTTAGCCTGGCCAGAGTCCGGGGCTGGCTGTTCTGCAGTGCCGTTGGCTACGACACTCTGCTCTCCGTGGGCCTCTATGCACCTTGCCACAGTCTGCAGAATGATCTGGAGTCTCCGATCCAGGGCAAGGAGGTGGGGCTCTGTGAGGACGGGGGCCAGCGGGTCCTCTAGCAGCGACTCCCGCATCATGTCACTGAGTCTGTAGTCCGGCTGGGCCAGCAGCTGCAGGTGCAGAAGTGTCTTCTTCTTTATCCTGGAAGGAAAATTTTACAGGGGCCAAATAAGAAAATAGCCCGACCTGAACTTTACCCACAAGGAGCTGTTGCAGCTGATGTTCTGAGGTCCCCTCCTTCAGTCTTAAGCACATTTTCATGGAAACCAGGTAAACAGGGAATGAATAAAAGACGACCCAGTATTTTACAGTCCTTGTTCAATTGCCTTTTGGTCAAAGACCTGCTGAGCTGTTTATACTGTGACAATTGTAATGCCACGTAATGAGGCTGAACCATATACATCTGACGTTGCTAAGGGAATCAAAACAGGAGTGATGATGATTTCAAGGAGAGAGAAAGCTAGAAGTTTTTCAATAGGTGAAATGATGACATTTGCCCTCAAAAGCCCTAGGAACTGCCGGCTTCCAAGTTGTTTCTTTTCAATTTTATAATACTTCTCTGTGTCAGATTTTCAAATTAGAGGGATGAAATTGAGGTGGGACCAATCTTGACTTCAGGATTTTGATTACTTTTTATGCAGAAATCTGACTCAGACTCAAATGTGTCAGCAGCCTAATTTTCCAACTTCTATCCTGAGCAACTACTTCCTAGAGGAGAGGAAGGGAGGCAAGGAGGGGAAGCAGGTTTAAATCAACCTAGGAGGTGGATAAAGAAAATTCAGACCCTGTTTTGAGTTTTCCAGCTGAAAGCGAATGATGTGGCTTTGTTGGGTGCGAAGCACGTATTTCTCATTGGCTCTGGATGTTGCCGCTGAGCAGCCGGACGACTTCATAAGCCTGGCTGAGACACCAGAGAGGTATAAAGTGGGATGGAAATTCTCTGGATTCATGGTGGCCAGGCAAAGTTCTCGGTACTTCCTTTTAATCTGATACGGGCTTATGGGACTTTAATCAGGATTTCATTCAGATGGTCACCAAGCAGTAATATTTATGAGCTTATGCAAGTGCTGGGTGAAGCAGAAGTGTGACTAGTCGTATCAAAGACAGGCTCTGCAAAAGTGGGTGATTATTATCTGAGTGGGCTAAAGATTAAAGTAAGCGATTGAAAGATTTAAAAAAAAAAATGGGTCCTAATTCATCCCATGCTGAAAGATGAAGGAATCTGAGTTGTTGGGGGAAAATTCTGTTGTTGGTAATTCCTGTCATTGTACCCACCCATGTCTTCTTACTCAGTGAAAACTGATTAAGGCCTTCAGAGCTTGCGTGCAAGCAGCGTGGAGCGTCACAGCTGTGACCTGACCCTTGAGCCAAGAGCTTACCTGCAGCACTGGGAGAGCGGCGAGAGGATGGAGATTTCGTCGTGGGAGTGCCGTCCAAACCTGGGAGGAGAAACGGCTTTCATGGGCGCTGCCTCCCTACTGTTTTTCCTCTTGTTTTATTTTTATTTTCGAAGGACCTCGGCCTTTTTTATTTTTGCAGGACAGCTTAGGGTAAAATGCCAGGAATCATGGCAGCTGCCTCCCCAGCCCCTCTCCCTCAATCAGGTCACAAACGCCGGGGTCCAAAGGTGGTGAAACCAAGCAACCATTCATTCATGGATTCACCAACTACAGAGGGTCAGACCCGGGCCGCGAGCCATGCACTCTGCCTCCAGGAGTGAACCCCTGAGTAAAGAAACGTGGAAAACGATTTTGCCAGTGCTCTTAGGGAGAACTGGTGTTCCTTAGCAAAGATTGAGAGGAAAAAACCATGTAGGGCAAGGAGACGGAGTGTGACCGCACACCCCTCCCCCTCGGGCTGCTGGTTCCCGCCCCCCCATGTACGGCGGGGCTGGGGTGCGCTGGGACACTCACCCTCTGGCGTTGTCAAGGTGAATAAAGAACCCATCATCGCCAAATTTGGTGAACATCTCATAATGGTGACGGTCCATATTTCCTGTAGAGGAGGGAAGACCTCGGAGCTGAGGCCCGCAGGCCAGGTGGCAGGGAGGTGCCCCCCACCTCTGTGTTCCCTCTTAGTTCAGACACGATTCTGAACCCAGGGCCACAAGCCGTTGTGTCCCCGGGGTTGTTAGGGAAGCTAGTTATTAGCGAGGGAGAAGGAAGCTGGTCTAGCAGTCTCTACTATGGACCGTTTTCAAATCTAAGGCTTTCACCACGCCGCCGGCCCCCGGCCTGGGCGCTGGTGAGCAGACACAGATTCGCTTCCCAAACGGTGGGGGAGCGAGCTGGGGCGGGCGCTGTAGGACTTGGGACCTCAGCATGTGTTGGCCACCTTCATAACTATCTCCTTAGCCTTCCTGGGTCCCCAAGGGACTTGAAGGTGGGTGACCAGCCCCTTCCCGAGGCCTTCCCCTTGCTCCCCATTTATCGTGTACCTTTCCCCTTTCCTCTCTGGTTTCCCCTTACTTGGTCAAGGGAACCAATAACTTCAAACCTGAGGCCCGCTCAGGCCTGGGGGCAGGGTCATCTGCCTGCCTGCTGAGTGGTGCCCCCTCCCAGGAGGGGCACGTGTTGACTTCTGCCCTCTGGGACCACCACCGCTCTCTGAGGCTGTGGGCAGGACGGGGTGATTCGGTCCTCATGGCCCCGGCTGTAACTGGCGGCCAAGGTCATAGAGAGTTCCAGCCCAGCAGCACAGCCCCTCCCGCCAGCGGCCCTGAGCGTGGGGACCCACCGATGAGGAAGTCGAAGATGGCCATGTCGATGACGTTGAGCAGCCGGCCGCTGCTGCTGTACGGGTAGATCTGCCTCACGGTGTCACAGTAGAGTGGGTTGACCTCCCACCTGTGGGGAAGAAGTCCTGGGGCTGGAGGAGCCAAGATGGCAAGGTATTGGGGGCCCTCCTCATGCCTGGCCCCCACCCCCCGAGAATCCCTGCCTCCCTCGTTTTGCCCGGGGCTGGTGGCAGTTCCCTGGCATGCAGGTGGCGGCTGGGTACATTCAGGACCCTGGACAAAGGCACAAGGAGGCTGTAGATTCCACGTGCCGAGAAGGTTCTGGCTCCTTTCACCACATGCTTCCCGAGGATCCACTCTGCTGATGGCTGGCAGGTCACGTGCCAGAGGGGAGACGACGGGCCAGCAGGGGAAAGGCAGGACACGTGTCCCTCACCTGCTTCCTCTGCAGCTCCTCGCTAGCCTCTTGGGCTCTGCAGGTCTGAGCCATTCACAGTCACCCTGCAAGCCATTCTCTGTCCTTTCTCTCTCACACAGCCCCCTCTGCCTGGAATGTCCCCGTTTCCCTTTTCATCAGGTGGCTCTTAACCTTCACAAGTCCTTTAGGATCTGTGACGTCCTCCAGAAATTCTCCCGGGTTATTTCTCTTCCTACCATGACTGGCGTGTCTGGACTGTGAACCTACTCAGTCAGTCAACTAACGTGAACTGAGTACCTACTGTGTGCCAGGGAGTGTGCTAAGCCCTGGGGATGCAATGATGGGGTCCTTGGCTTCACGGGCTTACTCGGGAACCAGGTGGCCCTCCTGGGTGCTGCTTGTGTGCTTCTCTGTATCACAGCAGGTGGTGCACTGTTTTCATAACCGGGCTACTTCTCTGACTGCCCAGCTAGACCACCGGACAGTCTTGGTCGGGGGCGGAGGGGAGAGCTGTGTCTCTCATTTCTGTATCCCTTAGTACTTAGTGTCGGGTACATAGCAGGCTCTTTATAACCGAATAAATGAACTAAAGGGAGAGAACAGACAGGCCAACTGGTCCCAGGATCAACAGGAGATGAAGCAAAGGAGGGTTGAGACAGCTTTTGGGGTCCCAAAGCCAGGCCAGCCACAAGTCCTCAGTACAGGGCTGTGGCCAGTCTCGGGCTGGACCGCGGACCGTGGCCATGGCGTTGTGGCCAGGAACCAACTTACTCTTCTTTTCCTGCCAGCGTGTAGGAGCGGATCCAGGGATTGGGCACGGACAGCCTGGGGGCCAGGTTGAGGGACGGCAGGAAGGCGGAGAGGGAGCCCTCCAGCAGGTGAGGGTTGCCGCAGACAGCGTACTCGGTCTTGCACATGTACGGGCACTTGGCGAAGAAGCACACGTTGCTGGCTGGAGGATGAAGGAAGAGAGAGGAGGAATATAGAAAGGGCGTTGGGGGCAGACCGACTTCCTGCCCCCATAAATCCACTAGGAAGGAAGAGAAACTGGTACTCGGCATGGGGAAAGGAAGAAGAAGAAAACATTGCCTTTTCCGGATGGACAGGTTCACGGATGCTGTTAAACTGAGCATCCTGACTCTAATTCCCAAATGTCTCAGAGCGGAGAAAGCGTGGGACCCAGCCTCAGCGTATCGTAGCCACATGATTAGAGTGTTCTTTGAATGAATGACATCAGATCCCAGAGAGGCTGACATTATAGGTAAGTGCCCACCCAGGCCAGTGTGACCTCTTCCCATATCCAATTCATCTCGTGTGACATTCAGGTAGACCAGGCAGGAGTGTCTGATGGCAGCAGACACCCATCCCAGTAATGAATGGTGCCGTTGGCAGGGGGACAGGCCACTGCCGAACGTAACGGTGGCCACGGTGGTCTACCACGCTCTTGGAGCCAGAATATTGCTTTGTCCAGTACTCTACCTGGAGAGACAAAGAAGACGCTCTGCAGGATTTCATTCTTGGTGACCTCTAGGATTTCCTTGGTGACATTGATTAGCCTCCCCGCTGTTGGTGGCACCCGTCGGAAGTCTAGAATCCTGAAAGAGAGGGGGCCCTGTTTAAATCCGAGGGGGGGTGGTCTGGGACTTAGACGGTCTCCCGTTAGAGATGGATGGGCATCCCTGACCATACTCAGCTGCGGGGGTCTCTGCAGGGTTGAGCTGGTGGCGCCCAGGGCAAACCTGCATCGAAAGGGGTGGCAAAGGAGCCCTATTTCGTCAAGCCTCCCGGGCAAGCCTTCCACCCTCCGCGCTGTGCTCTAGGTCAGAGCTTCTCATACTTCAACGTGCGTATGAGTCACCTGGGACCTTGTTCAAAAGCAGGTCTGAGTCGGTGGGCCCAGGGTAAGGCCGAGATTCTGCATTTCTGGAAAGCTCCTGGGTGGCATCCAGGCTGCCAGGTCCACAGACCACACCTCGAGTGGCCATGACTGGGCAAACGGGGGGAGCTTGCCAGTTTAGGAATGAGCTTTCACCTTTTATATCAGAACCTTGGATAAGTGGGAGTGGGCACAGCTTCCCCTGAGTCAGATCTGGGAACTAGAGCAAAGGGTCACGTCACGCCCAAGGTGGCAGTGTGAGCAGCCTGGCAGGGTGAGTTTTCTTTCTGAGTTATTCTTTTCATTACCTTAAAAGCCTTTGTGTGTTTCAGTCCATGGGATGGGGTGGGACATGGGGGGTTCAAAGGCATCACTGAGGTTTGTGGAGAAAAAGAGCCAGAAGGGAGACTGTCACCATTCCGGGGAGCTCCCACCTGAGGCACTGGCCAACGCCCCCTCTCGGGGCTGGTTGGCCCTAGCAGTCAGTGCCGCCTCTGAGGCCAGCCCCTACCTGTCCAGATGGAAAGCTGCGATCTCAGCGTTGTGTCTCTGAAAGTCAATGAAATAGAAGAAGTCCGCGGGCGTCTCCTCGTCTCGCTGCTGTCTGGAGAGAAGGGAGGGATCATTTCCTGGATTCAGCCTTCGGCTGGGAGCCTGAGAAGACAGCTGATGAGCAGGACGGGGAGCGGGACAGAGAACAGCTTTTATGCTTTGAATGTATGCATGGTCGACAGAACGAAGGATGGCCCGTGGCTCCCTTGGCTAGGAGAAGACTTGCCCAGGAAGAGGAGCCAGGCTGCTTGCAAGACACTGTCTTACAGGCACCGACCCCGCGTCCCCCAACACCAAGTCTGCTTCTTACGAAGCTTTGGTCACAGCTGGCTAATTCTTTAAAAACAAAACAAAACAGTAGTTGAGAGGGAAGAAATACAGATCTTCTACAGATGTAAACAGAAGGGAGGGGACAGGCTAGCAGAACAAAGTAGTGAAGAGCCAGATGCCAAAGACGGAGCGAGGCAGGTGCAAGACAGGACTTCACAAAGGAAATGGCCCTAAAGGTGGGGTTTGAAAGGCAGAAACGTTCCAGGTCTGAGGGTGACAGGGAGGAGTAACCGAACCGTCCCTCCAGAGAAACCTCTGCCAGATCACGACAGCAGGCCAGCCAGAGGGCTGAGGGAGGCCGCATAGAGGATACGGATTTGTACACATTTAAACATCTCTAATATAGTCCGGGACAAAGGACAACTTCAGCCTGTCTGAGCGTGCTGCGCCGGCGGGCTGTGTGCACTCAGGAAGGGGCCTTGCAGCCATCACGGGCATCTAATAAACAGGGAGGAGTGATAATCTTCGAATAATTGTATAATCTGCCTCGTGGGACTGCACAGTGGCTGCAAAGGCAATTTAAGCGTAAACAAACGTAATGCTGCGGAACGCTGTAAGTAAACAGCACCGGCCATCGAAACGATCCTGTGCGCTTTGCCTAAAGACACAGACGAGTCCTGGGACGCAGAGCAAGGGGCTGTCCAAAGCGGGGCTTCTGTTTTAGAAGGCGTGGCCAGATGTGACGGGCAGCCCAGGCCTGCCTCGCCCCACCCTCACCTTCCCACGCCCGCGCCCCCGCCCGTCCCCCGCCATCAGCACCCAGGTGAACGTCTAGGCCAACAAGGGCCATCCATGTGTCCCAATCTCCTCTCAATTCCTGCATTCGGGCCATAGAACATCTAATCTCTCTGACGCCCTTTAGAATTTCCTAAAACATCCTCGCCTCCTTTTTGTATGGCATGTGACAGACAAGTAATTTGAAATTTGAAAGTCATTTTAACTTTACATCGGTGTTTCTCAAAGCGCTTTCTCATGGTGTATATTTATGTATCACGTTCAAAAGATAGCCTTTAATTGTGGTCATGATTGATATTATCCAAAAGTCAATTTCTAATTTCCCTTATAATAAGGGGCAAGTTTACTTTAAGTTACCTATAGAAAAAAACGCGTGTTTTTTTCAAGTACATTTTAAAATGATGCCATGTTTCACCTTGAACTAAATTTTATAAAAATGCGGATTAAACTTTGTGTTCCGGCACAAGAATAGAAGGAATGGCTTTTGTGACCTAATGCTGGAAACTTTCGCATTATATCAGGAAGAAAACTGGTTGATTTGTACAATCTTTGTGCTTTGTAATTGGCAAAGCAGAGGAGAGGTTTTAAAAGCTGGTACTTCGTGTGCTTTCCTGCAAACATAACAGCCAGCGTGAGTAGTTTTTCCTCTCCAAAGTGAAAATGGAGCTCGTTCACTCTATATTAGCTTCCAGCTTTTTAAAATTAGAGACATCCTAATATGCCATATGAGAATTTTGCTCAGAGAACGCAATTGATGGCTCTGATAATGTGTGGTGAGTTTGCAGATCATTATTATTATGATGATTCTCTTCAACATCTCACGTTTCTCCATCCGAAACCTTCCTTCCCCTCTTTAACCAGTGTTTTCTTACGAGTAGACATTAAATGTACATGACTCATTGTAACAATAATTTAAACTCTGTAATGGCATGAACTTGACGGTGGCCGTTGTGTTCAGTTGTTTGAATCCTGGCTCTACTGCCTGCAACGGGAAGGCTGGGGCGAGCTGGCTTCTCCACGCCTCAGGGTTGTCATCTGCAAAGTGGACATTTTAACAGTACCTGGCTCGTGACGTTACTGACGATTCAAAGACGTGGGCATGTTAAGTGTGTACATAGACGCTAGCAAAGGCCTGATAAGGACTAGCTCTTACTATTTTTGTTATTACCAAAAACAGTTAAATATTTGGGTAGATTGCCCAAAAGAGAGCCTACAAATGATTGACTTGAACGTTTTAGACCAGTTTTACTAATTTGGGGTTAAAACTCCCCCAGGCCTGCCACAGCTGGCGTAAAGGTGAAGAAGGCGATCACTTACCTCATGGGTTTGAACATGGCCTTCCCGAAGTCCGAGAACCTGAGAACCAGCTTGAGGTGGACCCCACTGGGTTTCACAACTGTGAGGGGGAGAAGGGTGAGTTAACCATGCTTCTGGGATGAGGCTCAGGGCTGAGACCCTCTGCTTATTCAATAAACCCAGCTGATGTCCTCTCTTTTTCTCTTGCTTTTAATAAGACCCTCGAGACTAAGATTCGCTTTTCAAAGCCTACAACGTAAGTTCCATCGTGCCAGGCCATGGAGAATGCGTCTAAGAGCTCAAGACATCTTTTCTGCTGTTATGGGACAAAGGCCAACAAGACAGGTTTACCCAGATAAACATTCACTGAAAACCCCAAAGAATGTTCCCCTAAGAACTGACTTCTTTCTGCACTTCGGCGACACCCATAAAGGTTCTGATTCTGCCATCTGTTATCTTGCATTATTAGACTAGTGTGTGTATATCTCTCCCTATTTAAGACTGTACACCTGGGCTGGGACAGGGCTGGGGGAGCAAGGCACCTAAGATGCACTCAAGTGACCGTGGCAGTGAGTGCGGCCTCCAGGCCTGTTGTGCCCTGGGCACCTCACATCCCTGCCCTGCTGTGAGCCCTGTGAGGCGAGGGACAACATCTCACTCCCCTCTCCGTTGTACAAAATGACAAATGGCAGCTGTTAAAGGAAAGGGGAGCTCTGGGTCCTACAAACCTGTCTTTCAAACCTTTAACACATCACGCCGCACTTAGAAATTTCTGACGTGTATTCGGTATATTGAGGTAAATGGAGGAGGCTACTCATGGTCAGTGGTGACCGGCCTGCGGACTTTGGTGTCCACGCCTGACCTGGCCATGCTGAGGGCTGTGCGGTGTCCAGGCCGAACTGTACTCAGTTCAGGTCACCTTGGGAGGGGACTGTGCTATATCTCACGCCTGTCTTTTCTTATCCTATTAATCACTGACGCCAGTGGCTCTCCCCTTTGGCTGCATTAGAATCATCGAGAGCATTTTTTCAATGCTCATGTCCAGGCCTCATCCTAGGCCATCGAGTCAAACCCCCCTGGGGCAGAGGTCAGGCCTCAGCATGTTTTAAAGCTTCCCAGGTGACTCTAACGTGTTGCTGATTGGAGTCCATTTCCAGATTTAACAAGCAATTGTACAGTTGTCCCGTATAATTGCTTCTTAAATCTGGAAATGGACTCCAATCGCTTGAGGATTCTGTTAAAATCCAGACTCTGATTCAGAAGATGAGAGGGGGAATTGAGCATCTGCGTTTCTCACAAGCACCTTGATGATGCGATGATGCTGGTCCCACATGAGAGCCCCTCGGAAGGGCCTTCTCAGTGTGTGTGCATGGGTCGCGAGACGTGTTATGTTCTCAGAGATTCGGCAGAGAGAGTCACGCCCCTTGGACTCCCAACCAGGACCCCCATGGAGTGGCCGGTGGGCCCTTTGCGTTGCTGCCAGGTCCTGGGGTTCACAAAGCTGTGACTGAGGAGTGCTGGACAGAGGCAGGGCCCGGTCACTTACTCTGGGTGCAGTCACATGCCCCAAGCAAAGCCTTCTCGTCCTGGCTGTAATCTGCAGCGGGGGAGAAGGGCAGTGAGAACGCTCAGGTGTACTTCCGGGAGGGCCAACCCCACGGGGGCCTATAACAGGTTCAGGCACCAGAGAGGAGACTGCAAGGCAGCCTGGGCCCTTGACCATTGATCAGGGGCCCTCCTGGAGCTGCAGCTGGCTGTGGTCCCCCACCCTGCCCCATCCCAGCAGCATTGGGTTAGGAAACCGATGCTGGTTTTGCCCCTGCTGTGTCACTTAGACTGTCACAGTGCTTGACAGCACAGACCTGGAGGCAGCAGGCCTGTGTTTGAATCCTAGCCCTATAGCAGGGTCCTTGCCAGGCAGCTTAGCCTCTCCGTGTCTCAGTTTTCCCATCAGTAAAGTGGCAATGATTACGTCCATGTCACAAGATCACTGTATAAGAGAGAGTTGCCAGGGTGAAGAGAAGCGCTGGCTAAGTGACAGCCATTAGGTGGACGGAACACTTCCTTACGCCTCCTTTATGGGCTGTGATCACGTTATGGTTGTTAAGATCTTTCTCAAAGGGAAAAAGTCAAGGTCTACGGTTTCTTCCCTGTTTTTCTCCTATCAGGAGTCAGAGTCAACCCTTTGAGAGTCTGCCCTGGAGCCCCACCGGAGGTGGTTTTCCCAGC
>CM053506.1:100773906-100786029 GCA_028627145.1 Eidolon dupreanum
GCCGGAAGCACTGGTACTTCTCCCTGGCAACGGGAGCCCGCAAAATCTGTTTCTTCATTATCATCAACCTGAGCATCAAACATCGGTAGATAAGGCTGGATATTAATGGCGTCAAATAACCTATCGGGAACATAAGAATAACCAACTAGTGCTCTTTCATCTACTGGTGACTCTGTGCTGCCTGAATCAGGCAGTCCTCTCGGCGTGTCACACACACACACCCTCGCTCTGCCCTCCCGACACCCTTTGGGGTAGGCACTACAGCCCACTTTCCGTACCAGGAGACTGAGGCTGGAAGAAATGAGCCTCAGGCATCCCAGGGCCTGTGTGGATTGACACCCAGGACTGCCGGGAACAAGGCCTCTCACGTACTCCTTTGCTCGTTCATCTACCGAACACTTATTCAGCACCTGCTCTGGACCAGCAGCACCTTGGACATCGGGTTACACTGCCAAAGAAGCAAACGCAGCTCCATCCTTGCACCTGTTTCCCGCGGCTGCCATAACAAATAGCCACACATTTGGTGGCTTGACGGAAATCTGTCTCATAGTTCTGCAGTCCAAGAGTTTGAAATCGAGGTGTCGGCAGGGCTGTGCTCCTTCGGGGGACTCCAGGACAGAATCCATTCTTCGTTTCTTCCAGTTTCTGGTGGCTGTGGGTGTTCCTTGGCTTGCGACCACATTGCTCTGGTCACTGCCTTCCTGGCCATGGTGTCACCTCCTCTTATCGTCTGTCTCTAATCTTGCCCTGCTTTTCCCTAATAAGGACACCTGTCAGAGGACTCAGGGCCATAAATCCAGGATGATTTCCTTCCCTCAAGATTCTTAATTATATCTACAAAGAGTTCTTTTTTTCCTAAATAAGATAATGATGACAGATTCTGGAGATTAAGATGTAGACAGATCCATTCGATTCAATACAATCCTTAAAAAGCGCACAATCTGGTGAGGTTATATGCCGAGCAGATAAACAAGGAGGAGTTGAGTTGTGTGACGACCTCGATAAAAATAAAGCAAGTGTTGGTATAAGAGGGTCTGAGACCTCTTTAGGTTGGTGGGACAGGAAAGACCTCTCTGGAACCCAAAGGACAAGAAGGAGCCAGCTGGTCATCTCCAACGGGGTCCGACTGTCCCTGCCCATTCGCTTGTTAATTTAGACCTCAGAGAAAATTATATTTGTGGATGAGTTGGGCACAGCATCCCCTGCTGGGAGAGTGAAGAAGCAGCATTTTTTTTTTGTAAGCAGATAAGATGGTTTTAACGTCACAAATTACAAGTGGCCTCAACGGACCGCCAGCTCTGTCACTGTCAGAAAGAAAGACTGCAGATCAATTGCTCTGCATCCAGGCTCATGGTTTTTGGCTGACGTCCCCTACCTCTGAATGGATTTACAGCCAATAGCAGAGCAGAGTGCTACCTCATTCAGTTACCTGAGATGAACATTTTGCAATGATTTTAACCCAGAGGGGCCACTGGTAAGTTACACTGCTCAGATTAGGCATCTGATGCTTGCTTTACCGAGGGGGTTTTAATACGTAGGGTGGCCGTTCTGTTCTAATCTATTTTAATATTTTTCCAGCCAAACATTTTGCGGCCACATGCCACGCCATATGGCTATGACTTATTGATTGGCCTTGGGCTCGTCATAGCAGATCCAAGAGGGCTGTCTGAGGAGAACCAGCCTGCCCTCAGACCTTTGGCTTCCTTGTGGACAGAGGTCAATCAATGGCTTTGAGTTCACTCACCTTTCCCGCCTGACTCCCCGACCTTCACAAAGAGCCTTTTGTTCCTCCCTCCAAGTTCAGCTAATTGCCAAGTCCATGTCTGCGAGCTGAATGACAGCCCTGACCAGCTGCACTCCCGGTGCTGCCTGGCGTTTTATTCTAAATGCACTGCCCCTCAGTGTGAGTCAGAAGCTCTGCTCGAAAGGCCAGGCCCGTGGAGGACTGCCCACAGGGTGTGCCCACCGCCCATTCTTCTGGAGCCTCGATGCTTTAAATCCTCTCCTTAGGGAAGACAGGCCGGCAGGCAGGACTGGGCAGTGCGGGGCCTGCCTGCACCGATTTTACGGGCTTGCTCTGGGACGTAGTGCTGGCTTATGCTGAGGATGCACTAAGAGCCATCAATGGGGAACTCTTCCAAGGTGGAGCATGCTGGTCCTCACACATGCAGGGTCCTCAGAGGTGTGGGAGGAGAGTGGGGGAGGAGTGCGTGGAAGTTCCTGGGGCACTGGCTGGTTTTTACCCTGCAGATGCTGACTGGTGGCTCCCCAGAGCAGAGCTAACTCTCAGCGGAGCGAGTTTTCACACAGGTGTTCTGAGTTCTTCCCTCTAGATTCCATCGGCCTCGTGGAGCCTTATTCTCCCTTTGACCTACATACCACTGCTGTGCAGCTCCTAAAGGGTTCTCCGTCAAGGGGTCCAGGTTACCGACGCCAAAAAGTCTGTGGCATAAAACCCCTTCTTGATGGTACGTTTGATTTTTCTGATAGCAAATTATGCTACTATCTCATTTTCTCACCGTTATGATAACATAGTTATTACGACTATAAGAAACGCAGAGCACCAACTTTTCCCTGTGTTGCTTCGATGCCTTTGACTTGTACTGAGGGAGTTTTGTTCATTTCAGCAGTGTTCTCTGAGAGGTCTGGCCTCTGAGGGTCTCAGTCCCAGGTGGCACTTGTGGATTCTGCTGAGTGTTTTCACCCAGGGTCTTAGATAGAATCCAGCCCGGGGCGAGGCCAGAGGATGCGGCTTTCTATGAAATGTGGTTTGACTGGATGTCTTTCCATGGGGATATACAGGTCAACCTCTTACTGGCTGTAAAGACCAATCCCTTTCAGTAAGAAACTAATGACTGTTTCAAAGAGCTTCAGGAAGTAGAAAGAACTCTGCATATTTGTGGTATTAATAATATTAACTGTTATCACAGATGCCCTATAGATAAGTGGACGGATAAGGGTCTTTGGAAATTCACTTATAAAATATAGGCTTTTCATACCCCGGATAAGGAAAAGCAAATTTTCATTCTTGTTCCAAATATCATGTTGGTTAACGTGAAAGGCAGCATTTAAAAATTTACAGAAGAAACTTTAAACCCCTTGAGAGCTGGTGTTGTATTCTCGAGCCATTCCACGAGGGCATCTGTGGCCTTGGGGAGGATTCGGACTATTATAAGAGGAATTCAGAGAGAGACAAAAAGCCTTTTTTCACCTTTTGACCTAAAAAAAAAATGGTTATTAGAAGAAGGGGGCACTTAAAGTCCATCCATAAACAGATAGATTAAAAAGAATAAATGAAGAGCTAAACACATGGCCCTAGGCGGGGATTGAGGCCATCCTGTCCGGGAGTTAGGGAAGCTGAGGGGCCTTGATGAGGGAGGCCAAGGGGACTCTTGAGGCGGGAAGGAGCACTCTGGGAGGAGGGAGACAATTTCGGAGATGGCTTTCAGGGAGTGAGATCGAGCCAGGCCTAATCCAACAGATTAGTCACTGCTCTTCCGGCTGAGTTAGCCTCTGTATTAGTCTGCTCAGGCTGCCGTAACAAAATAGTGCAGGCTGCATGGCTTACACAACAGAAATATACTTCTCACAGTTCTGGAGGCTGCAAGTACAAGATCAAGGTGTCGGCGGGTTTGGAGCCTCTCTCCTTGGCTCGCAGATGACTACTTTCTCACTCTGCCCACCCACGGCACACACATCCCTGATGTCTCTCCCTCTTCTTATAAAGACTAAGCTGTATTGGATATGGGCTCCACCCTTATGACCTCATTTAACCTTAATTACCTACCTCTCTTAATTACCTCAAGGCCCTATCTCCAAATATAATCACATTCTAAGGTGTACTGTGGATTAGAACTTCAATGTATGAATTTTGTGGGAACACAATTCGGTCCATAACAGCTTCACTAGATCTGTGACGGGTCATATCGGATTTCTTTCTCATTGACATATAGGAGGGGCTGTTGCCACTGAGAGCCACCTGCCCACCGCTGGACAGCTCACTAACATAAGGGACTTTCCTTGAGCCTGGGTTTGAGAGAACAGTACCAAGTGGCCAGGACACCTGAATCTCCCTAGGTTTTGAAAGGATTTGTTAAGCAGCGAAAGTAAACAGTACACAAGGCCCCAAAGAGGTTTTCTTGTGCTCAAGCGGCCAGAAGCATTGATAAAGCCCTGGGGATGGAAAGCAGGGGGCAAAGGGTGAAGGAGGCTTGGGTTTTAGCTACATCAGCCGTAGAGAAAGGAAGAAAAGAAGTTTACTCTTTCCTTATATGCCAGATCAGTGTTTTTTTTTTTCCCCCTAGAAATAGAACTTTCTTTTCGAAAGAAATTTTACACAGAATCCCCATTATATAAAATAGATAAAATTTGGAATTGATGGCTATAAATCTGATTTATATGGTCAAATACATAAAATTATTTTAAAAAGCTAATCGATAAGAACAAGAAGGATAATATGATTATGAATTCAAGCTTTCTAAGTCAAGGTAATGGAAGACAGGATTAATTTCTGCATATTATTCAGAAAAATATGGTAGCAGAGTATAAAATATCCTGAGAGACATACATAAGTAGTTGGGAGGGAAAATGGTTTTTAACCGCTCACCTTGTAATCTCAGGATACTCCCCAATTAAACAAAGACAGGAGGTGAAGCCATTTGTCTACACAAGATACTGGTGGCAGGCTCAGAGTGCTCCCTTGTACATCACACAATTGAGTGTGCTTTTTCTCATATTACATCAAAATGACCTTAAGGCAAATTTTTTTTCAAGATGAAAATTTAATAAATCACTTGCAGAACTCCCAAAGAGCCTTCCAGAACCTTAGCAGTCCATGAAGCATATTTGGAAAATGTCCCATATTTTCACTGTGACAGACTTTGAAGAAGAAACCCCAGTTGAAGATGAGCAACGCTTGGAAAACGGAGCTTCAGAAGACTTCAGGGACTACAGACTCGCCCTCTTAATTTTAAAAGGAGAAACGCAGTCTTGAAGAAGGTAAGTGCTTTCCTCCGGCTTAAAATACAGGTATCTTGGCTCCAAGTGAAATCTTATTTTCCAGAGAAAGAGACGTGAGAAGATAAATAAGCTGGGTCCAAATCAATTTCTTCTTTAGGCTCCCATTAAGAGAGGAAGGTTGATTTAAGAGAAAGCCCAAATAAATAAAGATTCCTATTTTCTTGGGAGGATTTTAATGGTTGCTATAACAAAATCTGCGCATGGCAAGAATGTGTTATGAATGAATGTGTTTTTAAAAAGGCTTATGTAAACGCCAATGACTCCGCCTCCCTAATGTCAGTGATTGGTGGAGCAGCCACTCACGTCAAAACTGGGCCAATCACAGCCCTCTACGCCTGGCTGTGTTCCCAGACCTGGCCAATCAGTGTTTTTGCCCAGGACCTTTCTTTTTTGGAAATCAGAAAAGGCCTTTTTTAACTGCAGTGGTCCCAGGGCTGTTGGGATTTGAAACCGCAGGAGGGGGTCAAGACAGGCAGATGAACTGAGGAGAGGACGAGCAGAGACAGCTGCCCTGAGTTTTGGTTTCTTGAGTCTCTACATTTCCTTTTCCTGCTTGCGTTAGTTTGGGTTTCTGTCACTCGAAAACAAAGGATCACGATGAATGTGGGCAATACTTTGCAAAGATAATGAACTATTTCCTAGGAAAATAAACATGCATAGAATTCAAATTCTGCATAAACTTTAAGGGCGCTATAGCCCTCATCACTTGAACTCAGTGGGGTTCAATGACCTCAGTTAAAAAAACCCTGCAATGAAATGATGGATAATAAGAGGCTTGATCTGATTATGGAATCACAGTTGGTCAGTCTGATTTTCTCTAGTACCTCTGAATTTTCAGAGGAGCACAGAATGTACAAATAAGCAGCTACTGGTTGGTCATAATTCTTAATTCAGAGTGAAAAACACGCGCTGAGCTGTGAGTGCAGATAGATACACCTTTTCTATAGCCACGGAAGATAGTGGGTCAGAAATATAAAAATCCCATGTGAATTGATGAAACTGAGACCCTGTGGGTCACCCGAATTGGCCAGGAGAGACCATTTGTTCCTCCATGTAGAATCCATTTTCGTTAGCATTACCAACAATATTCACTCACGACCTACACAGCTGGACCCAGGTTTGAGAGCCAAAGGCATGTTTGCTATGGAAACTGCACTTTATTTCCCAGGCTGAACAGCTCTGACGTTCTTCTCATCAGCCCTCTTTTCTAACTCATCAACTTCTCCCAAATTTCCTAAAATCCCATCTCTTCCCAGGCCACCTTGTTCTTTTTAATTGTCCAGCTTCTCGGTCTATGTGCCCCTGTGCCAACACTCCTTAAGTTTCTCTTTGACTCTCCATATTTTGCTGAATTTTATTACAGGTTCTTGGCTTCTTAGGGCCCATAGTCCTCCACTAGTTTCTATTTCCTGTGGCTTTCCAAATTTATCTGGTTTGTTACTAGTGAATCCAATAAAATAGGCCCTTAACTTTGCCTCTCACTCAGGCCAAATTATGTTGGCTGTCTCTAGTGCTCGGCCTCCAAGGTCAGGCTCCAGGCATTGAAAGTCTCCAAGGCACTCTAACTCAGTTCTGTCCTGATTTCACATTTCAACCCTAGTACATCCTGCCAAGTGACAGACCACATAAAGAACTAAGTTTTTCTCCCCCGCCCCCATCCCATATTATGGTTTCCATTAGGTTTATATGTGTGCGCCTGCCTATAATAACAGGTACATAGATGCTCTTATGCCCAGTACCGTCTGCTCTACTAATGCTGCAGCTCTTTAGGATGGGAACCCCGCTTGGCTTTCAGCCGTCTGCCAGCCTACTTCAGCAGAATCCACAGACTCTCAGCGGCCTCCAGCTTAATGAATAATCACAAGAAAGACACAGGTCGACACCTGCCCAGGAGTTGAGCAGGGATTCCTTTGGCTAAGTCAGGATCTCCGTGTTTCCCACTTTCCTTTAATGCAAGATGTCTTGGCTGCTCTTTCTCAGAAAGCACAGGAAACTGAGGAAATCCCTCTTTTTGGCAAATGACACCTTTTCGACTTTCCTTCAGGGAAAAATTTTTTTTTTGAGATTGGTTTTATTTAGGCTACTATAATAGGGAGAACACCCCTGATCCAAATTTCAGAATGTCTCCAGAGGGTGGGTTTAGCCTTAGACTTTTATAGGGAGGAGTAGATAAGTTATAGGTGTGGTGATTTTATACTTGGGATCGTTTTTGTCCAAGGCTTTCTTTGTAGGAGATAATGGGCCATTGACCAATAGCCCCCAAGTCCTGATGTTGTCTGTTCCCAATTACTTGTTCCACAGATATTTACTCTGGCTCTCCCCTATGGGAAACCACAAAACAGATGTGTTAGTGTGACCATGCGCAAGCTGGGGGCTTTTCATGCCAGGAGCAAGTAGCTATTCGTTCCTACATGAGGCTCCAGAGAGCTGCCAAGAAGTTGGACAGCGTAGTCATAAAAGGTAACATGGTATTATATGGAGAGGGTACCTCTCGCCGGGAGGGACCAGTGTGGGTGGAGGTAGTTGGAAAAGCCTTTCCAGAAGAGGAAAAGTGAGGACCCGTGGACATCAAAGGAGGCGGAGTGGTGTAGCAGCTGGTTGGAGAATGGATTCTGGAGCCAGACCCTTTGGGTACAAAGCTTGCCTGTGGTTTGCTTGCTGCCTGACTTCAGAAGGCAAGTTATATAACCTTCCTGTCTCCAGTTTCCTCTATAAAGTGAAGTAAACAGCAGTCTGTATTTGTTTTTGATTGCCGTGTAACAAATTACCACAAACCTAGTGGCTTAAAACAACACCCATTTATTAGCTCGCAGAGTCGTAGGTCAGAAGTCCAGCCCAGAATGCCTGCTGTGCAGGGCTGAAGGCTGAAGTGAAGCTGTCGGCTAGGTTGAGTTCTTGTCAGGAGGCCCTGGGGAAAAAAACTGGCTCCCAAGCTCATTCTTGTTGTTGACAGGATTCATTTCCTTGTGGTTGTAGGACTGAGGGCCTTGTTTCCTTGCTGGCTGCCAGCTGGGGACCAATCTTAGCTCCTAAAAGTCGCTCACCTCCTTTGCCATGTGCCCCCCTCCATCTTCAAGTCAGCAAATCCTTACAGTACTTTGAATCTTTGACTTTCTTTTCTTCAATCAGCTGGAGAAAATACTCTTCTTTTAAAGGGCTCGTGTAACTAGGTCAAGCACACCTGGACAATCGCCCTATCCCAAGGTCAACTGCCCTTTATGGTGGTACCTACATCAGTGTTTGATTGAATACTCAGGAGAAGGTGTGTACACGCCAGAGCTGGGACTCTCAAGGGCCATCCGGGAATTCTGTCTACCACGTGCACCTACTTCTAGAGAAGTTGTGAAGCCTCAGTTAGCAACTTTAGGTAAAGTATGCGGGACATATACGGCATGTTTTGGGAGATTTGCATGTAAAGAATTAACCAGTTGAGTTCCCGGATTGATGAGAACTTGATCGGGGTGAAAGGAAAGTGTCAGGCTGCAAAACATCCTCCACGTCTCGGCTGAGGGATTTCATTTCGATGCTTTCGGAAACAGGAAGTGCCTGTCCTCTTTGGATGCACAACACTGATAAACTCTCCGATTTTTCTGTGGTGCCGGCCATGAGGACAGGGCTTGGGAATGAGGGTCAAGGGGCCTGAAAATGGCCTCTGGATTAGCTCTCTCGGACGCCATCTGCTCAGGGCTTCCGGTTTGCAGAAAAGTGGAGAGGTTTCCTCCCGCTACGAGTCCAAGGATGCAGAAACCACCAAAAAATATTAGCTTTCCCCCAAACCAGCCGAGCAAAGCTCTGCTTGGGAGAAATGAGAAATGAAAGTCAGGATTCGCACAGCCTCTGCTAACGACACACAGGTCGTGGTGGAAGTCCGTCTCGAACCCGAGAAGGTCATTTCCTTCCTTAGCCTGGCATCACTGGCGGGAGAATTAGACAATGGGCCTGGTGACTCTGGAGAAAGGCAAATGGCCACCACCCATGAGTACGATCCTGGGTTTTCATCTGCTCTGTGGGTTGAACTGCCTGCTCCCTATAAATTCATGTTCCAAACAGTCTGTGGGCCAGCCAGCATGAGATTAGCAGAAAAGAGATTTAAAAAATGGAAGTGAGGGGAGGATAGGGGATGAGAATAAAGAGATCATATTTCCATTCCACGGATGCCATGGTGGAAAGGTTTTCTTTCAGAAACTCCTAGACTAGATATTTCTCATTTCCAGTTGAGTTCTCTTTCCTATCTCCTGGCTCTTCCTCCCTCTCTTCTCTTACATCTGTCTCAGCTTCTGGATCTCCTCAAAGCTTCCCCCAGAAAAACGTGGGCCAATTTATTCCCCTTGAACAACTGTCATTTTTGAAAAGCTGCCTGGTCTCTTCACTGTGGTTTTCAAAGAGAGACTCAGGGCTGGGCTTTCTTTCAGTGACAACAAGGAGGTAGGAGGAGAGGGAAAGACGGGCATTTCCGACGGTGGGAAAAACACGTGCGCTCACAGGCTTCTGAAGAATGCTGGATCTACGACTCCAGGACAATATAACCTTCCTGATACCTGAGGAAGATGTCAAGAAAGAAAAGCAGAGAGTAGAAAACTCCCATTTGTGTTGTAGCCACTGGAGTTTCTCCAGCAGGGAAGTCTGAGCCGGTTTGACCTTGCTTGTCAAAACCAGAAGGATGCATGGGAAGCAACCAAAGAGATGTGGGTAAACAGCCAGGCCAAGCCGACCAGTTTTGACATGTCAAAGGACAGATGTTGTCTGGCTTGGGCCGCTTGTGGGCAGGAAGAAATCCGACTTGGTCTCTAAGATGTAAGGATGGTGACGATATGAATAGTTATTCACCTGTGCTCCAGGGAAGCCCCGCCTCCCAGCATGACTTCGAAAGGAAAAGGCTTCATTTCTGGCCTGAAATAGTGAAGACTACATTTCCCTTGATCCCTGTGTTCTGTCCTCTTCACTCTTCGAGACAAGTACCAAACTTGTCATTCTGCCTGCTGAAGCCTGGTGCTGGCTCGCTGGCTGGCATCGTGGCTGACCGCCTGACAGAAACACTGTCCCTGATTATATTTTTAACCTGGATTTTGCCACATATAGTTACATTTTGAGGAGGAAATGAGGAACACAGAGGAAGGGAGGGAAGAACAACAGCTGAGGAGGTTTGCAGAAAGCCTGAGTGTCAGATAGCACGCGACAGAACACTCGAAACACGACACATCTTGTGCCTCTTAACTAAACACTGGCATCTAATGAACAAATAGTGATTGAGAACCTGAAACATTCAAAACAGCGTAGAAGCTCCATCTTCCACGGTGTGAAATCAAAACGGAACGTCAGGGCCTTACCTATCCCTTGTTGGTACTGAGCTCAAGTTATAGAAAGATAATTTCCAGCTTCATGCCGTTACTTGCTAGTGGGATGGTAAAAATAAATCACTCACTCAGACTAATGGTCTCTTCTGGGCAAGTGGTGAATAATGCTGATTTGGCTTATTTTATTACCTGCACCTCTCCTGGTCTGGCAGATGGTTTGCTGATGACGATTGTTTTGGATAGCAGTTAATGTCAGGCAATTATTGGCATGGTCTCAGCCACATATGTCTATAAATCCTGGGTTTTTAAACGTTGCCTGGATTGTGGCTACAAACAAGGAGGGTTTGCTTGTGCAGGAGATAAACAATTAGTGAGGCCATTTGCCGTTTCCTCCTTTGCTGTCCATTCTAATTATTTGTCTGCGCCAAGATCTGGAGCCTTCACTGGCCCTGCACGTGGCATGCGGGTGTCATTGATGCTTCTACATGTCCTCCTGTTTGTCAGGGGACTCTCCCCCTTAAAGTAACCAGTGACTATCTCTCACAACAGAGGGCTGAGCATGATTCAGATTGACACTGGTTAGAGTCCTCCATGTTCCATTTGTTACCCCGATATTCACAGCAATGTGTATGCATGCCAATGTCGCACTGATGTTTACAATACAGTTGGGGTGCAGGTAGGGTGTTCTCTGTCTCTGAGGTCCAGTTTCAGCTAGACCCTCCTGCAGCTGGCCTTAGCGACCCACAAATCTCACTTGTGATCTCAAGGATTAGAAGGAAGTGTGATGACTAAATATCACAACTGTCACATTCAACCGACCACAGAAAACTGCTCCCTTCCCTCAATATAGTAAGGTCACCAATCCCCACTGATCTTCTGTTAAATGACCGAGATCTTTTCTGGCCAGTAAATGTGTCTTTGTGACACACAATGGTTTAGAAACCAAGCTTAAAATCTATGGTAGCACAGACTTGTGAGAAAGATTTTTGCTTTTCTGCCCAAATATTCTCCTGGAAGATCCTTCAGAACCAAAGCCACATAGAGAAGTTTAAGGCCACAGCAATGTGACGAAGCGAATGCTGATGTACATTTACAAAAGCAAGTGACCTTGCCCACCGTCCCTCATTCTTAAACCTGCAATGGACGTGCAGACAATTTTCTAAGAGCAAAATCTCTTAGTTCACTGATCCAGATTCCCATATTATTGATGAAATAAAGGTAATATTAAAAATGACAGTGTCTGGGAAGCAATTGCACACTGCCTTTTTATTGCACACAATTAGCGACGGAATTGAGAACTGCTTTCTTTCTAATGCAAAGTCATCAGCCATCGAGTTGCAATTGAAATTCACCACAGTGATTTCAGCCAATAACTCTCAACTTCTCCTTTTTCTTTCCGAAGGTTTCTCCCCCCCTTTGGTCTCAGCACTCCAGATTCATGAGCAAGCAGTTAAATTAGGCTAGCACTGAGTTTCTGCAGAGAATGATAGTTTCCCCGTCCTCCCGGGAGATTATAAAACCACCTCCACGACACCTCATTTTGCAATCTCCTGTATTCAGAAAACTGAACTCTGGTTGAGAGTGATATTTAGACAAGTCTGCATTTCTAAACAGAGTCCTAACTCATATGACAGCTTTCCACCATTAGCTGGGGATCCCAGTACTGACCACTCCATCTTCGCCAACACCCCAGCCCTTTTACAAAATCATCCTTCTTAATTTTATCCTAAATGTGTTTGGTGTTTTTTCCCCCTCTACATTTTGTTTAGGGTTTAAAAAAACTCTCAGGTAGATTTTTATCTCCTCTGTG
>CM053506.1:100786129-100823510 GCA_028627145.1 Eidolon dupreanum
GCGCGGTCCTCACCTGTTCCAGCGGGCCACCTTCCTCCGGTAATACCGCAGCGCCTCCTGGCTGGCCAGCAGCGAGTCTTCCTGCCCGAGGAGAGGCGGCTCCTCCGGGACGTGGTACAGCGGGTGCGCGAAGAGGGCCTGCAGTTTGGAGCCGGGGCCACTGCGGCCGCCGCGGTCCTGCTCAGTCCCCGGCTCGACTCGGGAAAAGTTGTGCGCGGCCACGCGCGGGTCCGAGGCGACTGCGGCGGGGTCCGAGGCGCGGGAGGGGGCGCGGCGGGCGCACGCGCAGCCCCGCGGGCGCTCCCGGGGCCGCAGCTGGCGCCGCACCTGGGGCCAGAGGTGGAAGTAGAGGTCGGCGGAGAGCAGCGCGCCCAGCAGCAGCAGGGTCAGCAGGCGGTCCCGGCGCAGCCCGGGCATGGCCCCGCCGGGCGCGCCGGCGGCTCCAGAGGTCCCGGAGGACGCTAGACGCAGGGCGCCCCTTGCAGTCCCGCGGCCCGGCCGGGGCGGATCCGGCCGGAATGCTCACCGCGCGGGATAGCTCCGATTTTGAGGGGCGTCGCCCTTGAACTTGGAAACTGGGTACAGGGAGCGCGGGGGCTCGCGGCGCCGGCGGGCGTCCCTTCCCCGCGCGGAGCGGGGACCAGGGGACGGTGCCTCCAGGGCCCGTGTTTCTCGCACCTTCTCTCCTCGCGCCCGCCCGCCCGGGAGCCCGCGGCAGGTGAAGGGCCGGGGGGCGCGGGTGTGGCCGTCCCCGCGCGCGGACGGGCAGAAGCGCAGGACGCGGGCGGCTGCACTAGGCTCTGGGAGGCGCAAGGCGGCCGCGCAGCCTGGGGCGTCTCTCCAGAGGATGCTGTCGCTGGGCGGCTGCTGCGACCGTTCCCGCGGCTCCTTCTGCGAGCGGCCGGGGACACGGGCGGCCCCGGCTCCTCCCGGCGAGCTGGTCTGCGCGCCTGACTCCGAGAGGCAGAGGTAGCGCCGGCCCCCCCCACCCCCGCCTGGGCGGGCGCCCGCACCCCCGCCCACGCTCCGCTGGCACCTGCGTCTGGCGCAGCTAGCCAGCCAACTCCGACCCCCGCGCCGGCTCTGCCCTTCCACCTTGTCACCCAACCACTTCTCGCGCCCATCCCCCCTCGTCTCACGCCTCCCACTTTGCCTGCTCAGAGTTCAGTCCAGACACTTTGGGGGACAGAGGGGTGTGCATGTGCGTGCGTGCGTGCGTGCGTGTGTGTGTGTAACCTTTTATTTTCATTTTTGTTTTTCAGAGAAAAGACAGCTAGCTCCCTGAAAGCCTTTCTCCTGTAGATTGACCAGCTGTGTGTGTGTGTGTGTGTGCGTGTGCGTGTGCGTGTGTGTGTGTGTGTGTGTGTGTGTGTGTGCATGCGCGCGCTGTCTTTCTCGGTTTCTTCCCACAGAGAACATGCTAGATCCATAACGACTACGTTTCACGTGCCTGGCACTTAATAGGCGCTCGAGAAACAGTGAATGAAAAAGTTTGACCTTTAAAAATAAGGCACCGGTTTTACCTAGAATCTTGGCGATTTCCTGTTTACGTAGAGTTTGATTCCAACTGTGCCGTGCTTTTACAAAGAGGAGATTTTTCTTGCACTCAAGGAGGGAGAGGCTCCCTGGTGACCCCACACTGAACTTTTGCTTTTAGCTTAGTGTGAAAGTAGTCCGCCCAAATGAATCACTGGAGGACACACGTTCGGCTTTCTCCTGTGAGGAAATTTATACTTCCCACCTCGTTTTTCCTTTTGTGGAAGAGGGAGGGAGAAGCCCAGGGAGGCTAGCCCTGAACTCCTGGCTCCTCTGTTTAATGACCTGATATGACAGTGCAGGGCAAGTCTGACTCGGGAGGCGCCCTTTCTCCTGAACGTTCAGGAAAATGCATCTTTGCCCCCCTACCCAGGCGGCAAAGCTTCCCATGGATGTTACTCCCACTCCTTAACCACCTCCTTCCCTTGCTGCAGTCAAGAACCCTGATGTGTACTTTGACTCGTGGGTGCAGACCACACAGGGTTCTTCCCACCTGTGGTTCAGTCCGAGATTGTCACCGCCTTTGTCACCCCCTCATCTGTGAGCGAAGACAGTTGTAGAACCTATGCCATACGGTTATTAAGTGAGTTAAAGTGTATAACCTGCTTAGAACAGCTCCCAGCACAGGGAGAAATATGTGATTGCTAGAAATAGGATCATTTTTTGGTTCCCGTAGTACACTGGGGTAGGTTAGAGACTGTTCATGAGTGGGACAAAAATAGAGAAGTATGGAAAAGAAAGGTAACAGAGAGGGACTATTTTTAGGAGAGCATTGTGGTCCAAGTGAGAAAACCCAAGACGATATTTTTGCCAGCTGCTCTACTTGGCTGAGTGTGGTGGTGGCCATTTTTAGGGTTTCTCGAACCACCTCCTTCTTTTTACCTGGAATTAAATTTTGACTGGTTTCCAATGTCTGAGAAACTTTGCAGCTTCTGACACGTCATGGCCAGTGGATGAAGAAGTCAGCCACTGAACGGTGCTACATCTGCAATAATAACTATGTGGCAAACTGGTTTGCACTTTTCCGGGCTGGCAAAGGACATGGGCACGAAGCCATCGCAAGTCTTGTGACTTCAGTTCTCCCCCATTCCTGGGGTCATGCTCACTGAGTAGACTCTTTTGTCTGGCCTCGATTCAGGGGATAGTATTCCTAACTTGACTGGAGATTATCTAAATACATTTTCCCTGCCCTATAAAGGTCAAGGGCAAAACTGTATGTAAAAGTCAGGCATGAGGCTGGCGTGGGAGAGGCAGGATTGGCCAGTCAGATGCCACTATTGTTAGGGTTTGTCTCACTCTCTCCTTTTCCATCCCAGAAATGAGCGTTTCCTTTCTGCTTTCTGCTTCTGCTCTGACTCTCTACTCCTTGATCCGTGGCTTCCCTGCCAGCCTCATCTATATCCCCTTGCCCTACACCCTAGGACTCATCGTTCTGTTTCAAGCCTCTCTTGCAAATCCATACCCCCTTTCCATCTCTACTGCCTCTGAATGTACCCAGGGCCTCATCATTTCTTTCTTAGACTCTTGCAAATAGGCTCCTAACTGGTCTCTCTGCTTCGAAGATGGCCCCATTTCGATGCCCATGTCATCAAAGCTTTTGCCAGAGTTCACTTCGTAGCATGCAGATACAACCATGATGTTCTCAGGGCTGACATTTGTCCTCGTTAAGCTGTAAGCCCTTTAAGTTCAGTGCTGTGTGCTCTCATTCACTCCCATAGCTCTTCGCATGTACTTCTATTAAAGCATTGCCCATGTTGTGTCTAGTTGCCTGTATGTGTTGTGGGTTGATTTGTGTCCCTCTAAAATTTATTTGTTGAAATCCTGTTAGTACCTCAGAATGTGATCTTATTTGAAAATAGGGTATTTGCAGTTGTGATTAGTTAAGATGGGGTCATACTGGAATAGAGAGGGCCCTCAATCAAATATGACAGGTGCCTTACAAAAAAGGGAAATGTGGACATAAACACAGGCACACAGGGAGAATCCATGTGAAGATGGAGGCAGAAACCAGGGTAATGCTTCTATAAGCCAGGGAACCCCAAGATTGCCAGGAAACCACCAGAAGCTAGGTAAGAGACGTGCGACAGATTGTCTCCCATAACTCTCAGAAGAGACAGCCCCACCGACACCTTGATCCTACACTTGTGGCCTTGAGAACTGTGAGACAGTACATTTCTGTTGTTTAAGCCAGTGGTCCCCAACCTTTTTGGCACCAGGGACCGGAGCTCCTGTGAGAATCTTATGCCCGATGACCTGAGGTGGAGCTGAGGCAGTGATGCTAGTGCTGGGGAGCGGCTGCAAATACAGATGAAGCTTCGCTTGCTCACCTGCTAACCTCCTGCTGTGCGGCCTGGTTCTATTAGGTCATGGACCAGTACCGGTCTGCGGCCCAGGAGTTGGGGACTCCTGGTTTAAGCCACGTAGCTTGTGGTACTTTGTTACAGCAGCCTTAGCAATCTAACAGTACACATGTCATCCTTCCTCACTGGAGCATGACCTCTTTAACACAGAGGGAAATTGTTGCTTATTTA
The DNA here is from genome assembly GCA_028627145.1 of Eidolon dupreanum. NCBI lineage: Eukaryota > Metazoa > Chordata > Mammalia > Chiroptera > Pteropodidae > Eidolon > Eidolon dupreanum. The sequence continues at coordinate 100,790,197 of CM053506.1, forward strand.
TGGACACGGAATTCTGAGGACAGGGACTGTAGCTTGGGGGAATGCTCAAAAAATTTTAGCTGAGTCAATGAAGGGAAATCATTGAGGGCAAGGATCTAAGGCCACCTCTGTAGCCGCAGCCTCTTACGCAGGGCTTTGCACACAGTAGGTTAACTACTCCTTACAGTAAAATAACATAGTTTTGGATCCGGTAGGAAACACAGAAAAAATATAAAACGTGGCTCCTGCCGTCCATCACCTTTTCTGATTTTCAGAGTAACGAAATCTGTCTGTACCTATAGGACAACTAAGGAAAACTACCAGGCAGCACACTGAGCAGATTAGGGGTTCTGTGCCACTGTGTGCTTTCAGAAAAGCAAATGCAAAGGGCACTTGTGTTCCCTTTCAGCCTAGCTAAATATCAAGCTTTCTACTTCCAGGAATTAAATCATAAAAACAACAGAGTCAACATTTAAACACAAGAGTTCCTCAATCTGTGAAGGTTATACTCTATTTTTATCTTGCGCATGTTCACATGTTGCTTAAAACAAGACGAATTGTTTCTCGTTTGTGTGGTTGGATTTTCACAAGGGGCTGTAGCTCCACGAGAATAAATCCAGCATCCTTTCTCCTTCCTTTTTCTGCTTTCACAGGACCTCATAACAGCAAGGTGTACAGCTGAGGATGAACACATTCCTGTAGAATAAATGGCATTTGTGTAGGTGGGTCTCTGAGTGCTCATGTCTGGGGGGAGTGGTTTTAAAAGAGTATTTAAAATAAAAATCTAGCCCCAAATAATTTATATTTAGTGAGAGTATCTAAACCTTAGAAATCTTAATGGACTTATGGAAAGAATGGGAGGTAAGAGACACGTAGTAAAGTTACTGTTAACTGCAGACATCCATGTCCCTCAGGGCTTTTGTCACTATAAGGATGTGTGTCAGGGCAACGCGATGTAACCTGCTAACTGTCTCAGCAGTCAGTGATGGAGAAGAGACAATTAAAGTGCTGTAAATGGCAGCTGCAGAACAGTGAGATTATGAAACCTGCTATGGATTTGGTGTTGTACTCGGTCTCTCCTCTTAGGCTGCGCTAGGAAGTCCAGAATTTCTGGTCATGAGCAGAGATTTCTCTAAGAGCAGCCGGTGGATCCGAATTACCGGGAGTGTTCGTAAAAATGCAAATACTGGGGTCACACCCTAGGCTTAGTGAATCAGAATCTTTGGAAGCGAGGCCAGGAATGTGTAGTTTCAATAAGCTTGTTCTTATAAGCTTATGAGATTCTGCACACCCTGAAGTCCAATTATGATACACACGGAAGTTTGGGAATCACTGGTTGAGAGGACAGTGCTAAAGAGAACAGAGTCACAGATTTGATTACAAACTGTAATCAAATTGTAATTACGAGTTGTAACTGTAGCTAGGCTGCATTGTCTAGTTCTGTCTAACGTGTGCCCTAAGGTCATAACGACGCTAGAGAGAGAATGTGTTTGGCCCAACATAATCCATCACTTATTGGGGGAAAATCAGTCAATCAAGAAAACAACCAATTAACAAACAGACAAACCAACAGACAACTCCATGCCTGTTCTTTACAAATGGTGGACGTGTAGTGTGATCTTGCTGTAAAAATCCATGGCTGTCCTCATTAGTAAATTTCCCTTGGGAAACTGAATGATAGTTTCTGGGCCTCAGTTTCCTCATATGAAACATGAATCCCAGAAACAAATGATCTCTCAGGTCCCTTTCAGTTCTAAAAAAATGATAATTTTGTAATTTTTTTTTATCGTATTGGCACATAATAATCAAGCTCTTTTTATACAACGTTATTTCTAGCATAACCCAAAGAACAGATTATGCAGGAAGAGTCAGAGCACTGAACTGGGAGTCAGGAAGCACAGACTTTGGTTTCGGCTCACTTGTCAACTAGCTCAGTGACATGGGGAGCAATTGTTTGACATCTCTGGGATTCATTTTCTTCACGCATAAAACGAGTATTTTAAGTTATACGATTTCAAAGTTCCTGTCCAGAATTAATTTCCTTTGAAAACTAAGAGATTCATTGCCAGCTACAAAGGATAGGAATACTTATATATGATGTGCGTGTGTGCCTGTTTGTGTAGTAGTATGATACTATTCAGATAAACTTCAAAACTGGCAAAATAATTGTTGACATTATTTATGGATAAATATCTATAGTAAAATTATAAAAACATATACACGAGAATGAAGAACACCAAATTCGGCATATTGGTTGGATATGAGATTGACGTAAGACTAATGGGGCTGTTGAAGATTATACATGGGGCTTCAATAGCATCTGTAATGAATCATTTCTTAGAAAAAAAGATCTGGAGGATATATTACAAAATGTTAAAATTTGACAAAGTTGGGTGGTAAGTATATGGAAGTTGGTCATACTATTGTTTATACTGTACTGTATACTTATAATATTTCATTAAAAACTTGACTTGGTTTACCTCGTGGCCTTATAGTTTGTGTTATTCTATCTTCTTAAGAGACAGTTGAACTAAGGTTAAGCTTTGAATTAAGGTTAAGCAGGTTAGTAGAAGTCAACAGTTAAGAAATTTGCACCATTTCTTTTAAAAGGAGATACATGATAGAGGGCAAAGATTATGTGTAAGAATAATCTTGACTTAAATTAGCTGTATTTATATTTTGAATTGGAAGAAACCCATAAATGCTGCTCTAAGGTCATGTAATTCTTCTAAGCAGCACCCTTACAAATGTTACGTGAGCTCTATATAAACAGATGTGTTTCCTCTGTTTCAGTTTTTGCTACCTTAAGCACATATATTTTTTATGAAGGTGGTAAGTTGGGATTTTGGGGGTCTCTAGACGTCACGTCTTAAAGTATTTTAACTGTTGTCTGGCAACTCCTAATCCATTATATGAATTCACTGCTAGTGGGTAAAACAGACATTAAACAAATATTACATGAATATTTTGGACTGGCTCAAAGTTCAGTCTCAGAACATCAACACAGCTAAAATAAATAGAAATGACTCCTCAAAGCTTTGAAAATTAAGGTAGGTCTTGACTCAATAACTTTTGAGGGGGTGGAGAAGTGAGAATTACATTTGTGAGGTATGTGATGACTCTATACCTTCTAAACACCACGAAGACATCTTTCTCTCTTCACAAAGTCCGTGCTTTATGGTCTCACCTTTTTATTTCCTTCTACTCCATCTCCCATCCCCACGCCTCCACCCTACCTTCCTTGTTCTCTTTCTATTCCACTCCTCCCCAACCCTTTCATATGTAGGATGATCTGTCTTGCTAGCTGCCATTTCCCTCTCCATTTCCTATATAGTTCAGCTCAACAGAGGTCTATTAGCTCTCTAGGTAATTAAAGAATCCTTCCTTCCTTAAAGGAGCATTTCAAATATTTGTAATGCAATACTATAATATTTTAGCCCTGTCAGACAAAGAATTACAAACTAATCAATTGTAGCAACTACAACAATCTTAACTCTCTTCATGCTGTTTTTGTTTTTTAACTTGGAAGCAAGGATGAAAGGTGTCAAAGATGATCAATCATTTTGGAAACACAAGGCCATAGCCCATCTTTGTGTTGTACACGCAGTGTCCTCTTCTTCTTGGGTTAGACTAGGTCCCACATTTCACACTCCAACTGTGTTCACCCGATAGGTAAAGACAAAGGACACCTTATGGTCTTCACGCTCTCCCTCAGTTCTTCCCAAGAGGTACGGTGACCATATTTTATGAAATAACAATCTGAACTTGGAGTCTAACTCATGGTTTTATACATGCTCCTACAAATAGGAAGAGCATGAAAAAAATCATGGTTCTCCTATCCCTGAAAATATAGGAACTATCGTTGTCATGACCAGGCACAGATGTCAAGTCCTTATATGCTTTTGATGTTCTAGATACAGACTCAGAGAGAGGAGTCAGTGGTGGGGACTGGTGCCCGTGGTTACTGGTCTCTATCGGCTGTTTCTAAAGCTGATTGATGGCTCAGCTCTGCTACAGGCAACAGCTCTGAACAGCCACAGTCGTGTGTAGTCGGAGAGGGCTCAGAGCACCTTATTTTCATGATGCATGTATATTTAAGTATGTAAAGAACAAACGGACACTTCCTCTTTGTATAATATTTGGATACTATACAAGATTTTAGAGTAGAAAGTGGAAGTCTCCATTCCTTCTCCCTGTGCATCTCATTTCCCTCCCCAGAGGTAACCACCGTTGGTTTGATATGACACCTTCTAATACATTGCACACTCAAATAGTTTTCCCTCTACCCTAGCAGTAATTCAAGAAATGCAAATGAAAACAATTGACAAGGGATAATTTCTTTCTTATCATTTTTTCCCCCTACTGCTACAAATGAATAAAAATATCCAGAATTGGTGAGGGCTTAGGAAGGAATTTTAAATTAGAGCAACCGTTCTGAAAGTTAATTTGGTAATGTAAATGCATTTAGACTTTATATCCATCAGGGTCATTCAGGAGACTGAAAACGCAACAGTTATCTGAACAAGACAAATTTAATCAAAAAGAATTGTTAACTAGTAAAAATGGTAGGACATGTCTAAAGTATTCAGAAATAGCATGTATAGAAAAGGAGCTATGATATATAGGATGAAGAAAAGTGGGCAATGACAGAACTAGGGACGACGAGGGCTCCCCCATCCCCAAACCCGAGGTTGAGACTCATCCTTTTAAAGACTGCGTGCCCACCATTGGTGAAGAAACTTTTCACATAGCAGACCACGTTGATCTGTAGATGTGCCCATGGCAAGGGGCAACAGATGTCCAAGGCCACGGCCAGAGCTACAATGAAAACAGCTACAAACTGGGGGTGAGTGTGGTTGGAGCTGGTCTATGAGGATTGCTGGGCTCTCACGCTACGTAAAAAAATGGAGCATGAGACTCATAAGGGAGGTACCTTCTTTCCACTCCTGACTCGCAGAGTCCCTCCAGCGCCCTCTATTGACGAAATCTGTGGTGGCGACTGGCAGAGGATACCTGTTTACAGGGTCCCGCTCGCGTGCTCGCGTTTTACAAAGCAGGGGAAAGAAGGGTGGGTTTGGAACGGAGATGATGAATTGATAACTGGCACAGACTTTGGCTTCAGAATCTCATTTTGAAAAAAAATCTAAGGAGATAATTAAAGGCGTGTATAATATTTAGCTAAAGAATGGTTCTTGCGGTATAGAAAAAACAAAAACAAAAACAAAAACGGAAACAAGCTCAGCGTTCAAAAATGAAGAACTGTTTTAGCAAAATAGTGGTCATCTGTAAGACGAAGCCATGTTTATTTATTACCATGGTAAGACGTTTATATTATTAGGTGAAAAAGGTGTGTTAATAACTTTTATGTTATGACTCATTAAAATGTATTTATATATACATTTCTATGGATGCATAGAAAAAAAATCTTTGAATGGTTTGGTGTCTTATTCATCAATTCCTTGATATTATATCTGGCTCATAGTTGTTCAATTAATCTTTACTGAACAAATGTATTGTATTAGCTTCTTAGGACTGCTGTAACAAATTGCCGCACACTTGGTAGCTTAAAACAACAGAAATTTATTCTTTCACGAATCTGAACACCGGAAATGTGAACTCAAGGGCCACACTCTCTCTGGAGGGTCTAAGGGGAAAATTCTTCTTTTTGCCTCTCCCAGTTTCTGGAGGTTCCAGGCTTTCCTTGACCTGTGATGGCATCACTCCAAACTCTGCCTGCCTCCATATCTGCATGGCCTTCCTCTCTGTGGGTTTTTCTTCTTCTAAGAAGTCTCGTCATTGGATTTAGGGTGCAACAGATAATCCAGGATGATTTCATTTTGAGTTCCTTAACGTAATTACATTAGATATATCTTGAGGGGTGGGTGAGCCCCATTCAGCCCAGTACATGTATGAATAAATATATAGCTACATTTTACAGGGGCTTCCTTGCATGGTAGGAGTTATAGGTGATCTGAATTTTTTTTTTCTTGTTTTTTTTTTTTTTTTTGCTTCCCAGTATGTTTGTGATTTTTATGCAAAGATATTTATATTACTTTTGAAATAAAAAGAAAAAAAGTACTTCACGTATGAAAAATGAAGGAGTACATTAAGAAGTGCTGATTTAGTCATTTTAAAGTATAGTTGAACCTTTTAGTTCACAAAACCCCCAGACAACTGTACCTGTTTAGACAAGGAAACGGCAGAAAATAAAACTCAGGAGGAGGGGACAGTTCATTACACGAGATCTATGTACATTTACATTCTAGGGCCAACCTAGAGAGTCTCCAGCAGAAAACTGGTAACTGGAAACCCGCGCTTAGCCTTCCGGGCATCTGATTTGAGCCAGCGTGTGGCCTTCCCATGTAGGGCAGTGGACCAAGTGTGGAATCTGCCTGCATTGTTGTCTTTCAGTGCAGATCTCTTGCTTTTTCCTTTTCTTCTTGTCCTCATCGATGAATTCCTAGGAAGATGTTGTTCCCTTAAAATAGGAAGCTCTGTGACATCAAAAGATCTGAAGATGAAAGGCCGTTTGAAATGCTGTCATCTTGTTTTATTTAGAGAGGCAATCTTTCCAAGAGGAAAGAAAGGAAAACATGGGAGTTAGGGCATAATCACCTTTTTATTTCTCTTAAAACTGTAGATGTTTTGTTTCCAGTCTCTTTTGAGGATTACTCTTTTTCATTGTTGTTGTTCTAAAACTTGACAGTTAAAGCTAGCCTAAAACATGGGTGAGTATCAAGTGCTGTACTCAAGATTCTGTCTTCTGGGTAGGAGATAATTTTTTTTTTAAATTAGACTTATTAAAAAAATAATGACCACCTATTAATCAAAAGAAAAAGAGAACATTCATTATGACTTTTAAAAATCATTATTGATTTCAGACTGACAATTTTTAACAGTGATGTTAACATGTTAAGATGTCAGTTAAAATGTTGTGAATGAATAATAATGAATGAATAAATAAAAATGTAAAAGCATACCATACTTTTTAAACTAGTACAGGAGCTGGCAAATTTTTTCTAAGGGCCAGACAGTAAATATATTATACTTTGTAGGCCAGATGGTCTCTATGGTAGTGACTTGACTCAGCCATTGTATGGAAAGCAGCCACAACTAACAACGTGGCTTCTTTCCAATAAAACTTTATTTACAAAACAGGTAATGGGCCAGATTAAGTCCATGGGTGGTAGTTTGCTGACCCCTGAAAGAAAACATCTGAAAGTTGCAATAGTATACCAAGAATATTGGCTCTCTAGCATTAAGGAAAGCAGATTTTTATCTGCTTTGTTGTTTTCCTTATAAGAAGGAAATGACAGCATAGTTGCAGCTATATGTGCTTTTCTTGGAAGATTAATTTGGGCTAAATCATTGACGTAAAAGGAAGTAAGAGAAAATGAACCTCCGTCTTTGTGAAATAAATGGTTAGATTCTCAGAAACAAGAATCTTTTCAATTAATTCTACCGGCCGTTATGTTCTGGGAACAGATTTGGTATTTGCCTTATAAGTTCATCTTATTATTCAGAGCTTTTTCCATATGGAGTTATGTGTTGAATGATTGTGGTTTATGCAATAATATAGCTGAATCTGGAAAATAATCAGTAATGACATACACAAAGGTGCTTGAATGAAATCCTTTGCTCATGATTTATTCATTCTTGTTTACTTTTCCTACATAATATTTGATTGCAAGATAAAATTTAAGAAGAAAGCAAGACAATAGAAATGGATGATATTTTGGAGAGATTGTTGATGAAATATCTTTATATTCTGGCTTAACGCAAATAAAAATAAAAGAGGACAGAACCCATTAATTGGAGAGTAAATTGCTTTGAGTAAGAATACTTGTATTTGGTAGTTTTAGTTGAGGAAGCACTAACCTTCTACCTGTTTACTTTAATGTTTATTAAATGCCTATTTAACCAAATAAAATACTATGTGTTAACCCATGTGAACTCTTAATATCCTCTATACCATTGGAGTTGTCTGGGGAGCAGATGCTGAAATGGAGTCAGCAGTGAAAATGATTTGCTGGGCAGAGGGGGCCATCTGACTACAGTGCAGATCTCTGATCATCTCTACCACCCCAGTGAACGGTCCTGGAACAAAGAGCGCCCATCAGAGGAGTCTTGTGTGGGTGGAAATTTTGTACCAAGCTTTGCTCAGTCCTTGGCAGGGAGGGCAGTGCTAAGAAGAGGTGATCTTGGCTACCATTGCCTTACTCAATTAATGGCCTTAACAGCTGAGGTAGATCATGATGTAGCTAAAAGCTGGAGGATGTCAACCAATGACCCCGCGAGTGAGTCCTTTCTTGAAGGGAGAGCTGAGTGGCACATCTCTAGGTGTAACACATTCTTTCACTTTTCTGGCTCTTCCTTTCAAGTCTCAACAGCTCTGTCTTTTGCAGCGAGGTTCCCCAGAAATCATTGCTTAGTTCTCTCCCCCATTCTGCAGACTCTGAGAAAGTCTTTCTGAAGGCTCTAATGTGGTCTCTTATCCTCTTCTATGGTAGGGATTACCTATAAATTGATAATAACTCGACATGTTAAGATTACATTTGGGGGCATAGAACATAAAACCCAAATAACAATGGTTTAAATATAAAAGGAATTGGGATGTTCTCAGTCCAGAGCTAATACGAAGGCTCCACGTTCACCAGAAACCCAGGATCCTTTTATCATTCTACTCTAAAATCCTAGTGTATGGCTTTCATATTCATGGTCACGTCATGGCTAAAATAGCTGTTGGAGCTCTAGCTATCACCTCCTTGATCTTAGCAGGAGAGAAGTGGCAGAGTGGAAGAGAAGACAGAGCCTACTCCCATTTGAGTCATCCAAGTTTAAGTGGTTTTCCTAGAAATCCCACACAACATTCCTATTTACATCTTTGGTCACAGCATAGCCATGCAGCCACACCTAGGTGCAAAGGAAGCTGGGAAATGTAGATTTTTAAATAAACATTTAACCTTTGCAGGAGAGAAAGTATGTAAGAAGAGGACTGGAATGGCTGCTGAGTATCTATATCCATAGTACCTTTTACATTTCCAGATCTGTTTCCAAATTGTATCTTTCTTCTGAGTTTTGGAGACGTATTTCTCTGTCTACCAGACATTTCCACCTGCATGTCCCAAAGGCTACTCAGTTTGAACACGTGCTAAAATTTATAAAGACCCACAATGATGATTATATTTCCTTCCATACAATTCATTATTCCACCAACTACTTGGCCAACCAAAATCTCTCATTTCATATACTTCTTTTTCTCTCCCTTTCCACAGTCAATCTGTTTTATAGTCTGGTGAATGTTTTCCTAATTATTTTTCAAATGTGCCCTTTCTTCCCCATTGCCACTGCCAGAATTGTGGTTTAGGATCTCATTATTTTCTGGCTAGAGGATTTTTACATTGCTTTATTCATCTCAGTCTTGCACCGTCTGATCCATTCTTCATGCTGCTGCTGAAGCTACTTTTGCAAAATGTAAATCCGATGACATGGTTCTGCAGCTTGAACTCTTACACAATGCACATCATAAAGGTGAAACTCTAGAAAGGCATCTCTCATAATCCAATGACTGCTCTCATTTCGGCTTTATCTTTGACCACTTCCTGTTGTGTCTCATCCAAGCTGTTTTATACCTACATGCCATTGTGAAACATTCAGCACATCCAGACAGAGATAAGCCTCCTTAAGTTTTAAATTTTAAATTCTCTCTTACTTGTCTGCACAATTCCCTCCACCTGGAAGCTCAGCAAGGTTGGAACTCATATTCTAACAAAGTTTGAAAGAATTCTTAATATTTATGAAGCTGATTTTATGGAGAAAATGATGCGTTTGGATTTGAGCATGTTGCATTAAGCCAATGATATGAAATCTGAGTGGAGACATCTAGAACTTGGGGAGTCTCGGGGTGGAAAAGACACCTGGAGATAAGGATTCTGATGAGGTCAGCAGAGACCTCACAATATATTCCTTGAGAATGGGTGGATGAGAAAGAAAGAGTTTTGGAAGAATCCTTCGATGTATTTGGCTGCACGTAATAGAAATAGAGGCAATGGTTGCTTACTGAAATCTAGACCTGTCGTTATTCAAGCATATGTGTAGTGACAGCATTGGCTTGGCAGTTCACTGATGTCAGGGGACAGCATCAGCTTCTGTGTTCTTCTCTTGACCTTCCCTCCTGGTGGCAAGATGATGCAGTTCAGTGCTTCGTGATCGTATGTGAACACTTTCCGACAAAGAAGGGAAGGGCAGGAAGAAGTGTTTTTCTCCTTACGTGCCTTTTTTATAGGAAGTAAAATATTTCCTTGAACCCTTTGGAGGTCTTCCCTTATTACTGGTCTGAAATGGGCCACATGTCCACCTCTGCCCCAATCACTGTCAAATGAGAACAGTTTGCCATAACTGGGTTGAGCATCTTTTTCTCTTAGTGAGACAGAAAGTGAGAACGGCAGCCATCAATGCTTGCCACGGAGTTCATCATGACCCAGGACTGAATCATTGCACGTGAAGCTCATACAGGGAAAAGATGGATAAGTAAGCTAGCAGTGTTGGGCAGTAGGATCCATAATGTAAAAAGAGGGGTAAGAAAGTGGTCAACAGCATCAACCATAACAAAAAAGTCAAGAAACATGAGGACTGAATACAGACTGAAGAATGCGACAATGAAGAAATTGTTGAACTTGAAGAGCAATTCTTTCAATTGAATGGTTGAGTTGGAAGCAGAAGATCATGGCACTATGGAGCAACCCAATCACATGGAAATACAGGTAGAACATGTGTAATGATGTTTTCAGATTTTTGATACTCGATGGAAGGCAGCTGGAGATGGACAACAAATGAAGTGGAAAGTGAGAGGTCCTTCGCAGTGGAGGGTGCTGAGGTGAGCAAACAGGGAGGTGTGGGTAATTTTAAAGGTAGGTGGAAAGGAGTCAGTGGAGAAAAAGAAACAGAAAGGATGTAAAAGGAAAGGAGAAAAGTGAGTTTCCCGGGTGCTAGGGAGGGTAGAAGTGAAAAGTTCCCTTTTTAGAGAAAGAGAGGCGAAGAATCGAAGGCTAGAGGGAAGGGAGAAAAAAGTTGAAGATATTTAGAGATGATAACAAAAGAAATACAAAAGCTCAAAATGGATCTGTGAGAAGCAGGAGGTCTGGTCATCTCTAGAATCTACTGAGGAATAAAAGTAGGAGTAGATAAAGGGAAAGAATAGGTTGGAAGTGATGGATTAAAGAGAGAGGAAAAGATCTGGACCATTAAGAATTGGGAAAATTTTACAAGTTTATACCAGAAACTTAAAAAAAATTCTCCTGGGAAATTAAAGTTGATGACCACAGGGAAGGGAAGCCAGAAACCCATAAATTTCCCGAGAAGGGAAAATTTTCAGATGTAGAGAAATTTAACATGGAAAATCCATTTTTGGCTGTTCTCAACCTCCTGCTGTTTGTGAACTAACAAATGATATTTCTCAAACCCTGGATGTTTCAATTTCCTCACTCGAAAGATGCCACATTAGTGTTATACTATTTATAAAGTCAGGCTTTGTTTGCTCAATCTTACTCAGGATGAGAAAACTGAAAATAAGTCTCCTAGGATAGACCTTGAGTCAGTTCATTCAAGGGCACATAGGGAGGACACATCATCTGTATAAGACACTAGGTTTTAAGATGACCTAAAATACCACACCTCCCCTCCCCCAACCTAACTTAATTGGCAAAAGTTGAAAAACAGACGTAAGAATCAAACAGATGGCGATAAAAAAATCCCACCTTCCTTACTCATAAAGCACTGTATTGAAGGACATGAGCTAATATGGTCAATAAACCTGTTTATACTCTCCTGGATCAAATCTGCAGCCTTCCCTCAAACAGGGGGCCTTCCTTGCTAGAATGATCCTGCCCAATAAACTTACTGGGTGGCCAAGAAGAAATGAGAGTTCAGTGAGAATATAGTTAATGATAGTCAGCTGTTTCTTCAGGGAGACTGGAGGGTGCTGAGCTGAGCAAGCTTTAATTCTTTGCCAAACTCATGAACTAGATAAGTCATCTTTTCTCTCCCTGGGGTGGAGTCACTGATGGTGAAGAAAGTCCTAAATCTAACTCAAATGACTACCCTTCCCATGGACCACGTATTAAGTACTCCTCCCAAAACAAGGCACATTGTATTAAGCACAGGGGGATATAAAGATAAATAAGAGATGTCCTAGGGTTCAAAGAACTTACAATCTAGCATAAGAGGGAGGATATAGCCTAATACATGGATAGAACTACAGAGATGCAAGTGTGTGTGTAGGGCAGGTGGTATTCTGTGCAGGGGAAGGAAATGGAAGAAATTGAAGTTGAAAGGGGCCAGAAGGTAGAGGCCTTTACAAACTTTATTAAGGAACTTGGTCTGTATTAGACAGGAAATAAGAAGCCATTGACATTTTCTGAGGAGAGGAGTAAACAATTGCATTTTAGGAAGAAGTGTGTTGGATGGGCTTGCATGGAGGAGAGGCTCAAGGTGAGAGGCGGTATTACGGCAGTATTCAGGGTAAATGTTGAAGAAAGAAGCCATAGTGAAGGATTAAATATGAGGTGTCAGAGAACATGGGGGCAGGTAAAGAATCTTGCAAGACACAGGAGGGGCGAATGAGGAGAAGACAATGAGATTGGTTTTGGATATGTCGAGTTTGATAAATTGGAACGATCTGTGCTTTTCTAGCAGGGCGTTAGAAATAAACAAATAAAAAAACACATATAGATAAAACAAATAAATGAACACTTACTATGTGGTGCTCCCTGTCTTGGAGACACAGCAATAAATTTGCCAGATCTTGTCCTTGCCCTCAGAAGTTTATGATTGATTCAAACTCTTCCCATCTGTGGGTGGCAGGCTCTGAACCCTCATCTAAACTATTTCCCAGACATTTAGGGGAATCTCCCAACGAATGGGCTCAGGAACCAGTCTCTTTCCTGCAGTTGCCACCGTGCATCTGTTCTGCTTGCGTTTTGTGACTCCAGCTCCCACGTGTTTGTTGTACTCCCATTGTCTGAAAAGCCTGTGCTCCTGAAAGCATCAAGGTCACGTGCAGAGGTGCCACTCTGGACAGGGCTTTGTCTGTGATTTATGTCACACGTGGTTTCCTGCACTCGCAAAGCACCCCTTCTTCTGTCTCCAGCCTCCCGACAGCTCTCTTGGTTTCTCCCTCTATTGTCTTCACTCCAGGTGGAGCTCCAGGGAGTCCAGCAGGGTGGGTGGGCAGGGCCCAGACTTTGTTTCACTTACCTTCACGCTTCCTTCCTTCCTTCTTTTGGTTAAGTCCTCAGATTTTCTCTTTAACACACCTGCTACAAATGGAGGAGACACCCATGTATATGAAAGGAGACAAATGGTGTGTGTGTGTGTGTGTGTGTGTGTGTGTGTTGTTTATCCTAGCAGCAGGCAGATCAAAATACTTTCCTACTCAAGTAAGTGCCACAGATTGTGATGAATGCTGTGTGACGGGAGGTAACAAGCACTACAAGGACAGATGATAATGGATATGAGAGCAGAAAGCTAAGAGTCCCAAGCTTTCTGGATTCACGGATTCCTTTGTGTCTTAGTCATTCATGCACAGCACCCCAGGCCAAAAGAAATACCTAAGAATTCTGTGTTTATGAAGTGGTTGGGTCCAAAACACTTAACGATTTAGTAGCTGTTTTTTTTTTTTTTTAAGAATGCATATAAATAGAAAACATTTTAATTTTGTTCTTAAAAACAATAGCTTGCTAAGATGTCTGCGCCTGTCGGGCACTGCACGACCTCTCAAACCTCAGAACGAGATTGGACACCGTCACCCTCGCATCCTTTTTCCACACTGATTTTCATGTGTTGGCACTTGTTTTTTTTTTTTTTATCACATCAAATACCCCCAAATTCAAATCAGATGTCATCTAAAGGAATGTAGTGATCTAATGCTGAAACTACAAAAGGCCTAGAACTAGGAATTCTCACAGGGTCCAACAGATGTCAACTATCATTGAGTTTCTCTGGAAATTATTCGCATTTTAGAGCACTTATCACTATCTGGTTTTATCTATTTTATATATATATATATATATATATATATAATATATATAATATACACACACACATATACATACATACACACATACATACATACACATACATACACATATACACAAACCTATATGTACTATAAACAACACATGCTATATCTATATGTGCCTATTTATAGATCAGTATACATATGAATACACACACACACACACAATTGTCTTCTCGCTGCTGCGGGGGACGGAAAAGGTTGTTTAGTGGGCGGGAGTCTGGCTGAGGCTGCGAATCCCGGATGTAGCAGAACCGGTGGGCATGGTTTTAGAATTTCCTCCAGCAATATCTGGCAATCTGGCAGCAGGAACAGAGAGAACGGATGGTTGGCTTTATGCAGGAACTGGCAAAACAAATGTGGCAGAAAATCAAGGGGTTTGAAGGTGTGAAGATGAGGAAGTTTGGTGTCTTCACCTCAACACGAGATTTACCCTGCGCTTTGGGCGGACGAGGTTGGCCGGAAGGCCATCTGTGGCTCTTGATTGGTGATTTGCACAGTTCTGCGGCGATACGCCGGGATGCAGGCTTTGCTGCTGGAGCTGAGCCCCGGGTTTGCTCCTTCAAACCGGAAGCTCTTTTCACTCTTGCATATGTATTTTTTCCTACCCTCTGGACTCTGTTTGGGACTGGAGCACCTGTCGTTGTTGGGTGACTGTTAAACCTCCTGGACTGGTCCTTTCTCTCATGGGACTCTTCCCTCCACCCAATGGTTTTCATTTCCTCCTCTCTATTTGTTTTCTTTCTGGGAAAGAAACTAGGATGAACTTTATCTTCAAGTTCATCCGTGGAAATTTTTATCTTGGTGCTCTATCTTTATTTTTTCCGAATTCGTCTTTGCTCTCCGATTAATAAATTCTTGTTTTATGGATACGTTATCTTCTCATCTCTCTCCAAGGATGTTTTTAACATTTAAAAATATTTTTTAACATTTAAAAATATCTTGCATTCTCTGTTTCCTTTCCTTTCTCTCTCCCTCCCTCCCTCCCTCCCTTCTTTCCTCTCTCTCCCTTTTTCTTTCTCCTCCCCCTTTCTCCTTTACTGCCTCCCCCCATCTCTAAAACAGGTTATTATAAGATTTAAATGTTATAATGCATGCAAAATGCTCAGATCCATGTCTGATGCTGAGCATTCAATAAGTGTTAGTTATCACGATTTCGTTATCTTCTTAGTAGGCTTTTGGGAAGGGGAGGATGTAAATGTGAATATTCTGTAACCACCTTTCTACGTAGTCTTCCCAGTTCTCATTATTACTGGTGTTTTATTCAGATTGTAATTTCCACGAAGGCAAAGCTCAGCCTCCTCTTATCCTTTACTGCATCCACTGCGCTTGGCATAACACATGGTACACTGTCTGTGCTCAGGACATATTTGTGAGTTAAATCAACAACAACAACAAATTTGCTCACAATACTCCTTGTGGGAAGCAATGTTCTATAGCACTTAACAACATAGGCTTTTCAACCCAACCTCTTGGACTTGAATTATTGCCGAGTCATTAACTGATCGTATGACCTTGGACACTGTCGTAATTTCTCCAATTCTCAATTTCCTCACTTGTAAAATGAGAATAAAATAGTGCTCCCTCATAGGGTTAATATGAGGACCTAAAGAAATAAACTGTATGAAGCATTTAGCATAATGCCTGGCAAATAGTAATTGCTCGATAAATATCAGCTGCTGTTATTGTCATTATTATAATTGTTTATTTTCTGCATGCCAGTCACTGGGATAGATGTAAGCATTGGGTGCCTACAGTTTGCTGTGTACTATTCTTTATAACTTTCAGTAGTTAACCATGTGATTTTTATAGTCAGGTGGCCTGGATTGATTTCAAGTCTCAGCTGAATACCTTTGAGCAAGTTACTTAATCCTTTTGAGCTTCACTATCAATGTTTGTAGAATAAGGTAATAATAAAACCTACCTAAAAGCTGCTAGCACAGAGTTAGCCCAAAGTAAGTACATGCTTAGTAAATATTAGCTCTAATGATGATGATTCCGATGGTACGATGATGATGATGATGATGACAATGATAAATATGACCGTGATAATGATGATGGTGACAAGAATGATGGCGATGACGATGACAGTGACAATGTTGGTGATAATGCCGTTGTCAAGGATGATTATATGGACCTGAGAAGCAGTACGATGTAGACATGATGTGCTGTGGTTATGGAGGTAACTACTATTCTGGCTTTCTGGCTGTGTGACCTTGGGTAAGCTGTTTTATCTCATTACATTTCAGCATTCTCGTCTATAAAAACAGTAACCATTTTCACAGGGCTGTTGGGAAGTTCAACTAGAACCCTATATATCAGCAATTCTGGGTGCATATTATTTATATTTTAACATCTCTGAAATCAGGGGTGCATCTCGCAATTACTGACAAATAAGTGGAACAGAAATTGAATATTTGTGAAGTAAGTACTCATCACTGGAGAAATGGTCCTTTTTTTCTCACAGAACAAGGATGTTCGTAGAACCTAACAAAGATAATCATAAGGAGATAAAGCTGTGTTGTTTTTTTATTTATTTGTCCTGAAATACACGTAGGAGGTTTTTTTTTTTTGTTTGTTTGTTTAATCCCATTCCAAGCAATGCAATTGATGGCAGGAGAAATTGTGAAATTCCACAGACCAGACGAAAGAAATTTCAGAGCAAGGAGAAGCTGTCGTGATTCATTGTCACAAGATCAAGAAAGCAGCAACATCAAAACCTGCAGAACAGGTGTCGACCTTACAAGAAAAAATCTCAGAGCAGAATGTCTTTAGTGGGAAGGATGCTTTTGTGTGGGAAGAAAACATTGACGTTGACGACTCTGGTTTGAAAAATGATTTAGAACATTCAGACTCTGAACGTTTTATTTCTCTTACATCTTTTTTTCCATGAGGACGCCCAAGCGATGTAGGATAAACTATCAGTAAATATATCTAAAGCAGCTTTTTCAGCCAGCGGACAAAAATTCATAGTGATAAGAAAGCATCCCGTCATAATTTCATTGGCAGCATTTTATTTGCTTTAAAGAGGTACAAAAAATAAGGGCATGTCCTTCAGTCGTTGGCATTTTAGCATAGATAAAAAACAGTAATACAAGTAACACTCTTGGCACAGTGCCATAGTTTCTTTCTTTCTCTTTCTTTCTTTCTTTCTTTCTTTCTTTCTTTCTTTCTTTCTTTCTTTCTTTCTTTCTTTACTATGTCCCATTTTACCTCTATAAGGTTTACAAGAACTTAAGAAAATATATACCTGTGGCAGCCGGCCTTCAAGAGGCTTCCAGTGATTCCTGCCTCCTGATTTTCATGCCCTTGTGGAATGCCCTTCCACAGGGAATAGAGCTGACTGGTGTGGCTAATAAGACATTGCAGGAATGGTGGAACATGGTGCCTGAGGCGAGGTCATTCAAACTGTGCTGCATCCATCTTACCTTCTTAGATTCCTTGCCCTGGGGGAAACTAACTACTATGCCATGAGGACACTCAAGCAGTCTTAAGCAGGGGTTACATAGATGAGAAACCGAGTCATCTTGCCAACAGCCAGAGTGGCTGTAAATATTTATGTTAATAAGATCTTGATGTTTTCTATAACCTATTCTCTAATACGATAATGTCTTGTGAATCTCCTTCTATGTCACTATAGACAGATCAGCGTTGGGAATGCATGCAAAGTGTTCCTTTGTATGTATCTGCCATATTTTGCTTATCTAATCCTCGATTTGTGGACTTTTAAGTGATTTTTAATTTTTCTCTATTGGAAAGCATGGAGCAATGAACATTCCTAGGACCGTGACTGCTGGTATGCTCACTGACTTTTTTTTCCCCATTGACGTTTTGATATACACATTGCCAAACCACCCTCTAGAAACGTTGCCCACTCATGTTTCATTCTTCTGTGGTAAAGTTGATCTCTCTTTACTTTTCGATTTCTTCTATTACTTCACACATCAGTAGGTTATTTATTTTTTTTGAAGGCTTGGCATTCTTGTAGGTCATTTTTCTATAATTTGATTTAAAAGATAAAACTTCAATCCAACTGGAGCACACAGGCTTTTTGATTTCCAGTTTTATTAGAATTAAAGTGACTAATCTTTTCTTCAAGGCAGTGGTTAGGTAGTTGAGGCAGGGTTTATTTTTATAAATGTTTGTTTACTTATTATTCTTATTTATACAATTTACACACTACTCATTCTTGTGAGAAATGCAAAAAAAAGAAAAAAGAAAAAAAACACAAAGCACACACATAAATAAAAAGCCCATGTACTTCTTCAACCACCTCTCTCCAGAGGTAACCTAGGTTTATTACTTTGGTGAGTATCTTCTCTTTCATTTTCTTTTGCATTTACATATATAACATGTGCATATGGAAACAGGTATATTTGTTGAGTGTTTGTTTTAATAGAAATGTGATCGTGCATATATATTCTGCAGACTCCTTTTTCCACCCAATAATATGAGGTGGAGGCTTCTCCCTGTCGATTTCTCTCTCTGCAGCTTGACTTACCTCATTCCTTTTAACTGGCATATGGTATCTTATACCACAGATGGACCGTACTTTATTTAACCATTTCCAATTGATGGACATTGAGGGGCTTCCACTATTTTAAAAGATGATGCAGTCAGTAACTTTGTATGCCTGCTTCCTTTGGAGACTCTTTCTCTAGGAGAGAGAATAGGACCAGAAATGCTAGGTGAAAGGAGAAGCACATCTAAAATATAGTTTCATTTAGATCAGTATTTCTCACACTTTTCCCCACCATGATCACCCCCACTAAGAAAAAAATTAAATTAAACTTAAATTATTAAGTCAATTATTTAAATTAATTAAAACGAAATTAAATGTCTCCCTGATGAGAAAAGTTATATACCAAAAAATATGATTTTTGGGGGGGTAGAATTAAGCATTGTAGTATCTAAGATATTTTCACCTTCAAAAACCATTTTTTTTAGCCCCCATGGAGGATGCATGATTTAGACGAATGCAAGTCTAAGACTTTTTCATTGACTAACCCTATCGAAAAGACACACGCCTCTTTCGTGATGGCTGTAAGATGCCAGTTCTAGGACTTGTAGCCCTTGAACCATTTAGTGCTTGTGGCTTGCCTGGAACTCTCAAAAAACATGTCCCGAATTGACCCAAATGTTGATAACACAATGTCCAAGGACATCCTTATGTTTGCCAGAAAGCAGGGCAGACAGACACTGCTAATTTGTTCTCCCTCCTCATACATTAATTACCATTGTCAAGAACCGCTAGAATATTGCTAGATAATTCACAGAGAAAAAAACATGGAGAAGAAATAATTGGGCTGGAGGCTGTCACTCATGAGAGCTCGCTCATACATTCCTTTTGTAGTGGTTTTATATGTTTAAGGAAAATGGAATCTGGCCCATGAGGCTCGTCCTTTGAAATATGTTTTGTGACAAGTAGGAGGGCAGGAAAATCAGGCCGTTGCTTCAGTTATTGGAGAAAAACCTTGATAACTCTGAATGATACGGGGCCCCTCTGATGTTGGAAACTGCAAAATGAAAGCCATGACATTTAGAAACAATTACTTCTAGCTCTGTAGTAGGAACCCAGCAATCATATTGGTGTGGAAAAAAAGAGGACTCTAAATAATTACAGACACAGGACAAAAGTCACCGAGCAGGGAGGCAGACTTGCTGCTGTCTCAACGCTGCTGTCTCTGTATTTCTAAAAAGCTGAGGTCGGACTTTTCTATCCTGTACCAGAGGCTGTGTTGTTTTGGGCAAATCACTTGGTGACTCTGGTCCCCAGCTGAGCTGGATTAGCTGGAAGCCAAAAGGTTTTGCTCAAATCACTTGCGTGGAGAGATTTAATGTTAATACATTTAGAACTACAGCCGAGAGCTAATAAAATGCTAATGTAGAAATGAAGAGACTTCCTGGAGTTCTAAGTAACATATTAAGTGTGTGTGAATGTTTTCATTTCCATGGTTATGGTTTCACTTTAATGGGGGTTAGAAAAAAAAAAAAAAAACAGAACTAGCTCATTAAACTACTGATTTCATAGATATTATTTATTGCTGAGGATGTGGCTTAAAAAAAACAAATTCACTGTAAATTGTTTTAAGTAAAAGCAATACATGTGGGTTGAATACGGAAGTGGTTTAAAAAAAAAAGAGCAAAGATGCTTCTGGAATGAATAAAGTCTGAGAAAGAGTGATTTATGCCATTCCTTCTTAGAACTGGCTACAATGCCCACCACTTAGCGTGGACCTATCAGAAGCGTTTAAAACCATTCACGGTGTCTCGGGCAGTCAAAAAGAAAGAACACGGAAGGATTCACCAAGATTCTTTCAGCACCTCTGTTAGGCATCCAAAACGTTTCCTCTTAAAAATCACAGAAAGCTAACTAACGTTGTTTGTGGGCTCACTGCATCACGCGTATGTACATTATTCCATCACATCCTTACAACGACCTTGGGAAGTCAATTCCATTATTATCGTCACCATCCCTATTTTACAGATCAGGAAACTGAGGCCCAGAGAGCACTTGGCTTAAGGCTCCAGAGAGAGAAGTAAAGAGGGCGGAGTCTGAACTCAGGCAACTGACCTCCAGGACTGTACCCTCCTCCTTGCTCAGCGTCTGACTTTACTCAGCTCCCGCACGAGGAATCCTTCCGGCTGGAGCAGATGGAAACCTCATCTTTTTAAAGTCTTTATTTATATTTTTAAGAGAAGTTTTAGGTTGAAAACAAAATTGAGGGGAAAGTACAGAAATTTCCCAAATATCCCCTGTCCCACCCACGCACAACCTCACTGGAGAGATGCATTTGTTACCGACTGATTCACGTACACTGACACATCATCGTCACCCCAAATCCATAGCTCACTTTAGGGTTCGCTCTTGATGTTATGCATTCTGTGGGTTTGGACAAATGTATCGTGACATATATCCATCATTATACCACAAAGGTATTGCGACATATACCCATCATTATAATGACATATGCCCATCATTACATAATACTCTTGTCATACAGAGTATTTTTCCTGCCCTAAAAATCCCCTGGGCCCTGCCTTGGTATGGGGCCCGAGACCTAGCATTTCCCATCAGCCCCCAGTTCATGTTGCTGCTCTGGATTCTTGGGTCACACCTTCCTTGACTAGAAAGACCAAGTACCTTCTGTGACTGCAGGAGGCGCCTCTCTTGCCTTTTCGTCATTTGCGCTGTCAAGGCGTCCACTGAGCTCATGAAGTTGGATACAAACAAATTCATGGCAATGAAACTGGATATTTGGCAATGGGAGGTCAGCAGAGTCAGCACATGTATGTCTACTGATTTCTCTCCTCCTTCATTTGTTGGCTAAAAGGGGAGCCTCTCCAGCTCCTCTCAAAGAGACTAGCAAACGATGATATTGAGGCCACAGGGCACAGAGGTGTAGCCAGCCCTCCCTTCCCAGGAAAACAGCGTTCCTAATATATTTGGAGACAGTTCAGGGTTAGTTCTGGGCCTTGGGCCGCAAACTGGTTTTTTACTTTATGTAACACTTTGGCCCTTCCCCTAAAAAGAAGTATTTCGAAATTGTTTGACGTCCTTGCTCTGGGATGTCTATAAAGAGACAGATTGTCCTTTTATATGAGCTGACTTGGCAGCGAAGCGTGGTCTGTCCCTTTTGCTCTCCAGAAATCTCCCAGACTTGTGGCCTGTAACCTCTTCCTTTCAATCTTTTCTCAAGATTCCCTTTGAGACAGGAGTCTGCCAGTAACGCTCTCCTGGTTTGCATTCGATTGCATAAATTGTCATAGGTGTGAATCTCATCCCAGAAGTTTAAATGTACAAGAAAAACAACTTATATTTTTGAAATTTAGTCTAACATCTATTTCAAGCCCCATTTTACCAGGGTGGTAAAAATTTAATTTCAGTTAGTTTGGCATTTCTTCCTGCTCTAGGATTATATTTAGATTATGGGGAACTAGAAGTCCCATGAGTTTATCTACCTTTGAATGTAATCTGTTTAAAAAGGCATTGAATGGGACATCTGCCACCCAGTTTGGTCCGAGCATGTCACCATAGAGACTTCCTTGTTCATGTTTGTATGGTTCCTACACAGTCTTCCTCTAATTCAAGATGTTTTCCAAGAAATATTTTGTCTAAGCTGAGAGTTCTTTTCAGGCTCCTAATATCCTAGGCTTTTAAAACATTAAAGCCAAGAAAATATTATTTTTTCCTCTTTTTATTCCTTCTTTGCATCATCCCTGGAACCAATAAGCATAAAACAGCTTTGCTGTTAAAAATGGAAGAAGGCCCCCAAAAAGGACAAAATAGGTTAATATTCAAAATATATCACCTTGCTACAAAATCTAATGCCCAGATGAATTCCCAGATGCAATCTGTGAAGATCTGTGGGTGTTTAGACTCTTTCCACACTGTACACATTTTAATGATCCTATCATTCTCTTAAAAGCTATTCTTCATACTTATTCTTTGTTATTCAGGTTCACTCATTCTCTACCAAAGAAGTGTGGAGTCAGGAAAGGAGGGAGGTTCAGAGCTGGAGAAGGAAGGAGGGGAACGGAGCACACCTGAGCACTTTGCTGGGTCGTGATTTTGAAAAGGTGCCTGGGACTGACGGTCCATCTTACGTAAGGGTGTAGCAAGATGAGATAAACTAATGGTAAATAATTCGATTATTGAGATAATACTGGTGGCAAGTTTATTTTACTGTGTTCTGTAAGGTGATGGTTAAGACATCGGCTTTGGAGTGAGAAAGCCTACATTTGATTCCTGGCTCTGGTACTTTCTGTATTGTTGACCTTGGGCAAATGACTCAATCTTGCCAATTCTTCAAATGGAGATAACAGGAGTATATGGTAAGATTGTTTAAATGTTTGAAGGAGATATCACAATGCACGCTAAGAGTTCAGTACAATGAATGCTTGGCCTTTGGCAAGCACAGAATAAATGTTGACTTATAATAATAATCACAAAATGGGGGTGGTTTTCTGAAAATTTCCTCCTTTTATCTTCAAGGAGGTTCTTTGTTTGGTCCTTTTTATGGAGATGGAAAAAAACCCAAGAGGGACAAAGACCTTTATTTAACTATGCTTAAGGCCTGAAAACAGGCAAAGCCTCTGATGTAGATTCGCCGTGGCTTCTTTCACCACAGAAATTATGACTCTAATATACTTTATTTTGAGCATGTTGATTTAGCAAACCCAAGACCCTGGTTTTAATATATATAAGACTCGTGGTATGGCCGGTTGTAAAATATTCCCGAATGCTTGTTTTGGGAAGATGTTAGTCTACACCTGTCCAATCACAACTGGATTTGTATCCAAAAAGCAAAACATATGGTTTGGAGTTGGTGAGGAAAATGATGTTTTCACCCTAAACACACAGCTCATTTATATTAATCGAGGCTAGATATTCACAAGTTGGCAAAGCTGTAGACAGGTTTTCACAAGCCCATGAGCAGCAGCTGATGAAATTCACAGGGCCCTGAACTGAGTCTTATCACTGGAGGGTTCAAAAGTGAGAAGGAAACTTGGTCTGCTGTCACTAGCCTGATGGTTGGGCCTCGGCTCCAATTCTCTGAGATCCTTTTATCCAGGAACCTGAGCTTAAGAGTGACAAACATCTACCAACCTCCGAGTTCCAGCTCCGATTGGTTGCTATCATGTCACCCAGCTGACCCTCTTGGAGGTCCCCAGGGAGTGCCTCTTCCCATCTGCAGACTCTCCTTCACCTCGTACACGATCCCTCATCCTCCCTTCCACCTTCGTCCTGTTGTTTTATTTATAACAACAACACCAACAACAACACACTGGAAATAATCTAGATATTCATCAAATGATGAATAGACAGATTATGATATATCCATTCCGTGGGATCCTCCTTCAGCAATAAAAAGAAACAAACTACTAACACATGCAACAACATGGCTGTCTCTTAAACAATACGAAGCATGAAAGAAGGTGGAGTAAATAGTACATGATTCTATCTGTATGAAATTCTATAGCAGAAAAAAATAAACTCATCTATAGCTCCAGAAAGCAGTTCAGTGTTTGCCTGGGGTTGGGGGTGGAGATGGAGAACTTTCTGGAGTGAAGAGAATGTTGTATCTCTTATTCGTGGTGGGGGTTACACAGGTGTTTATGTTTTTCAAGACTCACTAAAGTGTACATTCAAATGTGTGTTTTATTGTATGGAATTATACCTCAATAAAATTGATTTAAAAAGAAAAAATCAATAACAAAAATATTAAGATATATATTTTGAAATAAACCATAGGTTGAAAGAAACTATAGAAATATAGCAGTAGGAATCATTTAAAAAAATGACCCACTGCTCTTAGGGAATTGTGGAGTAAATCTTAATGCAAAATAAGGTTGTTTCAGAATTGTCACTATTATTGTTAAAGTTGAGCAAAATTTAGAGTGATTTATCTATAGCTGAGGAAAGGTGCTTATAAAGTTGCAAATGGTTGAACTATCTGTAAACCTTAATCTAGAATGGAAAACCTATATTAATTCTGCTCGCTTTCAGCTCTGTACGCCTCTCCCTGAGATTATAGCTGTCAGAACGGGCACAGACTGAGCCTCATTAATTCTTTACGTTTCCCTCATAAGGCTTAAGGCATTTTATGGCTGAACCTATAGACCGTTCCCATATCTTGGCTTCCAAGAAGTGGGGAGAGGGAATATTTGGCTCAGCTTTTAATAATAAGCCTCTTGACCTTTGGAGAGAAGAAGGCTAAATGCAGAGTAGCAAAGGACCCCCCCTGCAAATGTCCACCATAATTATGGGATACCCTTAAAATCCGCCTGTCCTTAAATTTATTATTGTAAAGAACATGCAGCAGCAGAAAAAATGCTTATGATACAATGTTACATTAAAAAAAAGTATGTTACAAGATTAGATAGATGCCTTCCAAACAACTGTATATGAAACAGATGCATAAGAAAAAGGATGGGGAAAAAATGTACCAAATTTCTAACTTTGGTAGTGCTAGGGTGGTAGGATTTGGGGTGATAGCCCTTTGTTCCTCTCTTTTTTTACAAAAATAAAGAAAATTCACATACATTAATTCTCTTCAAAGGCAGGGCCCACTTCCTTCAATTCAGAAATAGCTGCGTGTGAGGCAAGGTGGGAGGTTGAGTGTGTTGACCATTTTGCAGGCCGAGAGGACTTGCATTCACCACTTGCCTTTTAATCTTTAAGTGCGCCATCAGAGACTTAATGCAGGAGTGGACAATAGGCACCCTCTCCGGCCTTGAGTCTGAGAGGTGAGCCGAAAGCTCTGGTCCCCAGATTCCTCTCTGACTGACCTGTCACAGCCGAGAGACTTCACGGCTATGGCTGGGAATAAGGTTCTAGCTGTGACGAGCAAAATGGGGAAACAAATGAATCCTCAGGGAGCAGAGGAGCGCTGAACGAATGAGATTGTCTCATTGGATAACTTCTTGATGAGAACCAAGAGGGAGATCAACGAGACCCTGAGAATTCAGGCTGCCATGAACTCTGACATATCCCGTCCTTATCGGCTCAGAGGAAAAAGCATGGGTTTCAGAGTCAAATAAACCTGTGAGAAGAGTCATTTCACCTTGGCCAAGTTACTGACCTTCATTGCTCCTCAGTTTCCTCATGGAAAAAGAGGAATAGTAACATCTTATCGGTATTATTTAGACTTCTTTTGTTGCAAATATGAGAACCTCTCTCAAGCCAACTGCAGTAAAATACTGAAGAATTTAAGGCTGCTGGAGTGTCTCCTATATAACTTAGGAGGGAAAGGAACCAGGAGCGGGAAAGCTGTCAGAAACCCAGGAACAATGATTTTTCTTTTCTACTTTTGCCAATTTCTTTTTTCTTTCACTCCACCCTCCAGACTGGCTTCAGCTCCTCATGTGGGAGGGTGGGTGGGGTAGCAAGGAGATCTGTAGAAACTTGGCTGCGAAAGTCATTATTTAAAAATACTTCTTTGGGGACTTTCCATATTGGTGACACAGGACTTTTGCAAAATTGGATCTTGTATTGACAGAAGTGCCACAGATCACACGGCTTTCTGCTGTGTGTGCTAGTGGCTGCAAAAAGCCTGCCTCCATGCGCAGAAGAAGCCGCACCATGTTCTCCATCGCATCCTGGTGAGTTGCTGGCCTAGGAAGTGATTTGTCTACTTCTTCTGCATGCCGTTTTGTCCAGCTACAGGCTTGTTCTGATGGCTTATAAAATTTCAGCAGCTGGTGCAGAGTAGGGGGTGTGGATAAGAAAGCCTACTATTGTTGTCGGTTTGTTTTTATTTTAACTTGCACAGTAGTAGTGGGGGGAAACTGTTCATGACACCTACTAATGTTTTGTGAATTTATGTACCCCTTTGTTTATGTGCATGATTATGAGGAAAGTGACCAATCCGCCCGCCCCCAGAGGGAGGGAGAGAGAGAGAGAGAGAGAGAGAGAGAGAGAGAGAGAGAGAGAGACCAAAGCTAGAAATACATTACCAGGTTTTGTTTTGCCTCTTAACCTCCACTGATGCATTCTATCCTGTGAGTTGGAACAGGAGTCAGTGGAATGCAAACATCGCACTTATAACTGTAAAGGGGAAGGTTGTTATGCCACTACCCCATTAAAGTTTACAGCTTCAGTCAAAAGTGAGGCTGGTCTTTTCCAAGTTCTTAGAACAGACACTCTGATTGGACCAGCTTCGGCAAGCTGCCGGTTCCTAGACCAATCATCTGTGACTGCGGGTGAAGTCACAGCATACAAGGTGGCTTTCCGCGGTCCACAGCTCTGGCTCAGAGGCGCAATGGCAGGGCCATGGGATGCTAGACCTGCATTCTGAGAAGCACCCACCACCTGGGCGCATGAGGTGAAGCGAAGATTAGATCTATGTTAAAACCCTAGCATCGTATGTGTGTGAGACTGAAAACAACAGCCATTTGTTTACCTTCCAGAAACATAACCGTGTTTCCTGACAGCTCAGAATGAGTTATGCATTCTGGTGACTCTTGGCTCTGCTGAGATGTCTATACCAGGGGTTGAGTAAAATGGCAAGTGTTTCTAAGAGCCTGAAGAATCTGTTTCCTGAAGGAAGCAATTAGCCGCCATGAGCCTCTTTCCATATTTATTATTTATTTATTTATTATTTTATTTCATTTTTATTAAGTTTATTGGGGTAACATTGGTTAATACAATCATATAATTTTCAGGTGTACATTATCATTTGACATCTGTATATTCTATTGTGTGTTCACCACCCAAAGTCCAGTTTCCTTCAGTTACCATATATTTGATCCCCTTTATCCACTTCACCATCCCCCTACCTCTCTATATTTGAACCCCTTTACCCCATCTACCTCCTCCCTCCTTCCCTACTCCACTAGTAACCACTACTCTGTATTCCTCTGGTAACCACTAGTCTATTGTCCATTTCCGTGAGTTTCTGTTTGTTTGTCCTGCTCATTTGTTGCTTTTAGGTTTATATCCCACATATAAGTGATATCATGTGATTTTCAACTTTTCCTGTCTGGTTTATTTTGCTTAGCATGATTATCTTAAGTTCCATCCATGTTGTCACAAATGACAGTATTTCATCTCTTCTTATGGCTGAGTAATATTCCATTGTATATATGTACCGCAGCTTCTTTATCTAATCATCTATCATAGGATACTTCAGTTGCTTCCATGTCCTGGACACTGCGAATAATGCTGCTATGAACATTGGTGTGCAAATATCTTTATAGATATGAGTTTTCAAGTCTTTGGGGTAAATACTCAGTAGAGGGATTGCTGGATCATATGGTAGGTCAATTCTTAGTTTTTTGAGAAACCTCCATACTGTTGTCCATAGTGGCTGTACCAATTTGCAATCCTACCGGCAGTGTATGAGGGTTCCTATTTCTCCACATTCAATGTTTATTTTATTGCACAAAATCCTTGGTCTTCAAAATACCCCAGGTCTACGTAAAGCTATAAAGCTTGACCCCCGAGGTCATTTCATTCATCCTCACAGTAGTAGTCTTTGAGAACAGCAGGAGTCACCACCCTCATTTTGCAAACATGTTAATTGGAGACGGGAGAGGTTAAGTGACTTGTTCAAGGTGACGTGAGTTACGGGTGCAGTCTAAGTCGTCTAATTCCTAGCTTAGTATCATGTTCATCAGACAAGGCAGGGTTTAGGAATCTCACACTCTCCTAAACAACTGAAGACATTTATTTCAGCAGAACTGGGTGTCTGATCAAGGCTTGGAATGCTTCGTTCATGCCACAATGACTGTCAGGCACAGGCACAGCTATGATATTATTGAACAAATATTTATTTATAGTGTTGTTTAATTACTTTTACCCTAAGTCCTGTGTAGAGAGTGTACAGAGTGCTTTGAAATAGGCCAGAGAGAAAGATAACTTAAAAAGACTCCTACCTTTAATCAAGAATTTTACTTTAAGATATTTCTAATTTTTTTTTGTCATTACAAACAATTCTGAAGTGAACATTTTTTCCCTACACACATCTTTGTAGTACTGGCATTGGTATTTCCTGAGAATAGATTCTTAGAAATTCAATTTATGATCCCAGGTATATGGACATTAATTGATTAATGTTTATGAGTTTTTAATATCATTAGCAATTAATATTTATGGTATGCCATCATATCAGCGGTGTATGAGAGTGTCTTTGATCTTGCCTCCTTGCTAGATATTATCAATATTTGGTAAATATCTGCTGTAATAGTTTTTATCTTTTTCGAGTTAACGTGTGTGATTACAAAGAGTTTATCTGTATAATTGCAAACCTCACGTACATGAAGTTTCGTATATTTTCATGTTTGCTCATCGTTTGTGGAGTTTGTTCTTTCCCTTTACCTGGTTTTATTCACTTGTTTTCTGTTGATCTATTTGCTTATTTCTTATTGATTCACAGTAACTCTACATTCTGGATATTATTTTTTTATCTATTATATTTGCTGAAAATATTTTCTTTTCAGGTTGTTGTTACTTTGTTTTTCACTTTGTTGACAATGTCTTTTGTAGTGAAGATATCCATTTTTATGTTGTCACAGTTGTCAGATCTTTTCATTTATACCTTCTAAGTTTTATGTCTTGCTTAGGAAGGCTTTCTTAGCCTTAAAATTATAAAGATATATAAAATATTTTCCTATTTTTTATAATGCTTTTGTAGTTAGGTGGCTTATCTTTAGATATTTAATTCATCTGGAATTTGTTTTTATACATGGCACAAGGGAGGCATATAACTCCTTTTTCAGAAAAGAAAACCTCAACACAATTATTAAATATTGTTTTTTTCTCCCTCCACTTTGAAAATGCTACATCATATACTATATGCCCACATATTCATGCTTCTGTTTCTGGGCTGAAAATAATTAATTCTAATCTATAACTGTCACCAAATTAATATTAGTTATGCAGAGGTGCAATTTCCCAATATCAAACTAATTGCAAGGAACAGTCCATCCAAACTTTGATTATTCTTTTACTGCTCATACCTTCAGCATTTATGGCTGATTTTCTTTCTTCTATTGTTTGTTACTCTGTGTTACTCCTGAAACATTTTTACCATGTGAATAGATTGAATTTCCCCCAGCAAATGGTAGTAAGACTGGTAACTTTTCTCTTGCATATTCCCCAACACAATTAGGTTTTATACGGAGCTCCGAATTGAGCCAATTTCAACAGACAATATATCTGCATATTTCTTCAGGCCTTGTTCTTGCTTGCTTTCAGGAGACTTCACAATATCCTGGATTCTGAGGAGTAGGAAGGAGTCATAGGTCATTGGGATCACATATAGGTTCCTAGGTCCCATCCCTAGAGTTTCTGATTCGTTGGTTTGAGGTTTAGCCCTAGAATGTGCACTTTTTAAAAAACTAGGCCTTTGCTCTTCCTACAAGCTTGTCCCTGATTTGTAAATAAGATGACAGTTGGTCAACCAGAGCTGTGAGAACAAAACACCAGTGCAGCAAGCCATTCTCTAGGGCTGCTATTTCTAGGTTCATAACAAGAGATGCTACCAATAAACTCTTGAGTCCTGTTACTGCAAAGGCCACTTACACATTAACTTCAGTGAAACAAGCTGGAGGTGTCTTCCTCACAAAAAAAAACCAGCAAAGCCAAAAAAAGAAAGGAAGATCCAAAAGCACCAGAGTACAAACATCTCTTTTGAGAGTTTCGCATCCTTTCAGAATCAGTGGGGATTACGCATCACACCCCCACACTTCTCTCTTCTGAAGACATTATCAGAAGAAAATTTCCGATGCTAACATCAGCCAGTTGCCGTGGAAGCTGACCCAGAATGAACCATTGCTTCTTCTTCTACCATCTCTCTGGAAATTATTAAGAGAGAGATGCCAGAGATCAAAATTTGAGAAAGTGCCAGGAGTTTGTTTATTCTGATCTGGTTCCGCAGAGATGCAAATGCACAAACATGATGGATTGAATCCATCTCTACAGCAAGGCCTAATTGGGTCTTGCTAAGGAAAAGACAAATGGGTGCTTTGTTTGTCAAGAGAAGAGATTTCTAAGACTTTTACTTCTGCTAACTCAAGTCCAGACTTAACGACAAATTGGTTCGTTTATAAAGGATTCTCTTTCACAGTGCCAGTGTGTCTGTACCTAGGCACCCTGTCTCAGTACAGATAGACACAGAAATGCCCACATATAAATGTGTGACTTTTGTCTTCCTGGTGGAGAGACAGCTGCTGTACCTAAAACTGCATTTCTAGTTTAGGCAGGAAGAAGGCAGAAGGAAAGAAGTGTAAAAGGTCAAGCCAATCCAGTCTGTCCTTAAAAAGAGTTCTCCTGGAATCTCTGCCCAACAACTAATTTCCTCTTACTCATCAGTGGTCAACTCCAGCAGCAGGAGAGCCGAGGACAATGAGCATTACAATTGGGCATATTCCAGAGCCAAGACACTGCTAGTAAGTGAATTGGGAGACTGAATCCTAATTCAGGCATGCCTCTTTTTATTGCACTTCCCTTAATGTGCTTAGCAAATATTGTGTTTTTTACAAACGGAAGGTTTATGGCAACCCGGCACTGAGCAAGGTTATCCGTGCCAAAAAGATTATGACTCGCTGAAGGCTCAGATGAGGGTTAGCGTTTTTTAGCAATAGAGTGTTTTTTAATTCAGGTATATACATTGTTTTTTTTTTTAAGCATGAGGCGATTGCACATTTAATAGACTCCAATACAGAGTGAGCGTAACTTTTATATCACTAGGAAAAAGCATGTGTGACTCCCTTTATTGTGACATCCGCTTTATTGCGGTGTCTGAAACCAAACCCGCAACCTCTCTGAGGTACACGTGCAATTGAGTAGCAGGGTCTGTCCTGGTGTGTCTCCAGAATATGTCCCGACCGGATGCACTTCCCTCCATCTCCACCACCAGCATCCCTGTCCTACCACGATCCACTCTCGCTTGGATCCCCTTCTAACTGGTCTCGCGTCAAAGCAACTGGTTATCTTTTTAAGAAATCACATAGACTTAGGTCGTTTTGCTGATTAGATCTTTTAATGACTACCAATTGTGGTTAGAATACGATCCACACATTTTTCTATGACCTCAAAGGCCCGCATAATTTGGTCTTCCCATTTAATTTTGCCCTTTCTTCCTCCCAGTTTACGACAGCCCAGGCCCACTGGACTGCCGGCCGTAATCTAAGCACACCATGATCTCTCCAGTATTGAGGACTGTGTACTTGTTTTTCTTCCTGCTTGGCTTTTCTCTTTCTCCAAAACTTTGTTCAAATGTCACTTTTTTTGAGTCACCGCATCCAGAACACTGCGATGGTTTTTTTGATGTGCCAATTTAGTTAGGCTACGGTCTCCACTTCTGCAATCAAACCCTAATCTAGGCTGTTTCTGTGAAAGTAGTTTGTAAATGTGATTAAAGCTCATAATCAGTTGATTTAAAGACAGGGAGGTAATTTTAAATGATCTAGGTATGCCTGCTTCAATCATTCAATAGTGCTTAAAGGCAGAGGGGAGGCTTCCATGAAAAGAACCCCAAAGAAACCCCAAAGAAACCCAAAACACTACTTCGAAGGGACATATGTATTCATATGTTCACTGCAGCATTATTTACAATAGCTGAGATATGGAGGCAACCTTGGCATCGATCAATGGATGAATGGATAAAAAAGAGGTGATACATATATACCGTGAAATATTACTCAGCCGCAACAAAGAATGAAATCTTGCCATCTGCAACAACATGGGTGGACCTAGAGGGTATTAGGCTGAGTGGAGTAAATGAGACAAAGAAAGACAAATGCCATGTGATTTCACTTATATGTGGAATCTAAAGAAGGAAAAAAATGAACAAACACAACAGATACAGAGAACATTTTGATGGTTGCCAGATGGGAGGGGAGGCTGTGTGAAAAATGTGAGGGGATTAAGAAGTACAAATTGACAGTTACAAAACAGTCACGGAATGTAAATTACAACATAGGGAATATAGTGAATAATATTGTAATAACTATGTACGGTGTCAGATGGGTATTAGATTTATCAGGGTGATCACCTCATAAGTTATATAAATGTCTAATCACTATGTTGCCCACCTGATACTAGTATAATATTGTATGTCAACTGTGATTGAAAAATTAAAAAATTATTTAAGAAAAGGAAAAAAAAAAATCCCAGCTGTGGACAGCAGCTTCAGTTCGTACCCAGAGTGCCAGCCTGCCTGCCCTTCTTGCCTGGCTGCCCTGTGGACTTGGACTTGCCTTGCCCGCCCCCAATATCCTGTAAGCCAACTCCTTGCAAAGAATCTTCTAATTTAGCTCTGCTACTCATCCTGCTTCTTTCTCTAGGTGACCCTGACTACTGCAACCCCCTCCCACCTACCCACTGCTCTGTGTCTCACGACCCCATTTATTTCCAGGATAACACTAAGTCCTATCTAAAATCTGAAAATATGCTGTGTAGAGATATTAATAAAGTCTTATTAACTGTACAGCATTTGGAATTATTCTTATTCCCCAAATTAAAAACATGACTCTTTGTGTAATTAATTCCTAAGCCGGTAGGCTAAGAGGATAGTAAACTGTGTTTAAGTTATCAGTAAATATCAATGACTCATTGCTGGTAAAACAAAATACTCACTATTCCATGTCATTATTGTTATTATTTCAATAGCCAATCTGTTGGTTATGGGTATTAGAAATCCTATGAACCATCGTGGCCATTATTATGCTATTATTTTAAATTTTACTATTATTAACAATTTAAAATATGTATACGTCATGTAAAATATATATTTTTAAATTAATTAATTAATTA
>CM053506.1:100824010-100882110 GCA_028627145.1 Eidolon dupreanum
AGAAAACACAGCCTTGGGTCCTCGCCGGCTCAAGCTGGTTGGTTGGAATCAAGGTGACTCTATTTCTGAGTTGTTCAGTTTCAGTGGAAGGAGAGGTGATGTTTCTTTCCATCCCAGGTGCCTGGAAGTTCAGCTGGGGAGTCCATTATCCATCGACAGCCTGCCCAAGAGATGGTCTGCTTTTTCATTTCTTCTCAATATTTCCTGGCAGTAGTCTCCCCCTTTATTCCTGCCCCCTCATTCTAAATACAGGACGTGGAAAGCACAGGGAGGAAGGAAGCAAATTCAGGGTCCGTGACATAGGAGAAGGAATATTGGACTGAGAGATGACAGAGCTCTTTCTTATTAATCTTCCCATTTAGGACCTGGAAGCAGAAGACAAGAGGAGGAGGTAATTTCCTCATGATTCTTTTCTCCTTGTGGCAGCTTGGGTGGCAGGACTGCAAAACCAGAGCAGGTTTTTCCAGTGTCTTTGGGCAGCAGAGTGAGTCCCCAGTGTCACATGCCTAAGCTCTCTACTTTTTGAAATTAGGGCCAGCTGCTTAACAGCCAGCAGCTAAGAAATGTGGGGGAGCCAGCTGGCATATGGGAAGCATAAAAGCAATCCGCCCTAATGGGCTTTATGCTCCTTTGGGCACTGGAAAAAAAAGGGAGGAAGAGAAGAATAATTGTTTTTTTTTCCTTTAATGGTTTTAGTTCAAAAGAATTTATGATGTAATCATAAATAAATGAGAATGATCTTTTAAATATTCAGGATACCAAAAGTTATACATCTCACGGAGTATTAAACATATTAAACCCTTCCAATGGAGTCATCTTGACTACATGTTTATTGTAAATCTCAGCTGGAGTGCATCTCTTCTGCGACTGCTTCTTTGCCTTCAGAAGCCTTTGTGTAAAAGCCCAGAATTCATCACAGGGGAAGCAAGTTAAGATTAATCATATCTAGCATGTCAGTAACTATAAATGATCTAAATATCATAATTAAAAAAAATAACTGGATTACAAAGCAAAACCCAATGACAATAAGCTGAGACAAGAGACATATTTAAAACAAAGTGACTTACAGAGGTTGAACGTAAAGAATGGGAAAAGTCATGCCAAGCAAATATATGTGAAAAATATCTTCATCTTAGTGTCAAAGCTAAAGCCAAGGCAAAGTACAGTAAATGAGACAAAGAAGATACTTTACAATTGTAAAGAGAACTATATTTATAATCTAAGAAATATATCCCGTGGCCCCCAGGAACTGGAAGATAATCTTTCTTTTTGTTTTAATTTTTTATCCAGTACGTTGGTGGAAAAAAAAAAAAAGAATTTGAAAGCCTTAAAAATCAGGTGATTGATTTCAAATTTAAAAAATTCCATATTTCCAGTTTCTTTTGTAAAAGCAAAAAATCTGGCAGTCCTGGGCCTGACTTTTTATGTAGCATCAATCACCTAAGCAGGGATTGGCAAGCTATGTCCTGTGGGCCAAATCCAGCCTGCCACCTAAAAAAATCACACAAGTGAAATGTATGCCAAGACATGTTAACAATCACACTCCAAAAAACTAGACAGAAGAAATCTTGAAAGCAGCAAGAAAGACATAACACCTTAACTATAATTTCTTATTGGAAACCACAGGGGCCAAAAAAAGGGCATAATAATTTTCATTATTATGGAAGAAAAGAGCTATAAACCCACAATTCTATATCCAGTGAAAATATCCTCAGGAATGAATGGAAAAGCAAGACATATTTGGATGAAGGAAAATTAAGAGGATCTGTCATCAGCAGACCTTCCCTAAAGAGACTGGCAGAGTAGTTTAAAAAAAAAACATGACCCCAAAATAGGTAAAACTTAATTAAACAAAAATCTGGTCCTTTGGAAAGATCAATTAAATTGACAAATCTCTATCAAGACTTACAGAGAAAAAAGGAATGAGTTGGAAACCACCAATTACCAATACCAGAAATTAAACAGGAGACATCACTGTGGATTCTGCTGATGTCAAAAGGATAACAAGAGAATATTACAAACAACTTTACATGTATAATTTGACGACTCACTTGAAATGGGTCAATTCATTACAATTCATTAGATGAACTCCTCGAGAGGCACAAACTAACAAAAATATAGAATAGATAATTTGAATAGCCCTATAACTATTAAAGAAAGAAATTGAATTTGTAATTTTAAAACTCCATAAAAAGAAATCTTCAATTCTAGATTATTTTGCTGATGATTAGTATCCAATGTCTAAAGAAGAATCCACACCAATTCTACACAAGCTCTTCCAGAGAAATACAAAAAGAAACACTTTAGATTTCAAAAAACCTGAGATGATTCGTTAGTTTTCATTTCATTAAACCATGATAACAAAACTTGACTAAGACATCAGAAGAAAGGAAAATTACAGGCCAATCTCTTTGCAGACAGATGTGAAAAATTTAAACAACATATTAGCAAATCAAATCCAGTGATGCATAAGGATAACATACCATGCACATTTGCATCCAGGGATGCAAATCTGTTTTAACATTTGGTAATCAAATAATGGAACTTACCATGTTAACAGAATAAAGAATAAAAAACATGTGGTCATCTGAGCTAAAGCAGAGTAAAATTCAATAAAATTTAATACTTAATTCATGAGGCGAACTCTTTATGAACTAGAAAACAGAAGAAACTAATCTGATAAAGTTTATAAAGAGCTTATAGCAGGTATCCTACTTAATGGCAAATGATTGAAAGTTTTGACTTGAGATCAGGAATGAGACAAGGATGCTTGCTATTACCACTTCCATTCAATACTCTCTTCAAGGTCAGTGTAATAAAGCAATAAAAACCTCACAGAAGTTGGAAAAAAATAAATAAAACCATTATTATTTGAAGAAGCCATGTATTCATGCAATTTATAGGCATATGTAGAAAATTCAAAATAATCTACAAGTAAATTATTTTAATTAATAAGTAAATTTAGCAAGGTTGTTGGATTTAAGATCGGTTTGGAAAATCAACTGTATTTTCATGTAGTACCGAGAGACAATTAGAAAATAACATTTTTAAAATAACATA
Source organism: Eidolon dupreanum (assembly GCA_028627145.1). Lineage (NCBI taxonomy): Eukaryota > Metazoa > Chordata > Mammalia > Chiroptera > Pteropodidae > Eidolon > Eidolon dupreanum. Next base: position 100,827,071 of record CM053506.1, read on the forward strand.
TTTTATGTTAGCATCAGACAAAAAAAATATGGGAACATTTCCAACTAAGATTTTAATATTTTACTTAGAAAACTGCACAACACTATTGTTTTAGTTTCCTAGGTCTCCCATTAACAAATTGCCAAAAACAAGCTATGCTTCTCAAGAAACAAAATCTAGTCTCTTACGTGCAAATTTTCTCAACCTGGGCTCCATGAAAACATTAATCCTTACAGAAAATGATTCTGAGTGTTTTCTCAATTCTCCCACGGGTAGTACAGTACAGAATTAAAACCACTCTAGATGCAAAAGAAAGAAGTTAATTCGTTATGTACAACAGGTGCTTTAGGGCTTTGGGCTTAATTCTCTCCAGGATCCTGGTTGAAAAGGGCTGTGAGATCAGAAGCCCTTCTAGAAGTGTGGTAGGAGGGGAGATGTGAGGATGGATATCTCACCCAGTCCCCCGGCTTCCCTATGACCCTTTTGGCATGAAAGTAGTTTATTTTCAGATCCTAAAGAGTGAGTTTTCAACATTCAAGAAGTAATTGAATTATAAAACGTAATTGTGTCCTTAGAGCTTCTTTTTCACTTCTTCCCCAGCATAGACTCTTTGAAGCCTTGGCTGTACTTGGATTTCCTTCTCTCCAGCTCATAGCACTCACTCCTGCCACTGGATAATGTTGTCTATTTAGGAATCATGGTGTAAGAAGTGTTTGGTCCACTTGTGCTTCCAGGATCTGGGAAGGCTAAGCTAGGCTAAGGTGAAGGCTAAGCTAAGCTAAGCATGAATGACTCACCTGTGTCATAGAGCAGAAAGATATCGACTACAAATTGCCTGCATCTGGACATTTCTGGATTCATGCAAGGACTGTATTTCCTTCTCTTTCACCTTATATTTCCTTAGTTCCACTGCTGAGGTCAGTGAAGGCAAGTGTAACTGGAGAGTATATTAGATTAGTGTGGCCTTGAAACCCTGAGAGGTGTCTGTCATGGTGTCGACCCTGGTGGTAAGTGTGGCTGGTTGTACAAGACTCACACCGTTGGGTCTTGATGTAGGTTGGCTCTTTGAAGAACCTGAACAGACCGACGCAGCACAGGGGACCAGAAGGAGGAAGGCGGATGACTGGACACCCAGAAAGTGGGAGTTTCCTTGCTCCAGGGGGAGACACAGAGAGACATAAGGCTCCTTCAGCATAAAGATCTGCAGACCTGTGTGGGAGAGAATGTCCTAAACATTCATCATCTAAGAAAGAAGAGAAGGCTTCATTTCCATGGAGGGCTGGGCTGCATCCACGCTGAAGCATCCCACACGTGGCTGTCACTGTGCTGCAGATGGGGATGCTCATCTATGATCCTGTGCTACCAGCTCCTGCATTTACGTTCTATTATCTGAGGATCCTAACTCACTTCTAAGAGGCTTCTGCACCCACAATACCCTGAACATTAAAAATACAGTAGCGGGTTGACTGTGATTCATTCCAATGACAATCCTTTTAATTTGATGGCCAAGATATATGCAAAGATAATGGTTTCAAAGACAGCCTTATGTCGATGTTATCTGTGCATGGAAGGAAGACAGTGGCTTGTTTCTGGCAGTTGTAGGAGGCATGAATCAAGAAGGGATTTTTATTTTATCTTTGTCTATATCATTTAATAAATATTTATTGAGTACACTTACCAGGTTCTTGGGAATACAAAGATAAAACATGAGCCCTGCTCTCAAGGAACATTCAGTGTAGCCAGGAGGACAGACATGTAAACAAATAGTTGAAATGTCATGTGCTAGGGTTTATGAAAGAAATGCAGACAGAAACTTTTAGATCAGGGAAGACTCTATAGTTTCTCTGAATGTGGAAATGTTTGAGCTGAGTCTTGTAAGGTGAGTGGAGAGAACAGGATGTGCCAAGGAATGATTAGAAAGATCAAGAGGTGTTTAGGGAGCTCAAACAACTAGCTAAAGCCAGGCGATAACAAGGTCCGAGACAGACAGCGAGAGAGAGGAGGGATAGTTATTGCACGTGCATGTTGTGGTACAGGGTGGTGGAAAAAGTGAGAAAGTGAAGCAGATGTCACAGCTGGAAAGATACACATCAGGTCCTTAAGAACCATTTTATAGAATTTGAGCTTTCTCTAGTGCAGCAGTTTTAAGCATGGAAATGATACAGTGAGAATTGCTATTTAGAAAGACCCCTTGAGAAGCAATATGGAGGCTATATTACAAGATAGAAGCCTGCGAGCTAAGACCATATGACGACGAAGTGAGTCAAACTCACTTTATCTGGAGAACGGTCGAATCTAAGAAACATTCATGAAGTCAAGGAAAGAATCTTAGGTTAACGCCCAGATTGCAGGCATGGGTTAGTGGCTGTATGATGAGAATATTAACCAAGCTGGGAAATCCAGGAGGAGAAGCAGGGTTAGCGTGGGCAGAGCAGCAAGACAGGGAAAATTCATAGCTTAGGCCATAGTGGAATATGAAAGCTCTTCGCCATGGAGCTCGTGGTCTTTTTACTTAAGTTAAGGGCTTCTTCTCTGGCTCCTTTGTCTAGTATCTCTGGTTCTGGTTTGTTCCATTCAGAAGTTACATCTTGCCTGTTTTATAGATAGTCCGTAGTTCTAATTGTTTCTGATACTGAACCTCATGAAGGAAGAAATGCTTATTTTCTCTGCAGATGGACAGTCAATCAACTCTGTTAGAAATCCCTTGTTGAGAAACCCATGACATCACTTCTCAATTAGCCTCCCTAAAGTTGTAGAGCGAATGTGTCAGTTTTCCAGAATAGTGAATAAATGAACACACACACACACACACACACACACACACACACACACACACACACGCATGCACAGCTAGGCTTTGGAATCATTCATCTGTGCATCCATTTCAGCAAATATTTACTGAGTACCTATAAGAGCCATTTCTGTAAATACTTGGAAAACATTTTTATAACATAATTGCGGGGGAGATAATAAAAAAGTAAACAAATAAATAAATATACTTTCAAATAGTGATAAGAGCTTTAGGAATAAGTCAGGGCAGCACGACAGAGAAATGACGGGTGTGTTTTAGATAGGTGATAACTGATGAGAGGTAGTCGCCTATGCAAAGATTTGGGAAAAGAGTGAGCGTGTATGCCCAGGAAGCTGGTATGTCCAAAGAACAGCTGAAGGTCAGCAGAATTGGACCATGGAGAGAGAGAAAGAGACAGACAGACAGACAGACAGAGACAGACAGAGACAGAGACAGAGACAGAGACAGAGAGAGAGAAACAGAGACAGAGACAGAGAGACAGAGAGAGAAAAACTGGAGGAGAAGGGGTCAGAACTGGGCAAGATCCTGGAGAACCCTGTAGGTCAAGAGAAGGAGCGTGGATTTTACATTAAGACAGAAGGAGAGTCACTGGTTGACTCGAGCAGGAGAGAAACTTGACATAACGTAGGCCTTGGAAGACCCGTTCTAGTTACTGATCAGAGAATGGGCCCGGGGTGACAAGGGTGGCATTAGGGAGAGAGATCAGGTAGGGGACAATTGGAAAGATGAGATAGCTCTCGTTGAGTGTTTCTATTTAGAGAAATACAAAGAGAGGCCATCAACTGGGAGAGAGCTATCAGTACACCTGGTATCAAGGAAAGCCATGCTGTTTCAAACTATAATTGATAATTATAATAATGAAGGTGAAATACAACCTTCATCTAACGGGCTCCATAATCTTTATCCTTCTCTACAACCCTGGGAAGTACAAAGTTAAGACTGTGAAGCATCATTCCCAGTGTCACACTCCCAGTGGGTGGCACATCTAGAATGGGAGTCCATGCCTCTGGCTGTCCAAACTGAGCCCCTACACAGGCTGCATCTCACTGGCCAGTGAGTTTCTACGCTGTGCTTCTAAGTAGTAGTTAGGATTTTTTTCTTTTTAAATTTCCAGGTTCGTTAACTGAGGAATCTCTTTCAAGTACATTTCTATTTTCTGAGGAAAGAGAAGGCAGATGCTGTCCTGTGACACGTGTTTCTTTTCCATGATTAATTTAATCCCATGCAGTCCACAAACTCGAGGATACTTAACTCGGAAACCTGGTAAGCCATCTGCAACAGAGGAACACGAGCGTGGAGGGTTTAGCTTAAGTGTGGGGGCGGGGGAGACGTATGTGAACATGACATATGATAACACGGCTCTGTTTCGAACTCAGCAGGACTCTGACGGATGTGATTGCCGGGAAGTAAGGGTGTCTGTACCTCAAATATGAAGCCATGGCCACATTGTGAGGGTGGCCTAAGTCAATACAGAAGGAATGGAAGGTTATGGGCTTTCTCATGCTACTTCTCATTAGGACGCCCGCCCTCACTCCATTCCAGCAGAAGGTTGTCCCAGCCTGAGAGGTGAGACTAGACGCAGACCATGTCTTTACTTTCAGATCGGTCGATTACGTCAGGCCGTGCTTCAGGAATAGCTGGTTGCGAAAGAAGCCTCAACCAGCCAACACCTAAAGGTAATGAGATCACACTCGTCCAACCCGCCCACAACACCCTCCTATTATAAAACGATTCAAGAAATGTTGAAAAGACGTTTTTTCTTTTTCTCCTCAGGGTTTTTAAAACGTGACTTTACCCAGATATCGTTTCTTGAGAATGGACCAAAAACTTACTATGTGACCTTGTGTAAGGTGCTTAATCCCACTGAGCTTCTGTGTTTTCTGTTTTAATTGGGGGGTAATATTTACACCCTCCTGAAGAATCTTTGACAGGATTTAATGAGAAAATCTGCATTAAGTCACTTAGTATAGTGCCTGGAACATAACAAAAACATGACCAATGACAAACTATTGTAGAGGTTTCTTTTTAAAAAAATCTTTCAATTAGTTGTGATTCTTTGATCTTATATCCTTCACCCATTTAAAAACGTCTTATTAGTTCAATTTCATTTTCAAACCTTTTTATCTCTCCTGAAGGGCATTCGAGTACAAAACACAGTTAAGAAACAACTAGGATCCCTCTGTACTAGTGCCATATTCTAATAAACTGATCAAACTGCATTGGTGTGATGAGGGTGAAGCAGGGGAATAAGCAACGAGCCTGGGAATCTTGGCACTAATCTGTCACAGGGGGCTGCAGCTAGTATAATAGCTGTGACTGACTCTCCAGGTGATTCGCTAAGGCACCACACCCTCAAAGGGGGGGAGGCTGAGGGAAAGCAGCCAAAAGAAAACATCTCACTGTCCCTTCACCAAAAGAAGGGCATCAGGCATGTTCTACAGACAGCAAGAGCTGGTGAAAGCAAAGCCCGCATACTGCATGCTTGGAATAGCTGGAGAATCTGCCCTTGAGCTTCAGAGATGGTGATCTCCAGAACGGCCATGCCATACACTGGAAGAACAGCTGTTGCCGGGTGATCGATGACACAGGGACTCCGCAGCTTCCCAGGGAAGCAGTCGTCAAAGCATGCGACCCCTGGGAGAGTAAGCGACGATAACACAAGGAGAGATAAATGCACATCATGGCCTGGAAAAGTGACATTCTCCCATTGGCCTTTTAAAGGATATACCTCGATGTCACCTTTTAACACCCCTTCTGTAGTGTTTCTCTTTTGGCCAATGTCCACGCTGACTATGAATGTTTGGAGGCTGTCAGAGAATGGAATGATCTGGTTCTCTGAAATGTACCGAATTGGAGAATAGCTTCAGGTAGAGACGGGAGCTGTAGAGATAGCTCAGGAGGTGGCTATGATTTTTACGTCCTGGAATGGGGGAGAAGGAGATGAATAGTAAAGGCTGCTTTTTATTGAGAGCTTACTGTCTGTTAGGTATCGCACAAAGTGTTTGAGATGCATCACCTCATTTAAACCTCGTGAGAAATTAGAGATGGGGCTAAGATTACTTTCAATTTGTGGCTGTGGATAGCAAAATTGCAAGAGGTTAAACAACTTGCTCATAGTCACACCGCTAGTATACTTAGGTTTTGAATAAGCCCCTCTGATCTTGGGGGTTGTATTCCTACCACTAAGCTAAAAAAATGGTGACTTTTTAACCTAAGATGAATATTGGACCAAACACGTTTCTCCAAGAACAGCACCTCCAGCTTTGATGCATGGCCTTGACTCTGAGCTTCCAAAGGACAAAGTCTGCGTCTTAAGAGAACTTCATATCCTTGCCCTTGGGTGTTGGCCCACCATCGCAGAAACTTTAGCTATGGTGCAAAGCTGCCCACTCTTGGGGACAAATAAGAAGGATGAAGAGTATATTCCTGGGAGAGAGTTAGGACTTTGATCATTATAGATAAAAGAATTACTGCCCCAGGGTTATGGCTTTGCTTTAGAGAAAGATGGAGGGAGAACTGAGCGGTTTTTAGGTACATCCCAATAGTTGAATTGTCTTTCAATTTTAATTTCGAGGGACTGAGGCGACTGAAGGATACTTCCAAAGGACTGGAAACAGGAGCTCCCCACCGATGCTCATGACAGAACAGCTGGACAGGGTCCAGGGCAGCCTTGGGTGATGCCTCCATGCTTTGGAAGGGACGGGATGGGCACGTCAGAAGTAGGAGAGGGTACTATTTAATCTGCTCTCTGCCCCATCATCTCAGGCATGGGAAACAGCCATCAGACTCAGCTTCTGTGAACCATTAGAATGTCCTGGGAGACCACAGAAATCTAATTAACTCTAGGAAAACAAATTCCGTGAACTCAGGGATTCCTCAGCATAGCAGGTGGATGTCACTGCCTGCAGGGCAACCCCTACGTTGCAAAGAGATGATAATTTTACTCAGCTTTTTCCAAACGGTGTTCCAGGGAATCTCGACGCAGTGATGCTGAGGGAAGCCCCTCTGGGAAAAGGTCATGTCCATTCAAGTAAGTTTGAAAACTATGTCGTTCAGTAGAATTAAACTGTTTATTTTGTACAAGATTTCTTAGGTTTTTAATCCTGAATTGTGTATCTTGAAGAGGGAGACTGTGAGTATATTTTAAAAGTCAGATTCTAATGTAAAAGTTAGGCGATGTTTCTTCTGGGTTACACCCGTAATACAGCATTATTGGCACATTGCTTAAAACTGCAGAAAGGCAAACATGGATTTGTGTTCTTATGTGAATGTGCTTTCTCTGGAAAAGATCTAAACAAATGCCATGTGTCCAGGAAAAGGATTCGTGATGGTGGAAGCCATGAGGTGAGAGAGGGAGAGATTTGGGGTAGAGATTTAGAAAAGTCAGCACCCCTGATTGAGAGTCAAGTGTCCATGATTCTGGTTCTGAATCCCTGGGTGACGTTCTCAGGGTCACTCAACGTTGCTGGTTCTGTTTCCTATGTACAAAATAGAAATTGAAAAAGGAAAGGCATCTCGAACTTTTCTTACTAAATATTACAAGGATTAAACAAGCCCATGCTGGTAAGATGTTTTGAGCTCGTGGTCAAGTACACAGGCTAATGACAGGGTAGAGTCTTGACCACCTGTAGGATTAACCTAGGGGTACCGAGTAGGTACAGACAGTCTGTTCCACCAGGACTGTGGGTAGCTGACATCCCGGGGTCAGGGTGAGTCACACGCCCTGTTTGCACAAACACACTGGCAGGCACCCATGCTGCACCCTTGGGTTATAGTGGCTTACTTCCCACAGACAACCCTGAAGACTTGATAAAAAGAAAACCTAGAACAATAAGCAGGTGGCCTATTTTCTGTTGCAGACAGAAACCAGAAAAATGGTCCTCCAACCTGCAGGCAGAGTGGTGTCCTCCTTTTCTATTAGTCCAGGGGGTGTGCCTGTTTATTGGTTGCCTTATGGGACTGCCCCAATGGATATTTGCTCAGAGCACCCTAAATCCTACCGAACAAATGGGGCTCCCAAGAAAGGACCCATCAAACACGTGGTTTTTGTGATGGCAAGCTAGTGTACGTGGGGCACGTAGGCAGCATCTTTGTCCAAATTTTACGCTCTTTCTTTCGCATTGCTGAGTCATCGCGTCGTCTTGAAATCTAAGCTTCAAAGCCTGGGAGGCGCGGCCTGCATCAGGGGAGTCTCTTTTGAGTAGAGCACGAGCGCCACCTTGAGTTGTATGTGAGTACTGCAGACCCTGCATGGTTGATGAGCCCTTCTGAGATGATGTGAATGGTTCTGGTTCTCTTTTGCAACAACTGAAAGCAGAACAGGAAGGCCCGGATTACCTCTAAGACATCCTGAATTATTATTATTATTATTATTATTATTATTATTATTATTATTTTTAGCGAAAGGTAGTGTATCAGTCAGGGTTCTCCAGAGAAACAGAACCAACAGGACTTGAACGCATACCAGTAAGAGATTTATTTTAAGGAACAGGCTCCTGCGGTTATTGGGGGCTGGCAAGTTCAAAGTGTAGAGGGAATGCTGGCAGATTACAAAGTCAGGCAGGAGTTGGTGTCAACCTACATGATGCAAAATTTCTCCAGTTCCAGAAAACCTCAGCTTTTTCTCATCAGGCCTTGAACTGATTGGGTGAGGCACACCATCCATTTCCTATGTTGAAGTCCAACCCCCCAGTCCATCAGAATGTGACAGTATTCAGAGAAAAGGCCTTTAAAGAGGTGATAAAATTAAAATGAGGTCGGTAGGGTGGGTCGTGGTTTAATATGAGTGTTTTCCTTATAAAACGGACAGACCTAGGAGAAAGACCATGTGAGACAGTGGAAGAAGACAGCTAGCTACAAGTACAGGAGACAGGCCTCAGAAAAACTATCCTTGCCTGTACCTTGATCTTGGATTTCTAACCTCCAGACACATAAGCAAATAAATTTCCATTAAGCCACTCAGCCAGTGGTCCTTTGCTATGGTGGCCCCAGCTTATTAATTAACTGGATATTTCAGGATTTCCTAAACCTTAACTGTTCGTTATTCACTATCATGCGTGTAGAATTGCTGTATAGCTGATGAGAATTTTAATGATTTGGCATTTAAAATTCTCTTAGGTTTCCATGGTTATGACGTCCAATGTCATTTCATAGGTTTGAGTTTGCCTGTCTCGCAGACAAAGGCTTATTCTTATTCAGGCTATAGCCTTCAAAGCTTTTTGAACTGTCCGTAATAACAAATGTGTTTCTATTATTACTAATACACACACATGCACAGATGCAACGAAAATGGAAGTTTCCTGAAACAGTGCTTCTCTATATTAAAGACCGATCAGGATGGCAGTTTGAGAGAGTATGCTTACGGCTACCATGCTATAAGCTGAGTTGAGGTCACCATGTGAAAGGGCTTGGTTTAGATCTGTGTGGCTCACAGGCCTTCTCTTTTGTGTCAGTTACTGAGATGCTACTGCCTTAGTCTGTTCAGATTGCTACAGCAGAGTACCACAGTCTGAGGTCGGGGGGGTGGGGGGTGGGGGCGGGGCTGGGCGCAAAAGGTGAAGGGATGAAGAAGTACAAATTAGTAGTTACCACTTGGTCATGGGGCTTTAGGGTACAGCAGAGGAAGCAGAGTCAATATTATTATAATGGCTGCGTGTAGAGCCAGGTGGGTGCTAGAGTGATTGGGGCGATCACTTCATAAATTATATACATGTCTAACCGTTGTACTATACACCTGAAACTAATATAAAATAATAATAAAAAAACAAACTATAAGGTAAACACACACACACACACACACATTTATTTCTTACAGTTCTGGAGACTAGAAATATCCAAGACCAAGGGATCAGATGCTTCAGCGTCTGGTGAGGGCCCTCCTCCAAGCCCATAGATGGATGGATGTCCTTTTCCTGTGTCCTCACATGACAGAAGGGGCAAAGGAGCTGTCTGGGGTGTCTTATATAAGGGCGCTAATCCCACCCATGAGGGCTCCATCCTCATGACCTAGTCACCTCCCAAAAGCCCCACTCCTGATACATCACGGTAGGCATCGGGATTCAACAAACGAATTTTGGGGGGGACACAACATTCAATCTATAGCAAGTATAGAATAAACCATTTGATTTTATTCAAATACGAAGGATAAATATAATGAGTGCTACTGTTCACATTTCCTTGATATGTTTTAAAGAAAGAATAAAACTTAAGGAAGACGCAGTGTATTTTACTGCTGCAGTCATTAGCGTCACCCTGTTAAGGCCCGAGCAGAGGACTCAAACTGACCATCAGAGACTCAGGGAATAAACATATGTGTCCTCCTTCTCTTGTTTTAAAACTGAGGATTCCACACAGCTTGGGCCTCAAATCCCTTATCGGCCCAATTTGTGACTTTTCTCTATTTGTCAGACTTTGCTATTTTTAAGTCTGTTCATAACTTGCCTTTAATATTGTTTTTTTTTCAGGCGGAGAACTGTACCCCCCCTTTCTCTCACCTCTCTGCAACTCCCCTCCCCCTTCTTTGACTCTTTAGCAGGGGACAGGTATAGGTAGAGTCCCAGCTTCAAAAGACAGGCAGCTGAAGAAGAAACATGGCAGGCAAAGGAAAATCTTGTTTGGGGGAAAAAAACCCCTTAATCAATCAGTAAATGAATCTTATATTGATACGTGGCCAGGTGGCTTAGTTTGTCTCTTCTGCCAACAGAACTAAAAACTCTGCTAAAACATAAGCAGAGAAAGATAAGCTAGATGAATTATGGAACTTATCTCCATAGCACCAGGAGACCCTAAAATGTCCCCATGCTCACCTGATTTTGGAAACTGTGTTGAATCAGCATTTTTTGCAGAAAGAACTTTCATCGTCTCTCCTTTTATACTTGAGCAATAAATGTGAGCAGAAGTCATTGCAATCAACATATTGTCACTGGCTGAATTAACCTGAAAGCAAAAGAAGAAAAGAATGAAGGATCCGTAAAAAAAAAAAAAAAAAGTTCCATGCTTACGAATGATCGCTTGTCAAGCGCTGATATTCATGTGCCCTGTAGAGGGCGATATTTCCCCTCGCTAAAATGTTTTTAATATTTCAAACACATCAATAAGCCAAAGTAACTACATCTAAGGAGGGCAGAAATTCAGAAAACCTTCTGGGTTCAGTAATAATTCCAGACATCCGCTGGAAAGGAGAAATCATGGATAGTACGCTTGATTTTTGCTAGAATTTATTCCTTTAGCTTCCTTGGGCTAGAGCTGAGGGTTGAACATTAAGAAAGAATGAGGCAGAATGAAGTGGGGCGGGGTGGGGGGGAGGGTGAGAAAAGACACAGGAGGGGATTTTCGTAGTGAGCGCCGGGAATTCAAATTCTCCATTTCAGGCTAAGTGTGATGCATCCCATTCCTGGACCAGAGTTCTCTTCCCTGTGTGGGACGCCTGCCCCATACTCAATGCCAGCAAAGGGTTAGATGTTAAGTCTGAAGGAAAATACCTTATTGATAGGGAACTCTGGTGATGCCAGCCAGTGTTTAGAGCCCAGGAAGTGAGCTGCTGTACAAGTCCCTGGAGTCGGGTGGGGACTCCATCAGACTGGAAGGAAGTTTTTCGGACAAGTCCAGAAATATCTTAAATACACAACAGTACAAGACTTCCTGAACTACAGACTTCTTCATAGGAAGTCCAAGGCAAGGTCTTTGAATCTCATCTCGGCCTTACTTTCTCCCCCTCGAATTTCTTATTTTGTCACGCAGCATGATAGCAGCAATCTGTGACATGTAGCAGCAATCTGTGACCGGAAATCACCTGTTCCTTTGGTTGGCGTGGGCAGAAGTGACCACAGGCACCTCTTTGACTGCACCTAGATTTTGCCATAGCAGAGTGGAATAGGACTGGGAAAATCAAGTCCAGCACTTCTGCATGAAAATATTGCTCATGAAACCAAATGTGCAACTCGTCTCCGACCTTTACTGAAATGAGCACTTCCGGTCAGATAAGTATCCCACGTAGGTGACGCTTTAGACTGAGCTTCTGGTACGAAGAGATCTCTGCTCCCAACAGCATGAGACAAGTCTCCGCAAGGGTTATGGATGGCTTTTAGTGCAATGGTGTTGAAGAAACCCGAGGAGGAAGAGAGTAGGTTGTTAGGGCCTGTTGCTTAATCCTCTTTTGCTTAAAGTAGTAAAATAAAGGGAACCAAATCCTTGCAGAGGAATTCTCTGTGGGAGATGAAGGTCAACTGGGAGGGGAAATGTGGCCAGGCTGTGATTTACTATTCTTGAGAAACAAAGCAAATTGCATTTCCCCCAGGAGATTTGGTTAACCCTCAACAAGTTTCAGCCAGAGAAACCCATTTGTGAATCCCCAGACAGTAATTATGGTACACTTTTCACCCTCTTCCTCCTTCAAACCAAGCAACATAATGTCCCATGATAGAAACAGGGACATAAAAAGTAGTTACATTTAGTATGGGGAACATCCAAAGAGGTTCCTTACGAATTTAAAATTCTAGAAAGGCTTCAAAAAGGAGAATGTGATGGATTTCTTTTTTTTTTACTGTTCTCGAGTGTTATGTACTCTTAATGCTGCAGGGGACTTTACAAGCCACCCCTGTTCATACATTCTTATTTTGCAGAGAAGAAATAGAGTTCCAATTTTTTTTTGGAAGAGTGATCTCTAGAGCAAGAATTCTATGAGGTTTAGTGAAGACAAAATATTACAATGCCCACATTAGAATCCAGCTCTTTGGAGATCACTTGGTTCTGAAGATTCACCTCCTAAACGGTTTGTGGGGAAGCTGATTTTGTTATTGTTGTCATCATAACTACAAGCTGTGCTGTCATTTCCTGGAACTCAGATAGTCATTATGGGCAAAGCTTAGTAAAATGAGGTAGAGGGGGCCTTAGCAACACAAGGACCTACTGGATCAGCCTTTCCTCTCTGCTCTCAAGTCATAGAATTGTTTTCCTAATCACAGAGCCACTGTGCATTGGTCTCTGTATTGAGGCCCCATTTCTCCTGCTTCTGGGGAATCATCATCGAGAACAGCAAAAACCTCACACACCTGCTTGTTTATGAGCGAAGTTTCATGTGATGTGTTCCTTAGGCTGGTTCTTTAAGATCCTGTTAGATGTAAATATTCCTTGGCCCATGAAGTTTAAAAATTTTGATGTCAAGAAAATTAGTTTGTTGAAAAATGTTCCTTTACTTCCAGATTTCTCAGGTCCTTTATGAGTTTGTCAATCTCCTAGAAGGCAGATGTAACACAGAGCATTCCGCCAACTTTTCCGAGTTCAGGTGCCCTTTTGGCCAAGCATATTGAGGGACTGGTGCCCCAGAGACCATGTTTTGGACAAAGCTGTATTACTTCGATCTGTACCTTAAGACCAAGTTCTCCTGGGAGCTATCGATTCCAGGAAAAAAAAAAAAAAAAAAAAAAAAAAGGATAGAAAACCCGACAAACCGAGGTTTTCATATAAAATTTGTCAAGCACTAAAGAGATATAGTCTAAGGACCCATCTTATGACAGATCAGGTACATATTTAAGGCAACATGTGAATATGTCTTCTTATTGTGCTCCTTATTTAAAACATCTGTATTGGTGTGTTTCATAGAGCATAACCAATTCAGACTGCTGTTTCCTTGTTCTTTTTGAAATATTTGTGTTTTTCTCAAAAAAGCCTTAGTCACGTTTGGAAGGGTCTGCTCCATCTTAGACGAGGCCACCAGGTGGTGATGTTTCCGCTGTCTGCAAGACCCCGCTTTTTGGCATCCGCTGCCGGGATGCACGGCGAAGCCAGCCTATTTCAGGTTCTGGACGCGCTGGTGACTTCTGTCCTGCCGAAGGCTGCCAGGTCCAGGAAGGGATGAAGACTGTGGAAACATCCGGCTCTCCTTCATGCTTTCATCAAGAGGGGCACTGACCAGCAGGAGTTCACGGGGCCCTCAAGGGTTGGATCAAAGCTGCTCACGACCCAAGGCTGGGATTAGTGTCCTGCATATGATGTCTCAGGATGCAGTCTTGGGCTTGCCCACTTGAGATTTGGGTCTTTGGTGAAGCTTAAGTCCCCAGTGGCTGTGGGGATGTCCCCTCCCAGGTAAACCTGCCTTCCTTCTCCTCCATTCCACCCTGGGAAGCCTGGAATGGGTACTTTCATCTAAATCTTTTCAAGCTCCAAGAAGGAACTGTGTTATTTTGGGGGACTCCTTGACCCGGGTTCATTTTCCTTCGCCTCTTCTTTCTGCCCAGATATTGGCTTAGGTTAAGATGTGGGTTTGAGGTGGTCGCTCAATCTTCTGTCTTTTGGCTCAGAACACAGGCACAAATGGAGTCTTGGTGGCTGGAGAAAGGGTTCCACAGAGAGGTTTGGGCCCAATACTTATGGTGATAAACAACGAGATTTGTCCAGAATGACTCCTTTGCATGTGTCCTCAGCCAACCTTCGGTCATAGTAAATAGATTGGGGATTTCGGATCCTGGATTTCTCTCTCTCTCTCTCTCTCTCTCTCTCTCTCTCTCTCTCTCTCTCTCTGTATCTCTCTGTCTGTCTGTCTGTCTCCCTCCCTCCCTCCCTCCCTCTCTCTCTCTCTTTCTCTCCCCCCCCTTATCAGAGTCACAAATGTAGTTTCGAGTGTGTCCAGAAAACCAAAAACAAAAACAAAAACAAAAAACAAAAAACAAAAAACAAAAACAAATGACTTATCCATCTGATGATATTGGCAGAACATTTTAGAAAAAGGTCCAATTTGGTTCCTCTTTCCAGAGGGTAAACCTACAATTGGTCTTTAGTAGGAATATGTGCTTCCAAATAAATATGCATTGAACTTTTGAAACTGTCCCATCATTTAATGTGAATGCATTTCACGCTGTCAGCTCCCAAAAGACCCAGCTTAAATTCTGGGGAGAAAGACATTTCCTGTCCAGCTTCCCTGGTGACTTGGTACCACGCTAAAAGCAAGCAAGGAATCTGCCATGTTGGTTTCCATATTTGACCAGCAGATGGCGCAATCTGAAAACCTATGTCTGTGTCTCCAGTGGTACAAGGGGTTTCTGTTTTTCACACTGAGGTCAAAGGTCCAAAGCAGAACTGGAAGAAGACCAAATATTGTTACAAGACCATAATTCATATCCTGAAGTGTCCTTGGGTGTATTTCTTTGGGAGAGCTTGGGGAAAAAAATAACAAGCAAAAAAAAAAATCTCTTGAGTACATTCTGGGAATTTTAGAGACAGTTTCTCATGTTCTTTTAGAGAAAGGTACAAAGCACTTTTATGTTGCTGTAAATAACAAGCTGGGGTAAGGATTGGAAGAAGGACTTCTTATTCCTTTTCTAGAAGGGAACAGCTTCATGATTCCAGCTCCCTGACCTTTTTTGCTACCCTGAAGGAATAAAAACTTCCTGACTTCTACAATCGGACCATTTGACAATTCTTATTCTCGTGGAATTTAAGAATTGGAAAGGACTTTTGAGAACATTTGGTCCAAGCTCTCCCCAGTGCGGGAATGGATCTCGTTGGTAGAAACACCATCTATGTGCAAAGTTCACCTGGGCCAGGAGCACGTTCACCCACCTTTCCATTCGTGCTCAGACCTACACGTGAGGTTGCAGTTTTAGTTGGGCTACCACGTGACTGCTACTCCTAATGCTGCTTATTGAGTCTTGCATTTATTCACAATCCACTCATTCAGTGGATGTTTATTTATTTAATAAGGACTTACCCCAGGCTTCACACACCAGGCACTGATCGAAACTTACCTTCCAGAATCCTATAACCAGCCCCTGAGACAGGCACTGTCATCATCTCCCATTACAGGTAAGGAAGCTGACACTCGGGAAGATTAAGTGACGTATCCAAGGAAACAGAGCTAATCAGAGGTGGTGCTTGTGGCAGGGGGTTTGCTTTGAACCATGTCCACCCGACCCAGAGTTCATATCCTGAACTATGACGTTCTCGCATCTCTCAAAGTGCACGTGGATGGCCTCTCAGGGACCCCATCTTCTCTTTCTGCCACCTGAGCAATTTCATCTGAACTTTGACAGACACGTCTGCCTTGCAAGGCACCTGGATGGATCTTGTGCTCTTCAGCTCCTCAGTCTAATGGCTGCTCCTTCTTCCATGTGATAACCCTTCAAATATTTGAATGCTATGAGCATGTCTTGACACCCATTCTATTTTTCTTTTTTTTTAGGCTAACCAGACTCAGTTTTCTAACTGTTCCCTAAACGACGTGGCTTGCGACCTCTCAGTTTTCAGCTCCTCTATCTGTCCATGAACCCTCTTTAAACATCATGCCCAAGATGGTGGCACCTGGCTGGGGAACAGTGGCCGTGATGACGTTCCTTGCTCTGTGTAGAAGTCTGTCCAGAGACAACCCGACCAGCTACGATTGGACCCTGTGTAAACCACTTATTCCCTTTGGGATTCCGTTTCCTCATTTGTAGGTCTCTTTGTCCCCATTGTAACCTTCTGAGACTTGCTATTCCTCGTCTGTCGGACAACAGCCTCTCACATCGAACTGTGCTCTGCAAGGCTGTTCTCGTCACCCTAGAGCCCGGCTCAATTCCTGGCACCGGACAGCTGTTGAATTGGTAAAATAATGGAATCTACCACGTGGGAATAATTATAACCTCTCTTCCTCCTTTACAGGATTGCAGTGCCAAGCAAATGAGAAAATGTATGTGAAAGTACTCTGTCACGCTGAAAAGAACGCTTACCAACAGATATCACTGCATCTGCTTTTTAAAAAAGTCATACTGTTGCTTCGCCTGGGAATGCAAAACTCCCAGACCTTTATTCATGAATTTATTCAGTTGTTCATTCATTCTTCATTGATTAAGAGTCTCCTATGTGCTCAGATAATGTACTTTAGTTTAAAGTACCGTTTATAAACTCAGCAAATTCTTCTCCTCTACTCGAGCTGTACAGTTTTCCTTGTTCCCTTGTTCACTTTTCCTGTTGCTCCATCTCCTATATCACGTGCATGTGTACGGTCTAAACCTATTACTTTTACTGCAGTGTGCAATGAATTCGTTGGGTTTCCACTTGCACTGGTTAGACACATAAAAGGCACGTGCTTGTTTTGTGCTTGCTGGGAAATTTGTATAGGTAAAATGGACAGAAGGCCTCGATGTTTCAAATATAGGACTCAATGTTGCAAGACTCTTGCTAACCAAAAGTGACATGTTTTAATCTGTTTCTATGATGGATGAAGAAAAAAAAAAAGCATGGCTTGAAGGGATGTAATTACACCAAGGGAAATTTTTATCATGATTGAAAGTCATCGATGCTACAGTAGTTTGTCCATTTTGGGCTGAAAGGAGTCTAAAACAGTAAGGACTTTGAGAGAAATGGATATTTGTGATGATAGTATATTTTTCTTTTTTTATTAGAAGTCTTTAAAAGTAGATGAAATTCCTTTTTCATTTCTAATGTTTTGCACAGATGTGAACTTCATCTAGGTAGATTCTCCACAAAAGACTTGTATTTTCTGGCCTTCTAGGAGATTTCTAATGTACAATCAGGAAACCAGTTTACCTTTGTTTAATCTATTGTTTTCCAGTCTCGACTTTAGAATCCTTTGCTCTTAGGACACCTGTTTATCACCTTGCAAAGTGCAGGTGTGGAATGACTTTGGACAGATCTGGCTCTAGCAGCCATGGGGTTCTGCTCTGCTCAGACTCTCACGGTCTGAGCTCCTGGTTCCCCAGAAATGGGTTCGTTGCCAAGAACATCAAACGCCTTCCTCCCATTAGACCGGGGTCTCTCAATAGTGGCAGTAAAATGCTATTTGGAGCTGGAGAATTCTTTGCTGTAATACAGTGTTCTGTTTAGAGGTGTCGCTGGTCTCTATGTGCTCGATGCGGATAGCACTGCCCTTCCCCAAGTCGTGACAACCAAAAATATCTCCAGACATTGTTGCATGTTCACCAGGGGGACAGAGTCTCTCCTGGTTGGGAACCGTGTCATTAGACCAGAAACAGATTGCTGAAACACAGAGAACTTGACCACAGTATGGTGTATTCAGCTGGTCATTTGCTTCTAGAACAACACAGGGGTTTATCATCCATTTTTTTGGTTTGTCCCCTTAAACTACCACAAAAATAAAAAAAACACTCCATCTCGTAGCAATGTAAGAACCTGTGTTGCTAAGATATTTTTCCTTGTGCTTAATTCAAAGTCACCAAGGATTACACCTGTGTTCCTTTTAAAGCGTTTTATAGCTTACACCCTTACATTCAGGTTTTCGATTCATTTTGAATTAATGTTGGTATGTGGTGTGAGGAAGGGATCTAATTTCATTCTTGTGCCTGTGAATATCCTAGAATGTCCTCTCGCCTTGTACTTTTGTGTTGGGAGAAAGCCTACCAATGTCTTGGCACTTAGCTGATTTCTAAATCAGGAAACTGACCACTTAATTCCAGTTGCAAGAATGTGTAGCTGGAGCTGTGATTTGGACAGCAACTGGTAAGGGACAGAATCTCATTCTGACAAACCCTAAGGGACTCTTAAATTATCATGATGGCTTTTCTCTACAAAATTCTGAGGCTTCGGATTATGTGCCAAGGAGAGGCATTAGCGTCCAGGATGGAGGCATCTTTTAGGCAGATGGAGATTTTGGCTGTAATGGCATTTGGCTGGCAAGAGTCTTGCAGCAATGAGTCCTGGGAGCGAAGATGGATAATGTGATGACAGGGTCAGTTCAGGGCCCGATTTTGGGGAGGACAGCAGCTTTCCTCTGAGGATTGTCTCTCTTCCTTCCTGTATGCCATGTGCTCTTAAAAATACGAGACATACCAGACCCAGGAAAATGCTAAAAATTTCACCTTTTCCACAAAGGGGACTCAGAGATTAAGATGGGTGACATGGAGTGTTTTTATTTCTCTTCAGCAATGGATAAGCTGGGTTTGTTTGTTTGGTTGATTTTACTCTTAATAAAAAGTCAGACTTCTTCAAGATTTCATGGAGGTCCCTTCATTTTTAGAGCCATCTCTCCACTCTTAGATTTGATCAATATTAAGTGGTCAAAGATTTAATTAAGATCAATATTTGTGACAAGCTCCTTTTATCTTTCCCAACCCAAAATTGCCACTGGAAAGCAGTTAAAATGTGAGGCTCCTCTGACCCTGTGGTTCAGGCCAAAAGGTCCCACACAGACAAATCCTTTGAATAGGTTAAGGGGTTATTTGTTGCTCTGAGTTGCTGTGTTTCGTATAAAACAAGCGTGAATTGTTTTGGCCCATGTGGAGAGTCAGGAATGGAATGTCGTGTCACCCCTTAGGGTGATAAGAGTTGGGTTTCCTTGTAATGAAGATTGCCCGTCTGTGACCAAATGCCAGTCCGAAAGATGTAACCTTCCTAGAGAAGGGACTGCTTGTTCCCTTGGCATGAATAAAGCTCACGCTCTGTCTGTGTGGCATCGGGTGACAGTTTCCAGTAACAGTGAGGAGACTCGGGCATACCACTGCAGGACAGTATCCAAGACACCAGGCCAGTGTTGTGTGCCCATTCTGGGAGCAGAATGGCTTTAAACACTGGGAGGATCTGGGTACAATGGAATGAGGGGCCAGGGATTTTTTTTTTCCCCCACATAAAGCAAAACAAGCCCCTGTCATTCCTGTGAACTTGTCCCTTTGGTGCAAAATTTTTTCCACTTTATTTATTCTATTCATTTATTTGTTCATTGCAAGTAGTTGAAGGACAATAAACAACTCAGTGGAATTTATTCTCATTATGGTCTTGAATTCCTGGTAGAAAACACAGAATTACAGCTTCAATAAACCCCTACTGGGAATAAGTATTCATTTTCTTTATTCAAGGTACCGTAAGACACCAGGTCCTGGCATACAAACATGAATGCAGGAGGTCGCCCCTGACATTTGATGCCTAAAGCAGCAGGAAAAACAGTTCTGTTTTTCTCCAACTGAGTATAAACACAACAATTGGGGCTAAAATGTACACTCACCGCCTCCCACCCCCAACAAGTGAAATTGCTAAAGAAACAAACACATTCTGAGCATGGAGCGTATTATCTTAGGAATAGGATACTCGTAGATAATGTAAACACAGAGCCAAACTGTAGCAGAAGGATAAAGCAAATCTTCATTGCACTTACCTGCACCTTCTCCCCAGGGATGCTTGCAAAAGGAAGCCTAAGATTTATTCTTTGCTGATTATATTAGATCTTTAACCCTGACTGCCATTAATTTTTAACACACCCATCAGAAGTGGTCAGGTGATCTTCATCTAAGTTTTTTTTTATGCTTTAGAATTTTATACTCTTGGCGAGAGTACTGCTCTAACGCCATATGGGGCTCGGTTTAATATTTATAATTTGTCCACCTTATTACACACAGCTTAAAATGCTTTCCTCCTTTTTTTTATTTGCTCTATTTTCTTCCATTTAACTCAAATAGAATCATTAAATTAAATCAAAGGAAATTAAAAGCACCTGGTAATGAAAACATATATATTCAAAGCAGTTGGCAAACAGTAATGTCTACAACAGTGATGGTAAATCAGTGATAATGACATTTCTATAGCAAAAGCTTTAAGTGTCCATGAGTTGCCACAAACTGATCTTCAAATTTGAGGAGATAATGATGATGGTGATGCTTCCATGAACATTTATTGAGTGTTTACCAGAATCCAAATGTATGCTAATAATAGGCTTTCTGTCATTATCTCCCTTAATAGCTTTGGCTCAGGTATAAGGCAGGTACTCCTCTCGGCCATATAGTATCACACAGGAGGGGACTGAGGCCAGACAGCTTGGGGACCTGATCCAAACTGCCTAGGTTGTAAATGACTGGGCCAAGCAGTCGGATGCCAGGGCCTGACCTCAACCACCAACTCCTTATGTGTTTCCCAGACCCTGTAGTTTACAAAACACCCCCTTCTCTTACTATGCACTTCCAAAGGATGATGTTTGGCATTTTGTAAGCAAATACTGGTGCACAGACACCACGTAAGTATTTACCATTCAAATCATCCCAGAAAAGCAATCATTCCAATGAGCCAGGCTTCGTCTGTGAAGGACTGTGCATAATGACACCACCCCAGGCCAGCTCCCCCTGCAGCTTGTGTTGAAGTGCCAAGGTCTGTGACAGCACAGATGGCAGGAAATCAAAGCCGGACTGCAGCCAGAGACTGCGAAAGCAACACTGGCGTGTGTGGACGGCGTTTGGGGCACCCTAAAGCAGCCCCATGGCGGCTGCGTCTGCGGCTGTGTCTGAGGGAGCGAGCCGGCCGGCGAGGCTGGGCGAAGCTGCAGCTCCGCACTGGGAAGTCAGTCTAGCAGTGTAGACAGGACACGGGGACGGTCTCACGGCTGTCATCCCTCTGGGGCCATGAATGTGAGCCCGTGAGGATGACGCCTCCACAGCCCTCCAGCGGAAGACTTTCCAGCGACTGTCACAGAATTCCATCGGGTGGCCAATGTGGCCATCCGGTGCCTGCAATTCCCGGTCCGTATTTTTTTTTTTCCCTTTTTTCTTTTCTTCTCTCAGCCAAACCAGGGCAAAATACCTTGAATACACAGACATGTATCTGTATCTTTTTTGTTCTTTTTTCTTTCTCTTCCTCCTTCCCTTCCCTTTATTTTCTTAAAAAGCGTGGTGAAAAAAAATCCTAGACTTTGGAGCCAGCCAGCTCTCTATTCATCTCAAGCTCTGACACGTAGAAGCTATTTACTTTCCTTCTTTGAGCCTTCATTTTCTTATTTTCAAAACATGGAAATTAATCACCCACCTCTCTAAGCCGATTAAAGAATAAAACCAGACAGTGCCTGGTGTAGTAACAGCTTCTTCCTATTGCTTTTCCTAGAAAAGCTACTACTGATGAACAATCTAAAGTAAATAGCAAGCCTATGTCTTTCAAGTGAGGACCATTTAGTTAAACATCCACTGAGTGTCAGACTCTGGACTTACAGGGAACCTGGCAGCCAACTGAGAGGGTCACAGAGACACCGGATAGCCAGGCTGTGTCCCCTGTGAGTAAAGTGCACAGGAGCCCAGAGGATAGGGCTGAACCCCACCTGAGGGGTCAGGGATGCCTCCTTCAGTGTGAATCATGGAGGATGGATCAGAGTAGGCCGAAGAAAGGGAAGAGAATGAGGATAAGAGAGAAGAGGCAGCCCGGTGAAGAGGAACGGCATGAACAAACACTCAGAGCCGTGAAGAAGCATGCTGTGTGCTGGGAATTCTGGTGGCTGAAGATTGAATACTATTATCACATCACCATAAAAAAGCTACCCCCAGAGCAAAATAATGCCAAAAGATGATCGTACAGTGCAAACAAACCAGTAGGCAGCACCCAAAGTGGAGCCTTCAGCCAGAAGGGAGGCTATGGGGAAGGAAGAAAGGCTTCGTCAGAGAGAGAGAGAGAAGCAGAGTGTATGTAAAGTCACATATAGGTTTGTAGAAAACTGGAACTGGCATCATGTCCAAGAGTACCCCATTACGGCAGCTACTATGGTGGCCAGTAAACCAAGTGACATCATCTGAAGTTGCATGTCTGGCCTTTAATGTGATCTTCCAACATGAGGATTAGCTCTTCTTGGAGCAAAAGTGTCAGCTGTGGAGGCCTCGAACTTGACCCAAGCAAACAGGCTCACAGTGGACCCACAAGGATCCTAAACTCCTGTCCCCAAGGAGTCCAAGGGTGTAGCAGAACCAGCCCTGCTACCTGCCTAAGCCTCTACTCCTAAGGAGCGGGGGGAAGATTCTGTCATTGGGCCAAATGGGGAATGCCAGATTTGTGGTGAGGAGCTTCTCTTTTTTTCCTTCCCTCATTAAAACAAAATGGGAGAGGGTCACATGAGAATCTTTAGTGAAGATGAGGGGATAGGAGGCATGCCTGCAAGAAGGGTGCGCTTGCATTCCACCTCCTTATTGGATTCCTGCACAGACTCTGCACTTGCTGACCTGTTCCTAGGGGACCAGAGAATTGGAGGGAGGTTGGAGGGTGGGGAGAGGCGTAAGAGGGAAGCAGCTGCATACTCATCCATTTTGTGTCAAATATGCACAGGGCATCTCTGAGTCATGTGGTGGGTCACCAAAAAAGGTAACTGGGTTTTTGCTATCTTGACTCCCAAAAGGGTTGCCCTCGGGATGAGGGGGTCACCAGCAGCCTGAGGCTGAGGGATGAACTGCTCCTGGCAGAGAAATTGGGTGGGAAGTTATGTCTCCTATGTCAGGGAACTGGGCAATGGGGAGAGTCCTGTGTGGAACTCACGTGTGTTTCAGAAGACAGTCAGCTTTGGAAAACCTGCCTCTCAGATAGCAATGAGGGCCAGCTTTGGGAAGAGATGTGTCCCGAATGAGGTCTACAGAGTAGTTGGTTAAGTCGAGATACATACTTATCCTCATCCACCTCAGTCCTTCCCCTCTCAAGGAGTTAGACTTGGGAGAGGACAGGGGAGGCATTTTAGAGCAGACCTCCACTTTGCGCAGTCGAAATCCTAGTTCAAGCTTCTGTTTGGACTCGATGATTTTAAAGCTTATGAAAGGCAAGGATAAATGGCTGGGGACGTTTATATTCAAAGATGGGAATAAGCTTGACCAGAATGACAGACCGGAAATGGGACTGCTGTGTCAGACCAGTGTGCCACCACGTGGTAGTCTGGGACACTTGCAGATTGAGTCGGGACAAATTCGTCCTAGTGTGTCTGGAATGCTCCTATTTTTAAAATTTGAAGTCCTATGTCTTGGGAACTCCCCCAGTCTAGGTCGCCCAATCTGTCAGCAATCTGAGAGTGACCCCTGCCAGAGATAGCTTCACCACCCAGAGTCTGACATCTTCTATGGCTCAAAATGGGCTAGCAACATTAACTTATATAACAATAGTGCCCGGTCCACTGAACTCTATACTACAAAGGCGAGAGGAAGTAATTTTTGGTAATTTATCTTTAAAGTCTAAAAACGTATCAACAGCTGTAGGAAATCAGCAACTGATACCAAACATCACAACCACCTAAAATGTCCAGGCTAGAAGAAGTATCTAAATGCTGAATTCTAAGTTCAACATAGAGATTCTGGCAACCAGATTCAGAAAAACAACGGACTCACTTGGCAATTGCTGGGCAGTTTGTTGAACTAGCCCCCCCCACCCCCATATGATAAGTAAGGTATTTCCTGTGTCATTTGTGCTTAATATATTTTTTTAGGACTCAAATTAAATATTGAGCAATACTAAACATGCTATGAAGCAAGAAAAAAGCCAACAGCTTCTGACTTTTTTCCTGTCATTTCTCCCTCATGTCAGAACAATTATGTTACAATCTAAGATGCACAGCAGCTGACTGAGTAACGTGAGAGTGGGGGAAATAGAGTAGCATCAGGGGCAAGGGCATTGGTGATGGTCATGTGATGAGGGGCAAAAGGAGAGGAGCAAGAGATTGAACAAGGAAGCCTCCTGTGCAGGATATTTTATACTTTATGAACATCGTTTATAGTTTCCTCACAGAGTCAGAAGGAGAAAGGGTAGAAAAGTGAGTGAGGAAAAGTTAAAAGTAGACAGAAACGCAATGAAACGTCTACTGCTTCATCTATCTCGAATTTAAAAATATTTAAATACGTGGTAATTGGAACAATCAGAATCCAAATAAGAATGAGAAGCAGGCAAAAATGTTTTTCTTATATGCTGTGTTGTTATAAGTAATAGCAAAAGGCGAATTTTGTGTTATTTCTATAAACATTTCTGTAAACGGAAGGCTTTTATTTGTGAATAGAAGATTTTAAGGATTGTGTATTTTTCTCTCGTTGTGTGGTCCATAGACCACTGACCTAATTTATCCCCATGATAAATTTTGAAGGAGAACCAAAATTTTAGCCGTATTCTCTGCCATCTTCTTTCTTCTCATAAACCAAAGTTGACCAAAAAAAAAAAAATTGGCAATATACATGTTATCATTTTTTCTACATAGTGATTCTGGGCTTGGACACATTCTGTGGTGAAACCTTGGCTAGTCATTCTATTTTATCTTTCTGCCTCCCCAGACTTGACTTAAATCAGTCACACCAAGAAAAACATCACAAATCAAAGTTACAAAGGGCAGCTATTCTACGGATGTAGGCTTATTACTGGTCAGGTCATGCCTTCTGGGAAAGCCATATCTTCATATCTTGACTACTATTAAATTCATAAAATTAGGAGACACCCCCTTAGGTCCTCAGGGCGGTGACTTTTATATGCGTTCTGTTACAAGGAGTGTTCACCACATTCTGCTTCTGATGACTGAGTATTCCATTGTCCTATGCTACGGTATCTGACCACCGCTAGATTCCAAGATGAATTTAAAGTCAACCTTCAAATTCCATGCCAAAGGGAGAAACATTTAATTCTAAGGCTGTTTCTTTTGCCCCTCATCACATGACCATCACCAATGCCCTTGCCCCTGATGCTACTCTAAGGTTAATTCTAAGCTTCCTTTTGGTAATCTTGATTTCTCTCAGGGTTTCTGACAGTCACAACTGGAGTAAAAAGGACATTGAAATAGTGTCATTAAATTTAAGAACAAGTGATTGCATGAAAGGCTTACTTTATATCTAGAATTTTTTTAAAAGGCAGGCAGATGAGTAACTTCTCTAACTGCCTTTCCACAGCAAGAATGTTAAAATACTGAGGGCTTTTAAAAAAATAAAACTCACCCCCCAACTTTGAGCATAAAACTTAAGCACATGCATTATTGATTTATTTTTTAGAAGACTGCATGTATCCATACCTCAGAGCTTCTTTCTTTCATAGGTGGAAATTTCTTCTCTGAGTAGTTGTTAAGTGTGGTGTGGCTCATGATGGTTTCCTGGCTGCAAAGGGTACAGAGCATCCCTGTAAGATTATCTTAAAAAAAAATGTACCAACCATCAGATGGGTACTAGACTTATTACGGTTATAACTTTGTAAGTTACATAAATGTCTAATCTCTGTGCTGAAACTAATATAATAATGTATGTCAATTGTAATTAAAAAAAATTTTTTTTCAATGTACCAACCAACACAGTAGTTCCTCGTCCCTTGTTTCTGAATCACTCAGATTGAAGAGAAGGCCGGAGCCTGGGCCTCCACCTGACGAGTTATCTGATTCATAGATAAGATCCCGATGATAAAAGTTTGCAGTGCTTATCTCAAAAACAAAGACCTCAACAATATGCTTGGAAAAATCGCAGAAGTAAAAATGCTCTTTTGCCTGTAAAAAAAAAAAAAAAGATTCAAGTGAAAGTGCAACAAAACGCAGAAATATGGATAATCCCATTCTAAGCCACTTGTCTTTGGGTATATTAGGGTCAGGGTCACAAAGCCTGTGGGCTGGCACAGGGTTGTTTGAACGAAAAGTTTCAGGGCTTTGCCAACAAGTCAGCATCAAGCTACGACTCAACGCGCAGTGAATTACGCGAAGCCCTTAGAAGCAGAGACTAATCACCAGGTAACTGGCCCGTGCTTCCAAGAAGGTGGCTTGGCCAAACAAGCAGCACAGAACCACCGTGGGACATGCCATTTAATACACGGGCGCCACTACCCCTGGAATGGTCCTGTATTCTTTCCGAGAGCTTACATAACTCAAGCTTCTGCGGGTGATGAGCTTTATTCTGCATCATTCCTTTATTTAAATTGCAGACTTTTTTTTTTTTTTTTTGGATATGCAGAGTGGACTCCATGACAGCACAAACACTCCAGGATGACAGAAGAGGGAGCACTAGTAATTTCGAAATTACAAAAACCATGCTTTTTCCTTTACATAATAGGGCTTTGTCTGTTTTTAAAAACCAGCTCTTTCCACAGCTGCACGTAGGACCAGATGTTCTCTCGCTGCGAGGTTTGGGCAGAGAGAGCCCTCTGAGGCCCCAAGCTCACATGGTTTCCAGAACGCCCTTTCCATGCTGTTTACATAATAATCCCTTATTCTCACCACTGCAGAACTTGGAAGTCTGTGTCATCCTCTGAGGGTAGAAAAAATAAATATGAGCAAGCTAGAAAGGTGATGGAAATAAGGTAAAGAGCAGGCAAATCCAAAAGCATGAAAAGATTTTAAAAACACACAAATACAGATTCCATTCAAACCCTAACTATTCATGTATTTTGTTTCCATTATGTAAAACATTAGGTTTAATGGGCTTCCCCGCCCCCCATCAAAACAACTTATTTTCATCTTATGGATGCAAACATAAAGGGAAAATAGGACCGTAATGGATCCAGATCTTAGCTCTATATCTCTACTGCTATGTTGAGCCACACGAAGTTGCCAATGTTCATCTGTTTTTGATCTATAGAAATGGCAATTTCATATGGTCCGATGTCACATACTTCCCAATGAGATGACAAGTTTGGGTATAGAGAGTGTGGAGTGGTCTCATATGCCACAAACCGATCTTAAGCAGTTTGGTTGTTACAATGATTAACTTCTTTCTGGAAAGTATCATAATGGAGGTGTGGTCTGGGTCTGTGGGCCAGATCTGGCTTGTTTTTGTATGGTCTATGAGCTAAGAGTGGTTTTTATATTTATAAATAGTTGTAGAAAAAAAAAGAAAGACTATGCAACTGAGACCATGTTGGCCTGCAAAGCCTAAAATATTTATGGTCTAAACCCCTTAAGAGGAAAAGTCTGTGACCAGAAGAGTCCCCAGGAGCACCCAGCACCCACATTACTTTTTCTTATCTTGTTTTGTCTTAGTTTTTGCTCTCCTGATGATAATCACAAGCTAGGATCTACTGAGAACTAACCACGTGACAGGCACCATTCTAAAAACTTATATGTTGATCTATTTAATTCAAGCAGAACACTGTAAGTAGGTACTGTTTTTACTCCCTTTTACACAACTGGGGAGAACTGGAACTGAGGTTTGAACCCAAGGACCTGACTTTGTCGTATGATGTAATACGATTTCCTTCTGGTGTGATTTCAGATTTTTGTCACCCATCATTCTGACAAACTACATACTAGTGGTTTGTAAAGCGGGAGCTGAGAAAGGGAGAGAAATTAGTTCTCTGAGCGAATGAAGAATTTTTATTGATTTGAATTTCAATTGCTATGGTAAAGTATTATACTGAATGTTTAATTCAGCAGCTGAACAAATATGTATTAGGTGGTAATTGTGTCTTAGGTATTTGGGGGAGCTTTAGGTTGTTCTAATCCTTATTGCATAAAAAGCAAAGAGAAAACGTAAAACAAAGCATGAGAAATCAAGAGCCCAGCAGAGTAATTGTCTTAGGTAAGCTGTGACTCTCCGAGTGGGGTTGGTTGTCTTCTCATTAGATATTCTGGTAATTAATGGTCTATTTGATACATTTAGGTAACATTAATTCATATTTAGTTTACTTCTGTGTATGGTTTCCAAAAAGGATGCAAGAATAAGCGCCACACCCATCCAAAGAAGTACTGGAGGAAATCAGAATGAATTGAACATTGATCATCAGGAGACCTCTTAACAGACCTTTTACTAGAGCCATAGCCAGCCTTGGACTTGGCCATTGTGAGACTTAGATGGAAGGAGAAGCTGAGCTATGTCTGGAACATGATCAAAATGTTATATTTTCTTCTAATATTTTTATAATTTGTGTTTGCGTGTGTGTGCGTAGCTTTGCAATAAATCTGGGGTCTTTATTTCTGAAAAATGTGAAGTCGAGCTCTATATTTACTTTCTCAACAATTTTTGAAGTGGAACTCTTGCAGACAATTTTTCCATTTATTAATCATTCTATTTCCCCCCCCCCCCGCCACCCCCAACAAAACACTTGTGTTTGGGTAGCAATATGTGTGTAAGAGAATGTCCATAGCAGTTATATTTGTAATAATAAAATATAGACTTTAACTAAAAAAGCCTATTACTACTTGGACGTGTTTTTATTATATTTAGGCTGCTTTAACGTCACTGAAGTTTTTAAGTCTGTAGCTTGATATTTTAATCAGTTTGGAAGAATTCCCTGCTTGTTTTTCTTCAAACATTGCTTCTTCCCCATTCAGTTTTATCTTATTTTCTGGGAATTTCAATTATATGTATGTTAAACCATTTGACTACTTCACACGTATCTCTTATGCTTTGTTTCATCGTTCCCTTTTTTTTCTCCCCCTTTTGTGCTTTAGTCTGAGTATTTTCTGATAACTTGTCTATGAGTTCACTAATTCTGTTTCCTGCTGTTTCTGATCTGTTAAGACCATGTAATGAGTCATTAATTTTGGATATTATATCTTAATAAAATATTCATTTGATCTTAGTAATAGATCCCAATTCGCTGCATAATTCTCTGTCTCGCTTATCTATTCTTCATTTTCTTTAACAATTCAAGATGGACATTAAGGTCCTTGTTTGCTCTCTTTAGTATCTAAATCTCCTGAGGTTCCAGGTCTCTTGTCAGCTCTGTCTCTTGGTTTACAGTCAAATGATTCTCTTTTATCATTGACTGGATGATAACTTATAGGGATTCTGGAAGATGCTTTCCTTCAGAGAGGGTTAATTTTTCTTTTGGCAGCAGATAGAGAACCAGCAGTTCACTTTGATCATAACTTTGTAAAGGCTTGTCTACTTAAGCCTTGCCTGTCTGGTTTTCAGTAGCAAGCTCCAAGGTATTTCCAGAGACCTCTAACTTGGCAGACTTTTTAAGGATAAGGTAGCTACTGACATCTCTTTCAGCACTTTAGTTCCCCTCTGCTGTTTTCTTGAAGTTTCAGCTTATACACAGGCATTTTCCATATACACCAACTATTACAGGCATATCTGTGTGCTGAATTAGGGGCTCACAGTTTGTGGTTCTCTTCTCTCCAGGATTAATTTCCAGCACTACCGAAGCTATGAACTCTGAGCTGTGTCTCCTAAATTCAGTATGACTATTACTTTCTGCTTAGGCTCTGTTCCCAGAATTGGAAAGTATTGGAAATCTCCTGAAGGAGAAAAGCTGGGTAAATATGGAGCTTGCCTAGTGTGTATCCCTTCTTTGAAGGGTCATATCCTGTCCAGTTTTGGTATGCTTTGGTTATTCTCTGCTGCCCTCAAGTTTTATAATTATTATTAATATCAGAAGGGTTACTCTGACATAAAACCATTTTGTCATGATGGGAGCTGGCACGTGCTTTTACAGATTTAAATTGTACATTGCATTCAGAAGAGTAAGACAGGACTTTAAAATATGACATGATACATTATTTAGTGACTCAAATAAATAAGGGAAATTGCAACATTTTATGTTGGGATAAGCTTCTGATTCCAGAGGTGATGCCATTTTTGAATGTGTTCGAAAGGCTGGAAAGCACATGACTTGTGGACTTCTGGTTTCTTTGGCAAGAAAGAGCATGGTGGGGCAGCAAACTGTCCCTAGTGTAGGGACTCAGTGCATTTGTAAGACATGATGTTGACACATAAAAGCTGCCTTCAAATCTGCAGGCATTACACTTTTGCAATCCTCATCCTGTTGGAATGTATTTCCAGCCAGCACTTGCCAAGAAGCTTGGGTCAGATTCTCAGGAGACAGAGACATTTGATGCCACCCAGGTGGCTGGAAGTAGAAAGCAAATATTTCTCTATTTGTGCAGGGTCACTGAATAGTAAACTTTTAGAAGCATTCTGGAATTGGAAGTCCATAATATTTTAAAAATCAGACCAAAAGATGGCACCCTTTGAAAATTAGCTTGGCAAATGAAAGGGGAAACATAGAAAGGTGTTCTTTTATGTAAATTCCAGAAATGTAATGCATAGCTGGGGAAAGAATAGGATTTTATGAATGACCTTAAACAACATCTTAATGACAGTTTGAGAGCTATTTGTTGTTTTTGTTAGATCATGTTCAGTTTTGAAAAATTGGCGAATTCATTTCATGTACTTTCTGGGAAAGTTGGAGACAGTCACAAAGTTCTAAAGAAAGTCTCAAACAAAGCTTTTTTTTGTTGATGTAAATAACAGGATGGAGTAGGAAGCTTTTCTTTTTTTTTTTTCTTTTTCAATTCTTTCTTTGCTAGGTAAGAATAGCTACTGGCAAAAGAGGCAGGAAGTAAAATAAGGTTCTAAGCCCTGAAACTTTCTGCACTGATGTTAACTGTAGGTGTAATTGACTTTCTAAGACCTAACATTAAGGTTAATTAGTTCTTCCTAGCATGAACCAAAAGTGCCCAGTGTCATTAATTAAAATCCTGTTGTGTTTAGAAGTTGTAACACGTAGGGAGTATCTTTTGCTCTAACTCAGATAGTATTCATATTCTGCATCCATACCTTGGGATATGGAGCTTGAGTTAAAATAAAACATTTAATATGCTGTTCCCACATTTTGGAAGACCACCATCTCAGCTTATTGTCTTCAGGACTCTTTCTCTGCTCTAGGAATCCCCTTGGCTTTGCTTGGCATACTATCAGCATTACCAGGAAAGAGAATCTTAGTGTCACGCTTATTCCTTCTCCAAATTAATTCCTGTCCCTTTACTCGTAGACCTACATTTGTTTGTCGCCAGGGAGCAAAGAGTTACCCACTCATGGCCTACAGTATGTGTTGTTGAGATAGATGGAAGCAAGATTTTCATGAAGAAACAAAAATAGGAAGCCAGGCAAATAGTCTGACCTGGTCATTGATCCCAAAGAACAAGGATGAGAAGGGAAAGGCAGTTATGAGATTAAAAAAAAAATAGTTCAAAGTTGAGAGAGGAAGGCAGGACTTTGAGGAATTCTCTGGGCTGTAAAAACACTCTATAGATTTTATAAATTGCCAGGAGCCTTTAATACAGGCAGGAAGTTCTTAAGGGCTCTTGTTCAGCTCAAGGGGGAAGGTTAGAATGTGATGACAAGGTCAGTTCATGTCCAATTTTTACTGCTGGTTTATTGTAGAGACAGGATCTGCTGGGGAATATAGGGTAGGGAATATATTTTTTCCTTCATGAAATATCAGGCAATTTTTTGAGCCTCGGGTTACTGTCTAATGATTTCAAACTATTTTTGCTCGGATATCAAATGATTTCAGTTTTCCATCCTTGAAACTTACAGTTTACTGTTTATATCACAGTGGGATTGTTATTTTCAAAATATATGCCTTAGAAGAAAACATAGGAACAAAACTCAAGGACCTTGGACTTAAAGAGGATTTTATGAATTTGACCTCAAAGGCAAGGGAAGTAAAAGCAAAAATAAATGAATGGGACTACATCAAACTAAAAAGCTTCAGCTCAGCAAAAGAAATCGTTAACAAGGTAAAGAGTCAATCATCTGAATGGGAAAATATATTTGCAAGCAATGCCTCCGATAAGGGTCTAATATCCAAAATATACAAAGAACTCATACAACTCAATAACAACGACAACAAAAAAAACACAAAGAATCCAATCAAAAAATGGGCAGAGGACCAGAACAGACACTTCTCCCTAGAGGATATACAGATGGCCAACAAATATATAAAAAGATGCTCAACATTGCTAGCTATTAGGGAAATGCAAATCAAAACCACAATGAGATAGCATCTCAAACCTGTTAGAATAGCTATAATCAACAGGACAAGTAATAACAAATGCTGGAGAGGATGCAGAGAAAAAGGAACCCTCATACACTCCTGGTGAGACTGCAAATTGGCACAGCCACTATGGAAAACGGTATGGAGGTTCCTCAAAAAAAACTAAGAATTGATCTACAAATGATCCAGCAATCCCTCTACTGGGTATTTACCCCAAAGACTTGAAAACCCATATCCGAAAAGATATTTGCACACCGATGTTCATAGCAGGATTAGTCACAGTGGCCAGGACATGGAAGCAACCAAAGTGTCCTTTGATAGATGACTAGCTAAAGAAGCTATGGTACACATATATACAAGGGAATATTACTCAGCCATAAGAAGAGATGAAATACAGCCATTTGTGACAACATGGATAGACCTTGAGATAATCATGCTAAGTGAAATAAGCCAGACAGAAAAAGTTGAAAATCACATGTTATCACTTATATGTGGGATATAAACCTAAAAACAACAAACGAACAGGACAAATAAACAGAGCCTCATGATCATGGACAATAGACTAGTGGTTACCAGAAGGTGAGGAAAGGGCAGAGGTAGATGGGGTAAAGAAGAGCAAATATGTGGTGACAGAAAGAAATCTAATTATGGGAGGTGAACACACAGTGTAAACATATATAGGCTTTACTGTTCAAGTATACAGCTGAAACTTATTGGATTTTGTTAACCAATGTCAACATAAAAAAAAATCTTAAAAAACAAACAAACAAACAAACATATGCCAGCATGCCACTTCAGAGCTCAGACTCGTAGTGACTCCCCATCCCACTGTGAGTACCAGTCAAAGTGCTCACAATGCCTGCCACGCCTCGTGTAGTTTCCCTGCCCTTACCCGCTGCATCTCTCTCCATTGCTCCCTGCATCTCAGCCCCATTGGCTGGCTTTCTGTGGCTTCTGTGACAGCACCCTTACTTTGTTCTTGTTTCTTCTACTTGAAAGATTCTTCCATGGGGTTAACTTGCTCACCTTCAAGCCTTGGCCCAGATCACACTTGCTGAGGTCCACTGCGTGTGAGAGAGCACTCGACTCTTTATTCATCCTTCGTTCTCGATGCCCCTTACTCTGCTTTTCTTTCCCTCCTTCATACGTATCACCATCTAAGCTATCCTTTAGTGATTATGCTTATTGTTAATTGACTGTCAATTTTTAATTGACAAAATGATTCAAAAATGGTAGCAATAACTATTGTTTGTTCCATTGGAAGGAATGCTTTCAGGCAATGGGATAACTTCTTTTGAAGTTTATGTCTTTTTTAATATTTACAAGAGGGTCCAGGGGTCTGAATTATATTACACAACAGATGAACAAGAAAGGTGGTTTCTTAGTGGCCAGAATCTGCTTCTAGTGAAAAACAGAACCTTACTATAGGCACTTAGAGATAATACTATGATAACTACTTTTAAAAGTTGCGAGGTCAACGTATTCCATCCTCTGCAGTCACATGAGGGCAATAGGTGTGCTTGTCCGAACAGCAGGGCTCTGGGACCAACCTGCCTACGTTGGAGGCCTGGCTCTGTCTTTATAAACCGTGTGTAATGGATGCTGGTGGTACCTGCCTTGATCTCTGAGCCAGTGCATCTCCTGCTACTGTGAGCTTCGTTGGCTACTGGCTCACAGCTACTCTCTTCTCCTAAGAATTGCCTTTGGCCAAATGGGAGCCACCTCACCACCTCCTGGGACAGCCAAGTTCACTGACTACCTCACATGGGAGACAAAAGACCAGAACACTTGCCTCAAATAGCACCGGGTCTGGGGAGCGATTCAGTCACCAGAACTCATGAAAGAGGGCGAAGCTCTTCTCCAGCTTAGGGCGCAACTTGCTTAGTTTCCTCCCCTTCGCTATCCTTCTTACCTTGTTTCCTGTCAAGAGGTGAGCTAAGCCACTCCACGACGTTGCTGTTTCGACTTTCATATTGTTTGGCCAAGCCGCCAGCAGGGGCCTTAAACGGACACTTGCCCTCTTACGCAAGCGCATGCCCTAGACCAGCGGTCCACAACCTTTTTGGTACCAGGGACCCGCACTCCTGTGAGAATCTGATGCCTGATGACCTGAGGTGGAGCTGAGGCGGTGATGCTAGTGCTGAGGAGCGGCTGCAAATACAGGTGAAGCTTTGCTTGTTTGCCTGCTGCTCCCCTCCTGCTGTGTGGCCTGGTTCCTGACAGGCCACAGACTGGTACTAGTTCGCAGCCTGGGGATTGGGGACCCCTGCCCTAGATAATACCCACACAGTCACAAGCAAATGTAAGTTCTGACGTGACTTCTCCAACAGCCTCCCCCGCATCTCAGGGTCTTCCCCTGGTGTGTCCCTCAGATAAGACCCCTTCTGGTGCATTGCAACATCCTGCCCTCTCGGTTTAAATTCACCAGTCTGACCTTAGACCAGGAACCCCAAGGCACTCCACCCACTGACGTAATAAAGGCATGAGCCCCAGGCTCTGTCACTCTCTTTGCCCCCTGCCTTGACCTCCTGGTGTGGCCCCTTGAGGCACACCCTGTACCTCCAGGGCTTGCAAAAGATACACTTCTCCATCTCAATTCCTCTTGTGGTCTGTGACTAAGATGCAGCTCACCTCTGGTGCCCTGAGTTCCACTTAACAAATGTTAATTTAACAAAGTCATGACGGCTAGTGTCACAAACGGCATGGCAGAGTGACGCTCGCAGCTGGCCATGGAGAACGCTTTTTGGCGGTGAATGGCTGACGGACTGGATCTCCCAAGTGGGTAGTTCCAGCTGGGAGATAGGTCTACCGCTCGCTGGCATCCTCTTCCTGGCTCTGGGCTGCAGCCAAATGCTGTCTCAGTCTCTCATCCCTAAGTGCCAAACTCTGAATGAAACCGCCAGAGTTTCTGTGAACCTCAGAGCATCGCTCGGCAGAGCTGTTTTGAGGTGGCCAGGCAGTGTCTCTGCCTGGTAACGCCCCACAGAGGGCGGGTCCCCAAGTAGGCATTCGACGTCAGGTGTATTTCTAGACTCTGAGCACTGACCCAGCTGCTGATGTTACGTGAATTGGTTAAAAATTTCTCAGGGTCCCACCTGTGATGCTAGTTAATGTCTGGGACGTGTGAGTGACAGCCCTGCCCAAGTGTAAGCTGCTGGATAGAAGCGCCAGGCGGTGCCCTCGGGGAAGAGGAAGAAGACTCCACTTCCCCAAACACTGTGGCACGGGGATTCCAACTCCCAACCAGTATGACAGGGGCACCCTCGCTGGGGAAGTCACGGCTCTTCACGACGGTCACTGTGGCCCAGGCCTGCACTCCCTCTGTTGCTGCAGCCCCCATTGCTGTCACACATTGTCGTCTGACCCTGTGAGATATGTCAGCCTTACCCCTGCCATGTGGTAGCATTTGATCTAATGGCCTGGTATAAAAAGCCTGAGTACCAAGTGCTGGTGCCACCTAAAACATCCGAGGAAGTTAGTAAGCGCCTTTTGTTTGCTTTGTTGATTAGAGTTAGCTCAGTATGACTCATACTCACATACTTATATGTATAATTTGTCACCAATTAAGCTTATCATTTCTATGTTCTCTACTAAAAAAGATAAGTATCTTGACTTACTCCTACTCGTATCTGGTCTCTCCTTCTCTTCCCCCTTGCCGGCATCCTGAGTTAAGTTCTGCAAAATTATCAATAAGCTGGTTAAGGTAAGGGGTGTTCCTGATGATTTAAACAAAAATAAAGCATGCTAAGTTACTGGTTTATTCTTACTTCTCACAAGATTTTGCTTCCTCCAGCACTATTTTTCTCTTCTAGTCTCATACTTTTTCCAGGAACGTTTCAAGGAAGCATGTGGCAAATTTTGAAATGTCTGAGATGCTTGAGAATCTTTATTTCGGTGTCACATTTAAATGATGGATTCGCTAGTATAAAATTCTACCTTCCGAGTTCTTTCTGTTCAACACAATGAAAATATCACTGCAGTCTCATTTCGTGTCCAGTATTCCCATCGAAAAGATCCCAAACAATCTTATTTCGTGGTCTCTCTGCTCTTGCTCTCACAATGCTTGAAAATTTTCTTTTTGTATTTGATGCTCTGGAATTTCATGGCAACGTGTTTAAACGTGAGTTCCTCTTCCACGTCTCTCTTCTTTAGTGCTTTATGCATTTTCATTGTGAATCTTCTATCTTCTTTGATTCTAGAAAATTTCAGTACATTTCAAATATCCCCCCGCCCCCATTTATTTTTTCCTTCTCATGGGAGACCCTGCTATAAATCTCTTTCGTTTTATTTTATTTATTTTTATAGGTGTATTCTTTCCTGGGACTTGGTGGGGGAGTTCCTTGACTCGACTCGCTGCTTTTCACCTGAATCCACTCTGGAGGTCTGGACACTGGAAGTCCGAGGTTGGGATGCCATATGATTTTTTTTTCTCTCTAGCTTACTTTCTTGTAAAAATACAGTATAGAATACATATACAAAACTGTGTTGATCAACTGGCTTTCAGTTGATTAATCTTCTTGGCTTTCAGAAAGCCTCCTTTTCTCCATGTGCTCACAAGGCCTTTCCTTGGTGCCTGCTTATCTTTTAAAAACCACACTATATCAACTCTTTTAACTGCTCTGAACAGTGGTATAGATCTGCCCAGCGTCATTATTTTGAAATATGACATATTTTGTATTGCGCTGGTTTTATGCTTAAAGATCACAGCTTCAGTTGTCCTTGAGATTACCGTGGGTTTGTAACAGTAAACCGATGTCGTTGTCAGAGAGAATGATGCTTATCTTTGTATCTGCCAGGGCGGAGTTCGTGCTTTACAAATTGCAACATCTGTGTGACATCTGTGAATCCCAGGAAACATGAAGGGTTTGAAATTAAACTGTATACAAGTGCGGCTCTGTCACTTAGCTTTTTGACCATAGGGAAAACCTTAGAAAAACTTGCCGAGTTGTGCCTCAGTTTGCTCACCTTTAAAGGAAAAATATTTACTCTTGCTTACAGAGCAATGTTGGTAATCAATATATGGATGCTCTTTAAAAATGTAAAACATTTTACATATCATTTGACAGAAGTAGCGACCATATTCCCTGCATCAAGAGAAACAGAAGACACTATTCTAGTTGTGTTTAATTCCTTCACCCTTTATAAGATTTTTGTTCCTCTCCAAATTCAAACACAGAGGCTCCACTACCCCTTGTTAATGTTTTGGTTTAATGAGCTAGATTCTGGGAATCGAGCCCATAGCCTATTACAGCCTACTGCATCATTTTAGCTTTCTTAGTGTTCCCTCAAAATTTTAGAAGTGAAGCAAAATATATTTTTAGGTAGAGAATTTAAATCGAATATCTTTATAAAACAAAAATGTTTCTTCACTAGCGTCGGGCTCACAGAGTCTCAGCAATCAGTAACTTCAGAAGAACGAATGTCAAAATGTGAGAAGAGAGGCAGCAGATGGCTATCGTAGATCAAACACACACCATGTGTGTTCCAGACATTTCACATTCACGTTTTAAAAATTGTGGTAAAATACCCACAACATAAACTTTGCCATCTTCGCCATTTTTAAGCATACGGCTCAATAAGATTAAGCTCATCACATTGTTGGGCAACCGTCACCACCATTCAGCCACACAACTGTTTCTGTCTTGCAAAATGAAAACTCAGCACCCACTAAACACTAGCTCCCCATTCCACCTCTTCCTTCGTGAAGTCGAGGGCATCTGGGATCCCGGGCAACCTGAGACTGGCTCCTTTCTAGCTTTGTGATTGTGAGTAAATCCCACAATGTCATCCTGCCTCGGTTTCCTCTTATATCCTGCTCACCTGCCAGGCTGCCATGGGACTCAAATGCAGAGGTCAGTAGGGGCTCTTGTGAATGCTAATATTCTGTACACAGAGTGTCCTAGAAGCAGGAAACCTTATGTAGCTATGTGCAGTGTCTGAAATGGACTAAAAGAAGGGTCTGTCTAATATAATTTAAACTTAACCATCAAACAGGTCACACAGCTTGCTAAGTGTCTGGTCTATACTTGTTGGTACAGAGATTTCAGACACTGACTGATTGACCAATTGATTTTTTTCAGAATAGTAAACCAATGCTCACAGAAGATTAGTAACTTTATCACAAGATCATACAACTAATAATTAGCCCAGCCAGCTCAGCCTAACATGAAGCCCATGTCTCCCCACTGATATTCGCCTGAGAACTCACTGAACAGACCTAGAAAACCCAGTCTTTCTCCTTGATTTCCTCACAATTTTATCAAGAAGACAAATTGTAGCTACTTAGTGCAAATCAAGGAAGAAAACAGAACAACACACCATCAAATGTTTCACTGCCTAGAGTTTAAAAAATATAACAGTCCCCAAATGGAGTCATTTGCTCCCAAGACAGCAAAACCAAGGCTCAATTGCTTTTTCAACCTCTCCCAGGAATGTGACCTTTAAACACTCCATGTGACATTTCCTAATGAGCACTAGTGAGGTAATCCACAATAAAAACCCCTCCTTATTCTCCTCCCCCCTCAAAAGTAACCTAGCCTGAAATTATCCTTTCTTTTCCTCTGCTAATGACTTCCTCATCAGCCCTCCTTCTGCCTGTAAAACCCTTCTATTTGTATAGCATCTTGGAGCACCTCTCCATTTGCGAGATGGAATGTGGCCCCATTCCTGAATCATTTAATAAAGCCCATTAGATCTTCAAATTTACTTCGTTGGATTTTTGCTTTTTAACGCTAGTACCAACAACAGTGCCATCCATGAGACTTTTAGGAAGAAAAATACATTATGAGCCAGACAGAGCCGACACAGACTTTTGATTAGTTAGACATTCGAGCTTGACTTTGAAGAAAATGGGTGGGGGAAAGAAAAAGATACTCTAGTTAAGGAGAATCCAAAGAGCATAAGAACTGGTAGTAAGAGTAAAAAATGTTTTCTCTGAGTCTACAACAGAGTTAAAGTGGAATATACGATTCTTATGCTAATGAAGTTTCAATCCAGGTTAGGAACAAAAAAATTGGCCTTCAAAAAACCATTCAGGATCCCATTACATCACTGAATATATTTCTTGGACAAATGAAGTCCATTATTTAGTTGTACCACTCTGAAAGAAGGGCAGTTCTAGTCCTAAAACAACTTTCAAAAGATAACTAACATAACAACTATGGTGACAATACGGTCTCGAAATCCTCTCCAAAATAGATGCCACATTTCCCCTTTCCGACCTCCATTCTCGGACCACAGCCACTTGGGAGATGTTCCTTGAGCTTTAAATAAAGGAGGACTTTCACGATGTCTCTGATCGCTGAACACTAAGAAGTCTGAAGAGGTTTGTTCTGCAGAAGAAAAAGGCAGTCAGCCCTTGACTATCATCTAGGGGCAAGGACCTGAGAGATGAGAGTGGAATTGGGCAAACTATGACAGTGGTGGTGACAATATGGGTGAATGAGAACTGAGCCTATATAAGATCCTCTTAATCAATTTTTTGCATTCCTTCTTTTACTTGGATGTTTTCACAGTGTCCGTCAATCCAGAGAGTTCTGACTGTGTTGTCTGCTCAATCAAGTGTCTTCTCCAATAGCGTTTAATATTCATCAATATTCACTTGAGACACAAAGATAAGCAAGCCACACCCAGGACCTTACTTGGGTTGTATTTGGGTTGCACAAGTTTAAAGGTGTCAATGCATGAGGGTCATTACTGAAAACATTCCTCACTGCCACATTTCGAAGACCATTTAACTAACTGTCAAGGGTAGGTAGGTGGCAGTACGTTCAGAGGATGCTATATCAGAAATATTGATCATATACGTTTTAAAACAAAGAGTAAAAGCAAATGATAAATGCTTTTTCTAAGGGATGCACCAATGACTTTGGTCACATGATCTGAAGGCACCAGTGCAGACCCATTTGTGTTACTTCCTTCAGCACCTTTTAATTTCATTCTCACATTCCCTGACTGTATGACACAATAGGCCATATTTCCTCCTTCTCAAAGCAAAAGCTTTCTTCAAGTTAATTTTAAAGCAAAATGAGATGATTGTTTTGTCCAACTTGCCTATTAAATCAAAAT
This sequence comes from Eidolon dupreanum, assembly GCA_028627145.1. NCBI lineage: Eukaryota > Metazoa > Chordata > Mammalia > Chiroptera > Pteropodidae > Eidolon > Eidolon dupreanum. The sequence continues at coordinate 100,867,326 of CM053506.1, forward strand.
GACATAAATTTGGATTTGCAAACTTTCAAATAGCCAAACTGGCTGGAGATGTAGATTTACTTATCACTTCTATGTAGCACTGAGGAGCAAAATATGAACAGCAGGTCCAGACTTCTGATGTTTCTAGCCAATGTGAATTAGAGATTTTTTTAACAGCTGCAGGAGGGTCAACAGCTTAATAAGAAACATCACAAATATTTAATCCATCCAGGGTGACCCAAACACTGAACTCCCACATCACCAGAGAGATGAACAAAATGTTTTCTGATTCAAGCAACATGAATCGAAGCAGATGCTAACCTCTTCCTTTCAAAGCAGAAATTCTGGTCTCAGCACCAAGGTGAGGCTACTCTTGGTTGTGTATCAGTTTGGTCAGGTTCCAGAGCCTAAGTAGTTCATTTATTTTTTGTAAGATGGAGACAATATTTAACCATAACTTCAGAATCCAATAGGACAGCCGTAGAATCTTGTGCTTTCCATATTCTCTTCCACCTAAGCAAGTACCTAATCATACTCTAAATCTCCAATGTAACTGGATTAAAATTTTAACAGAGAACATTAATTGTGGATCAAGTGAGTGATAGGTATTTTCCATTCAATAAAGCATCAGGTGGTATTAGCTTGAAGATACAGAAGAGAAAGAATAAGTTAATAAGAAAGAATAAGTAAAAAAAAAATTAATAAAACTGGGATCTTTTTCTTATAATAATTCAAGTAAATATATTTTATGGGAGCCGGTAGATAACTTATTAAGTGAAAACTAAAGATAAATCTTAAAAAAAAAATCATATCTGGTATTATAATTATTTTACTTATCTGCTCCAAATACTTTGGTGATTTTTTTTTTTAATCCTAGGCTGTTAGTCCTCAAAAATATTTGCGTAAGTAAAAAAAAAATTACTTTCAAATTTACTTTTTAAAGATTAGGTTGAGAATTATAAAATCGTATTTAAAAAGACAGCATATAATAACATCCATACTCTCCTTTGACATACTATGGTCAGTTAGGGCAGAGAGACGGTGGAGGGCGGAAGGAGGAAAGTCTGCCAGAACTATGAGCTTCTTCTTGGCTCCTAAGACTCACTGGGCACACATTGTTTCTAACATCTATTATATTTTATTGGAGTCATCCAACTTGCTTCCATCTCTACCATTCAGCTGAGATTTTCATGGTGTGTCTTATTCATCTTTGCATCGCCAGAATTTAGCGTGTCAGTGGCCCAATAAAAATGAATTAAATCAATGAAGTGAATGTTCGAAACAATGAAGAAGTAGAGATAATGGTGTGTGTACATAGAAGCATCGATAGAAGGAGCCAAGATTTTTATGAGATAAGAAACTCGTAAAAATTCCTTGCCATGTGATAGACTCTTAAAATTGTGTTGTGATTTTGCAAAAATCATCATAGTTGATATTTATATACTGTATGAAGACTAAGACTATACTTCGTATGATGTGGTTTATCACTCCCAGATTTGTTCAGAACCTTTGAAATTAAAGGTTTTGTGTGAGACCTCACCATCTATTACAGTATGTGGCAAAGGGCAGCTAATGATTGTTAATTCTGTCTTTCTGGACCTCCATTTTTTTATTTGGATACTGCAATAAAATCATTAAATATATAATCGAACTCTTAAAATTAATAAATATTTTCAAGTACTTGTAATTATTTGGTAAAGTAATTAAAAATTAAGTAGATATTTTAAATCGCTAAGTGAAAGACAAATCGACAATATGCTTTGGGGGAGGAACCCAGAAACTTTTGAACTGTTTTGAATACTTAACTAAATGATAACACTTGATATTTTAGTATAAAATCTTGATGAAGCTAACACAATGCTGAGATCATATCTATGTGGGCACAAAGTACGTGCTTAGTTAAAAAAATACTCACAATTTACCTCTGGCAGCTCTAATCTCAGAAATTCATTCCCCTTTGATCAGGATTCACAATCATGTCTTCAGAAATACCTATCAAAATTAATAAGAAAAACTATTAAAATGATCCATTGTCTAATTATACAGTAGTACAGATGACATTTACTATGCACTTCAGACCGCTTTCATTCTAATCTATTTTTTCAATATCGTAATTGACATACTAACCAGTCACTGTATTTGATCAAAACATTAAGTTTGATATAAAGGATTTTTTTTTTTTTTAGTACAAACAGCTCTCAAATTATATTCATTGCCAGAGTGGTCAGTAAATACCACAGTCTTGGGTCTTTCTAGCTCATTTCTCTCTGATCCATATATTGCCATCAATACTACATTTAAATCTGTGCTCTTGTATTATTACTTCAGTCCTTGGGGCATGAAGGGTTCCAGTTATGGGGAATTCCCTGGGAATCTGGACTTGTGGAGTAGGAGGCAGAGAGAGCGGGCCATTGGGGATGCCAGAGCCAAAGATACTGGCAGGTAAAGACTGGTGACATGCCAGGTTCACATGCCCAGGTCCAGAAGTGATGTATCATAAGCTGCTTTTCAGGGAAATCGAGGCTGGAACATCCCTGATGACCCAAATGGCCCTCGATAAATCAGACCTGACTTAGCTAAAAGGAAAGACAATCACGCCAGGAGAGAGAAGAAGTAATGACAAAGCTTAATAACCTCAAAGGGAAAGAATTCATCACTAAAGCGGCGAAAACATAAACCTGTGCAGAACAGATGTGACTTCATTTAATTAAGTACCAAATGAGGTGGAAAGCTTGTGGGAAGATATATCAGGACGGGTCTATCAGCAATGTAATTTTAGTCCTAATACCTCCCTCCACCTCAGTCTTGTTTTATGCTCTCTTGTCGCTAATATTCCCCAGCCATGCTGCGTGAAAACGCTGCTGGTCAAAATGGAGGATCTTATGTAAGGTCAGCCTTTCCAAAACATCATCTGTTACTTGGCCTTGGGGCTCTGCTAAGTGTGGAGCTCTCATCGCTATCACTTTTTCTTATAGTCTCCTTTGATTCACATCTTGAGTAAGTTTCCTTTTATCAATGTGTTCTTGGTAGCTTTCACGTTTTTCCAGAGTCTTCAGTTTCCAGTGCACCAAATGGTCTCTCTCTTTTTTTTCCCCTCATACTCATTATACTTGTTTTCTTGTCTTTTTCATAATCTCTGAGGATTTGGAGTGAGAGGGAAGGATGTACTTATTTATCTTGAAACAGAAGTCTTCCGTTTCTGATGAAGATGGCAAATAAGGAAATGAAGCATCAGCCTCCTTCCATTCTCCCTCCCCACTTGAACAAGACTCACCCATCTCAGTGTATTTGAGAGAGAATAGGCATGTCGCTCTACACAAAGACTTCACTGAAGAGTTGGGGTAATCAAGGGAAGTATCGTGAGGCTCTATTATCCTCCAATGTGAGCAGAGTCTTGAGTGAGTGTGGAAAGAGTTCAAGTTACCATAGATGGGGTGATGAAATCCAGATCCATTTTGTGCTAAAGCCTCAAGAAGAAGCAAAAGGATAAAATGCACTTTATTTTATTTTTAAAAAGTTAATTTATCTAAGTGCCCAAGTGATTTGTTTTTCTTCCAGCACATATCAAAGATAAATAGGTTCGGATCTGAGTCCATTTTTCCTGACTTATAAAAGGCAGAAAATAAGTCACACTCTGTTCTAAATGACATGGCTACTGAGTTTCCCAGTTTGTGAGTTCAAAGCAAACAGTACTGTTAAGATTTTCTTTTGTGGGTCTCTGCTGTTCATCTACAGTTTGTGAAATTTCAGATTTCCTTCTTGGTCTTGAATATGTTTACTTGGCAAGCTATCCCCATTATAGAATATCCCTTGTTGAAGAAAATGTTCAGTGTTTGCCTCAAAAGTGTACAGACACTAGAAATTTGAACTTGGGAAGAAGAGCGGGAAAAGCCTCAAAGGAAAGCTTTTCAGGAGGGAAATCTTCAGAATTTGTTATCTTCTTTTGATCATTTTTCAGTACTTTGAAATGGTGGTTTTCAACAATTTTGTCCAGTTTTATAGTTGTTTTCTACGATGGAGAAGTATCCGATTAGCCTGTGCTGCTTTACTAGAAGCGGCCTTACCATTGTTCTGTGATAGAAGATCAATATCATTTTAAGTGAGTTCAAGTTCTCAGATATCAGTGCTTCTGTCTTTGATAGAAAAAATAAAGTTTTTCTTAATAGAATGTCACCTTTATGGAGTTATTTTCCCACCTACTCACAGGACTATTTTTTATTTCCCCTTTGTTTTGTGGAATGTTCCAGACTGATATCTCTCTCTCTCCCAGAGGTCTTTTGCAGCTGTAGCATTTTCAAGTGTTCATTGGTGGTGAAATCTGGCTGGCTAGATTAGATCAATTCCTTTGAGAAGTAGCTGTGGCCATTTTTAATGATATAAATTTATTCTGTTCTTTTTCAAAACCATTTGCAGAAATAGAATATCATTTTACATGTGCCTAAATTTTTATCCATCCCTTTCCTCCTCTCATTATGTGTTTTCTTGGTATCATTGTAGTTTTAGTTTTTTTGATCTTTTACCATTGTCCTAATAGTCTGGTGGCAATTTATTTTTTATTGTAAGCTATCTCAACTCCATTAATCAATATCAGATGGTATGAATGATAAATAATAACAAACAAGAAAATTATATTCAATAATTTAATCATTCTTTAAAAAATCCTCGTACAAATAAGCTAAAGACACAGTCATTATTAGGGGCAGCTAAAATCTATTGAATAACTTGAAATTATCCTTTCTGTATCTGGTACTTAGAAAGAACAAATTTCTCAACCTGTATTTCTCAGTCTTTTAAAATCCAAGTTCCCTTTTCCTTCATTAGAACACGCCTCGACTTGTATTTTAATTCACAAATGTAACTAGATGTTTCGAGAAAAAAAAAATTGAGCTACCTTGATACTTGGTAGCATCAAGTCCTACATGCAACATGGGTACAATGGGAAGGGCAGGGAATGACATCTGCTCAAGTAACCTGTGACCTTACTACTAACCCTACAGTTAGTGACCTATGATCGCAACCAAAAGGTAAGGGAACAATAACAGAATAAGCCCTTACAAAATCCTTGCCCAGGAGCTTTTGGAGTGTGCAATGAAGCAGCATGGTTAAATAAAAACAAAAACAAAAGCAATATTATTTTTGAAGCCCTGGTAATCGGAAGTCATTTCCATGGTGGTTTTGAATTGATTTATTTGTACTAATTTGCTCTTTCTCACTAGTCTTAAGGATTCAGTAGCTTGACAGACCCTTCCTGATTCCTTTTATTCAAAATTCTCAAACATTCGTCCCTCTAGAGCTCTGGCAAATTTTACTGCACAAAATGGCAGCAGACCAGCTAGCTCCCTACCACCCCCCTCTCTAGCTCAGGGTCCATTGGCATCAACTCTCACTTCCCAGAGCTCATTTCCTCCTTCTTTGTGTTCTTTGCCAACATCTGCTTTCTGCCCCGCTAAGATTTTTTAAAGAAGCCAGGCTCTTCGCCTTTCTGAACCACAGAACATAGTTACTTCAAAACTTCCCATTTCATTCGGTAGATAAACAGACATAGCTTCTCAGAAATCTGTATTTACATAGAAATAGCCATCTCCCTGTTTCTGTTTTTAAGCATCTCTGCTATTCAAAATCCCTCTTCTGAGAAAACAAAGGAGGGTCCATTCATAACGGAGCCCACAGAGTTTACGACAAGCACAAACTGGATGTGTCATTGCTTAGACAGCTGCAATGAAATGCCCAGCAGCTGTGGTTCACATTTTGCAACAAGTCCAATAAAATATATCAAATGGCCACAAACCATGGCTGTGTTCATTACATAAAAAGTGGTCAAATAACCTTATGTGTAGGGCTCTGGGAACATTTTTGGTCTGCCCTTACCCAATAACCCCTCCTTCAATATTTTAGGCAGTTGAAGTAATTATCTTATAGTTTATTGGTCTTGGTCTCTTCCAAATTGGAATGGGAACTAGATTAGTCAGTTTCATGACTCCCTACCATTTCCCTTGCATTTCATTCTTCCTCTCGATGACTTGCCATATTCCTATTCATTCTTTAGGACTTAAGTTTAAGGAAACCTACCCTTGAAGTTTTCTTTGCTTCAAACTTTACTCACCCTACCTGGAAGAGCCAAGAGTCAAGTACCCTTACTCTTCTCCCACTTTGGTTCTATGTAATTGTTTGCATTGCATTCACCATGTTCTGTTTTCATTTTAAATAAACTGAAATGATCAGGGGGTTTTGGAACCAGACAGACAGGGTTCAAATTCCAGCTCTGCCAACTGTGTGATAATAGGTGAGTTACACAAACTCCACGACTGAGCTTCCTCACCTGTCAAGTGGTAATGAGCATCCTTTTAATATGGTAAACTAACTAAATGACTGGCATAGAGGATGCTTAATTAATGAGTCCTCTTCCCTCCCCTTCCTGATGGCATTTTACTTCTTTTAATATTCCTGTAACAGTGTCAGTGTTTGGCACACAAAGTGTTCAAATTATATAGTTATTGAAGTAATGAATAAGAGCTCCTTATCAGGTAGATTATATATCATACTTTTTTTATCTTTGAAAAAAAAAAAAGCAAACCACCATTTCAAGTTTGATCTATTTTCTTAGTCATCGATTTTGTATTTTCCATTTGTAGTTCAACTTTCTGGATTTCTTTGGATACTCAAAGCTCCCATATTGCAACTAGAAAAATTAGTCACTAATTCTCAGTTGTCAATGACCACAGCCCTTCGTTCAAACAACGTCTGGGTTATTTTCAGCTACATGCTTTATTTTAAAGTCAGAACAGTTGGTCTCAAATAACATTTCCCTTGCTCTTGTAGTTATTCTCCGCTTCTTGGAGTAGTCATCTGACATTTATTGAGCATCTACTATGTATTGGTAACTGGGACTACAAAGACAAATGAGACATGGCTTTTTCCCTCTGAAGAAGAGCAATATATAACGCCACAATATCTCTCTTTGGCATAAGGATTATTTAGAGCTGGTTATTTTTAAGAAACAGCAGACAGAACACAAGCTCTGAAAACCAAGAAGTTACCTTTTTGGAAGGAAAATTTACATTTTTATAAGGAACATTTGTAAGGGTGCAGATTTTTAAGTGGAGATTTGTAATCTCCATTTGTAAGGGCGTCTCCCTCCCAGTATCAGAAAGAGGAAGATGACTAAAACTTTAGAAACTTTTATCGGTGGAGAAGTCAAGGACTTAAATCTGCATAACAACCACATCCTTGTTTACTGTGCTTTTCCTGAAAACCATCCATAACTGGCTTCCTCCTACCGCCAACATCTTTTCTTGGATGTGAAGAGAAGAATAAAAACACAAAATTTAAATTACCAGAAAAAAAAAGTAAGAAAATTCTGGAATTTATAAAAAGAATATTAACCCTCTCCCCATTCAAGATGTCGCTAAGAATCTATATTATGAGATCATAACAGTGTAGTCTCTCCCTTCAATTCTTTCACAGCTGTGGATGTTCTCCTTGTGTGAAGTAGACAATGGATGTCTCTTGAGACATTTGGCTCCCACCATCGTAAAGATATTCCAAATCTACCCTGTTCGCTTTGGCATCTCTTGTTCAACATAATATGTTACTTGGCCCCTCTGGGATCTTGGAAGACTGCACAAATTTTTTTTTAATTGTGAGGAAAAATCTGTCATAGGCCTAGAGAGAAGAAGAGGGAGCAAAAATGAGGGCAGAAAAGGAATCAAAAGCATAGAAACTGGAACAAGAGGGAATCTGGGACAGGGAGACAGAAGTCCTGTTTTCTTGACATTCTACATCTGGCTGAAAAAATAAAAATGTCGGTCCATTAGCCAGGAGTACAGTTCCTACCAGATGGTAATCAATTTATTTTAATTGAACATTTTCCTTGAATACAATTTTGTATTTTCTCTGCTGTTAGGTCGGAGGGGGAAGGGCCAGCCAGACGCCTGCCTGGAGGCTTCCCAGTTTTCGGAATCCAGACCTTCCATCCAGACCTTGAAGTCTGGAACGCCCAAAGGTCCCACTCGAAAGCCCCAAAGGGCCCACCCTAAAGCCCCGGGCTCCACCACCCTAAGCCTGATGCTCAACTAACATTTGATTAACATTCCCACCCTATACCCTACCCCCACATAACCCCTTAAAAGCTGCGCCCTCCCATCCCAGGGCATGACTTCTCTGGCCCTTCTCTCTGGACCAGAGAACCTCGCCCGGGAGCCCTCCTCCAATAAAGGCTTGCTTTTAAAACTTCTCTCGGCGTGTCATGCGTTTACCTTACATGTACAAAAGGCAAAACAAAAGAAGTTAAAAGAATAATAGACTGAGTGAGATGAAGATTAAAAGAAGGATGGACAGAGTAAGATTAATCATAAGGAGTGACAAGAATGATCTTTTGCATGGCAATATGTTTCCTGTCTTCTGTGGCCTGTAAATGTGAACTGACTGTGCCATATTGGGGGTAAAATCTGCAGAGTTAATCTGAGCTTTTAGTTCCAGGTTTTCTCATTGGCCTCAGAAATGTCAACATCTGCCATCTGGTCATCAACATTTCAAAGTTCATCCTCCTCTTATGTAGACCAGATCTGTGATAACAGTTTTCTTTTGCAGACGAGAGGAATCAAAAGTTTTGCTTTTGGGGATATTGATTTTAAGCTGTTTATTAAGAAACAAAAGATTCAGAGAGAACATTTCATCTTTCTCCCCCTTTCTTGCCCAAGATATTCAGATAGAAAAGCCTGCTTCTGGAGGAAAGTCAGGATGTGTACCTTAGCCTAATTTGTATTAAATATGGTAAATTGGAAAGCTTCAGGCAGGGGGGCCTGTTAGCTAGATACCCCTCTCATTGTTTCTGAGTTACCTAGCACTGATTTGCCTGCCACCTGAGTGTGTTTGTGTGTTTGTGTGTTCGCTCTTCCTCAATTACCTGTAAATCACCCATTCTCACTTCTGAAGTCTAATACCCTATTCACCCTTTTTCTCCTTTGCCCAAAATGACATATATACCTGATATTACTTTGTTATCTTTAGAATTTTAGTACATGTATTAAACTTTGATTGTCTCCTGTTAATCTGTCTGTGTTCATTTGACTATTAGCCCAGCCAGACGCACTTAGACAGTGGGAGAAAAGGTATTAACTTTTTTTTTTTTTAAGCCCTCACACAGATATATCAGTTGAAGCCCAAACCAGGCTTCAATGACACATGAAACCATGTGACAAGCTGGGCAGGCTTTCCCTTGCAAAAGAGCAGATGCAGATCTTAAGCTCAGGTTTGACACAACTGTCAGTGTCTCCTTGCCAAAGACCCAGTTGTCTGCGATATCAAAGCTGGTTCAAGCCATGCGCTGAGTAAAAAGTCACTTGGCTGCTAACACTGTGCGTGCCACAGGGAGAGCCCTCCCACTGACCTGAAAAAATAGCTTCAAAACCGAAACAAAAACAAAACAAAAAACAACCAAAACCCAAACAACAAACCTGACCTGGTTTGTATTATTTCTTTGGGTTCTAATGCAAAATCCTCCATCAAAATAAGTCTGTCCGGTGTATTATTTATTTACAGACACTTCTGCGGGCCCTTGGGAAATGAGAGAATCTGAACGAGAAGGGCGCGATCACGGACGTGGAGAGCATCTTGGAGTCCTTGGGCGCTGCTGATAACAGCCAGTCAGCGTTTTGGTGTTTTTGGTGCCTTTGTCACTTTTGGTTGTCATGGTAACCGTCGGAGGTGAGTACCGATCTCTCCATTTTACTGACAGGAAACAAGATCTGCACAGATAGTAAAATCTGAGATCCAGGATTGAATCTAGGCCATGCTCTAAATCACTGCGCCACACAGCAGCCCGGGCCCGAGAAGGTAGTTGGGGGGTGTGGTGCTCTCCAGAGCAGAAGTTTCTGGGATATAAGAATTTTCTGAGGCTGGAGGGTCAGGAGTCCAAAAGGGAAAAAAAAGATATGCAAAGAAGTGGTAGGAAAGCTCAGAGAATCATCCCCACAGCTCACGAAATCTTATCTAACTACATTTTATGTGGTTATGGTAGTCCCACATGGTATTTTTAGAAGATTTTTCTAGGAAACGTGCTCGTCACCAGTTTTTACTTCCTTAATCGTAGTGTGGTATCTTCTTCCTTTACGTTTTGGTAGCACGTTGATTAAATCAGCAAACTAGCTCTTACGTTAGGAATTATTTTCTATTAGAATGCACTGAATTTGTAAATAGAACACCAATGAGTCAAGAAAAAGACACGTGGAATACATGAAATAGAAAACATATTTCAAAACTACACATATGAGATTTATTTTATATTTTCCACCAAGTTGGTTATTTGACTTGTTACATTTATCAACTTTCTGAGATGACGTAGCAAATATCCATAAGAGATCTGTTACAATACAATCATCTTTAGTTTCGACTTAAAAATACAATGAAAATAAGACTCTGTTGGTTTATAGAAATAAAAAAAAAGTATAATAAATTCCTAATAGCAAGTTTTTAGTTTCCCAGACTATGTCTATATTATCGAGAATGTTACCAGTGAATATGTTATCAAATATATTAATATCAGAGATTATGACCAATGAGTTTTAATATTTTCAGCCATAAGAAAATACATTAATATCTCTTTCAATAAGTGTGATACTTTTTGACACGGTCACTTAAATGCTAACTAAAATATCAGCTTTCCAAAGTATCAGACTTGCAGAAGAGTCAATATATGGATTTCTAAGTCTAGGTTAGAAAAAAATTGTTTTAAGTTTGAGATAGAAAAAATTAAACAAAATTTGTATATCACATTCAGAAACTGAAGCAGTCTTATAAAAGTAAAATGATTTATTCATCATTATCCAGAAAAATAAAATCAGGGTGACCTGCAAAGATACAGATGCCGTGACTGGCAGGTAGGTGGGCTTAGTTAAGTGTCTCTGTCCATTTTGTCACTGAATGTGTCCAGCACTCACTCCTCCTCTCTACCACATAAAAAAAAAAACATGTCAGTGTTTATAATATGATTTCTAAAAATATACATTGATGCTATAAAAATAAATGCCTTAAAAATCAACCAAAGGCTTGAATGGAAACACAGGGTATTTGGGGCTTCAAGGCTCTTCCTGAGGGAGCAGCTTCCACTTCACTGAGGGGTCAAGTTCATCATCGAAATTCTCCAGCTCCTGCTCTTTGGAGAGCTCCAGGAAAACCTGTAATGGAGGGAAAAAATTAAAAGAGGAGTGTCACATCGCTTCCTGTAGCTCCAAGTGAGTGCAAAGAGTATGCACTTACTGTATACGTACACTCCATGGATGATATAAAAATCACCAAAACTGACCCACCTGCTCCAGGGTGGACTGTGACAGGCTGTACTCCTCCAGGTCGTAGCTCTGTTTAACTGCACAAGGATGGACACACATTAGGGGTTTATATATTTTATATCCAGATGGTCTTAGAAGTCAGCATAGAGTACAAATGACATTTTTTAAAAACTTAAATAAAAAGGTTACAATAATAATCGTTCACGGTTTAAGCACAGCATTCAGTTAAAAGAACACCAATGCATTCGCATAAGTTTGGAGAAAAAGGTGCTGGCGTTACACTCGCAGGTTGCACAGGTTTTGAGATCTCTTTTTGAAGGAGGAAATGGTGCCGAGACAGCTTCTTTCTCTGCAGGTGAGCCAGCGTTTTTGCACATTCAGCACAGGAAGAGGTAGGAGGCAGACACATTTTGAAAAGGGTCGCATCAGAAGATTGTACAGAAAGATGTCTTTGGCTTTCCAGGGAGCGGATAATCCTCACAGGCCTCTTCCCATCAATGCAGCTTGACTTAAATCAAGTTGAAAATACTTTTCCCTGACCAAAGTGTCCTGAGCAGGGCAGTCAGAGCCCCGATAAGAGCCCAGCAGACTAGGAACACGCCACCAGAGGCACCAGGCCAATACTGGCCGCAGTGCGGATCTGGGGAGTGCTGGAATGACCTTGTGGCCCAGGGCGCTAGGGGGCTCTTCTCAGAGAACGGAAAGAAGAGGCATCATTGGGACCATAGATGTTATCAACAGGAATAAGAAGAGTTTTCTAGAAGCAGGAGACTCGAAGCTCTTCCTCAGGGAAGGTGACAAGCAAGCGGAGATATCACTGAGCAGTGACAATGAAAAAGAGTACAGGGAGGGAGGTCCGGCTAGCACAGTGCAGAGTAGCAGAATGAGTGGGTTTGGACGGCAAGGAGCGCATGCGCCTGGGGATCACAGATGAAGTGTGGTCAGTCTTCAAGTGCGCCCGACACAAGAGGATTGTTTTAACGACCAGACAAGAGGTCAGTTTCTTAATACAATGCCTCGGGCAAGAAAATAATCTGCAAGTCCACATAAAACTTAAATTTAAATATGGAAACATTAATATTCCAAAGGAAAGTATTCTCCTTAAATGCATCTGTAACTGGGTTTGTACCAATATATATGTTTACATATTTATCGACTGACTTAGCTTGTACCAACATATATACAAAAACGCATGAAAAAAACCCACAAAGCAAAAGTAAAAAATCACTCCGATTACTCCCCTTCCTCACACACAGAATCCCTCCACTTCCTTGATATTGTGCTCCAAAAATTCAAATTGAGATTTCACCTTTTAAATTTAATACATTATGTCACATTCCTTTTTGTTATGTGGATGGATTACTGTATGATATGCTTTCAGGATCTTATTTAAAAGTTTCTCTCTCTTACCAGTCTCTAATTTGAAGAAAGCTTGGGCTAAAGGTTGTACATCTTCTACCAGCAACTTATAGACCATCAGAGACGAGTACCTGTGAGGAGAGGGGAGAGAGAGGCTGATGCCACCTGTGGCAGATGCAAACTGACTACAAACACATCTCTGGTCTTTATTTCTGTAAGTAAGAGTTGTTTTGGTGTAGGTGAAATGCCTAGGGTGAATCCTGGTAATACAAAAACAGGCAGTTCACAAAGAGAACGAGATGGGAGAGTAAGACTCAATTAGCATCCCTGGATGGAGATGAGCAGGTACAGCATAAATAAAACTTCCAGCTTTGCTAAAGTCACCTTCCACCTTATTTTCTAAGCTAAACACTCACTCCTTGGTTGGCACTGACACTATGTAGTTTCTTGAAGTTTCCCAACTCAGATAGAATCTAAGTCTGTTCTCTAGAGTATTCATACATCTCCCACCTTCCCCCCTGCTACTCAAACTGCTTTCCTAAAATAAGATAATATAACTGAGTTTCTAATTAAGGGACTAGAAATCTCCAGGAATTCAACAACAACAATTTTTAAAATAACTTGTTTCTCAGATGTTTGTCTTTCCAATCATTGAAAATCAGGAAGATTTAGATTTTATTTCATGAGATACTATTTCATATATTTATGGAGCAATCATTATCATCTATTTTGCCTATTCCCTGTACCTTTATGATATATTTCTATTCAGTCCTCGGCTGTACATTGAGTTATAGCATTGCTTTTATAGTTTTACTTCACTGTAGAAATATATTTTCAGACCTTGTCATGGTGACACATTTCTCTTTACTGTTTTCCCTCCTAACTCCTAAATCATCTGTCTTCAGTCGTAAATTTTAGGTATTAAAAATGACCCTAAATTTAATCTTTGATTTTTTTTTTTTTTACTGTATTACTTTCATGAGGATTGTTTCATTACCGGCATCTATATAAAGTTGGAAATATTAATAGATTTGAAATAATCAGCTTTATGTCCTCATTTTGCCTCTTGTTAGCTGTCGTGTGATTTGAACCTTCTACTAATTTCCTATTCGTAAATATAATAATTCCATTTATTAAGGTACTGCAAAGGTCAGAATCCCGCAATGCCCTTTTGAAATCATTTCATTTTCCACTGAAATACCAGTGTCTACTTTGGAAATCTTGGTGAGGATTAAATAACACAAGATCAAGATAGTACCTGGCACATAGTAGGAACACAACACGTGCTATACTAGCTTTTACATCAGCTCTTCTCTAGTTCATTTTCTGCAGCAACCAACAAATCATTTCTTTTAGGTTTCTTTTTGGGCTAACTATGGACTCGAATGACTATAATTCAATGCAGCTGACAAGGAAAAGCTGACATTTGACACCAGATCAAAACCAGCTACCACCTTTACCTTTCCTGCCGAGTAGCCTGGGGGAAAAGCCTCAGAATTTCGCTGTGGAGGGCTTCCACTTGTGTGGGGGTCTTCACCTTCATCTCCAGCAGGTAAACCTTGCCAAATTTGCTCTTCAGGTGCTGGATGGAGCCGATACATCTGGAGGGAAGAGGAGAATGAGGTCTTAACAGAAAAAGAATGTAGACTGCAACATTTGCAACTCCTGATTCGTTGCTAGTGCTGTCTCAGTGTGAGACCCAGCTGCAGCTCTTCACAGCTCTCTGCCCACAAACCCTCATAGCCGCACACCCAGGGTCAAGTGTGGACTTGGACGCACACCCACCTCAGCCTTCCGGACACCATGATGGCCACGCGGTCACACACGGCCTCAGCCTCTGCCATGTAATGGGTGGTCAGGAGGGCGCCTCTCCCCGTGTTTTTAAAGGTGGCCCGGATCGCCTGCCTAAATTGTCAAGAGAATATTTACAATTAAGGAAGACTTCTGTTTAATCAGAAATGGATAGAGAAAAGAATTTTTAATGGGCATGAATGTGAATATTAACAAAAAGAGATTAAGCAAATTAGGGCTCTAAAAACGGCAGGTGGCATAAGGAAGGGCAAGCCAGGTGAGAGCTGTCACACTGGAGGCTGGCGTTAAAGGAGGGGTGTGAACGGGACACAGTATTTATTATGAGGTTGCAGTAAAAGAGAAACACTGAG
>CM053506.1:100882610-100938925 GCA_028627145.1 Eidolon dupreanum
CAAACACTGTAAGTAAACCAAAACACGTGATTGGCTGTATCTGATTTTCAGGACACGAGTTGTCTGGCTTAAGGCTAGAATCAAGTAGTATTATTATTATTTAAGAATGAAATAGAAGTTTCAGAATATATGTATTAGGAAACCCTTGAGAGGAAATATGAATTCTTGGGACTTAAATATGTACTTGGATTGTATGAGGATTGTATAGTATTTTTATTTTGCTGATACATACAGTTTGTGTTGGTAGATAGTGATTGATATATGAATTATTTATCATACTAATGACTACGATTCACTAAGTAATCAATGAAAGCAGTATATATATTTCATTTTGTTTCCTAAATTGCAAACTTGAGTATATTGATGATATATTGGCTTTTGATATCTTTAGGAAAAATTACTAAATAGAGACCAGCATACCTTTTCATGACCAGACACAATGATGGCTCCATTATATGATGGATCATCTAGGCCATTTCTAGTTCCTGATATATCCACTTCCAAAGCTATGTTCTGATGCTCCACGGAATGTATAAAGTCATCAATGCTTGCTCCTAAATTGTAGTTAAATGTATTATGTGTCACAAAACTCAGAAAATCAATGTCAAATTGTGCAGTGAAATTAAAATTAACATCCCTATGGATACTTACTGTAATACGGACTGTGAGGATATTTTCCCACATGATAACATGCATGCCACTGTGAATTAAAAATCTACTTACTTCTCATGGAATTTACTTTATAATATGTTTATTTGCCTATTATTACTGCCATAAGGTGCATTTGGAATAGATTTTTTCCCCTAGAATTTTTTGATGAGTGACCATACCAATAAGGTTTTAATAATACAGATAAGATAATCTCTAATTAACTACCAAATTGGCTAAATCTCACTTCACTGCTGCTAGATTATTGATTAATCTTCAAAATGTTTCATGATACAAAAAGACAACCTGTTGAATGGCTATGTGAAGAGCTCTTTGGAATTTCTCCTCAGAAAAACAACCATAACTAGTAAAAAATTACTAAAAACCCAACAAGTTAAAATCTTCTGATTGTCTTGAGGGCGTATAGAAAAAAAAACAAACCCTATATTTATTTAAGAAAATATACGAAATCTGTGTAAGAACATTGAGAAACTGGAAAATACCTATACTTTCAAACCCCACCCCCAACCTTCACCCCCACCCCCACCCCTACTCTATTCCTTGATTAGCATAACAGAAGCTCCACTGTGGAATACGCAGAGCCAAGAACTCAGAGCCAAGCCCAGGTTACAGTATCTTCCTGGGGGGAATTGGGGCAAGGAAGATTTTTGGTCTCTTGTCCCTAGATTAGAGCTTCTACCCTATGAGTAGAATATGGATGGAAGAAGAGAACTCCAGACCACTTGGCCACTCTTGCCTGGTACCAAGATTCTGCAACATGAAGGTGAAAGCAGTAAGAAAGATTGGTGGCCTGCCCCTCCCAGGAAGATAATGGTTATCTATCGAAAATGCTTCTCTTCTTCACACTACACATAAAAATGAACTGAAAATGGACCATAGACCCAACAGTAAGAACTCAAAGTATAAAATCCTGAGAAGAAAATAGAGGAGCAAGCCTTCGCAATCTTAAGTTAGGCAATGCTTACTTAAAAATGTCATCAAAAGCACAGGAAAGGAAAAAAATAAGTCAGATTTCACAAAAATGAAAACGTTATGCTGAAAAAGACACCAACAGCAAAATGAAAAGACAGTCTACAGGATGAGTTAAATACCAGCAACACATTTACAGTTGATTCTTATTATTCACAGTGGTTATGTATTCACATCTATAAAATCACTATAGTGTCACCACAAATATTGAATCGATAAAATGAACCATTTTTCCTAGGGGAAACACAGAGTTAGGTTCCTGTGAGCCTCTGGTTACAACAATTTCTTTCACCAATCAATACGTTGCTTTATTTTCTGTGTGCTTCTGCATATATATTGTTGCTTCATTAACACCAATCTCACAGCCAACAGCCCTATAACTCATGCGTGATCGAAGCTGATCTAACATATATATTTTCTCTGTCAGGCACGTCACAGCCTTCTTGAGCTTAGAAATAGCATTTCAGCACTGCACTTGGGGGCTACTTTAAACAGCAAAGTCACCAAGGAAAAGCACAACAGTGTGAAAAATTCAACACTAAACAGATTACAGAGAGAATATTTGTTTGTAGTATGAAATATTTGTTAACAGTGTTAGCTGGCAATGTGTGTATCAGGTGACACAAAATTTTCACATCTCTGAGCTTATTTGTGAATGACAAAAGTGCCATGAGTATTGGTTTTAGGAGCTACAATAAATTTTAGAGAGTGGACAAATTTGTAAATACATAATCTGTGAATAATGAGGATTTATTGTATCTGATGAGACTTGTATCTAGACTATGTAAAAAACACTTATAAGTCAATTAAAAAAATATAACCCATTTTTAAAAGTGGGAATGAAAGACATTTCTCTAAAAAAGATATACAACTGGTCAATAAGTACATGAAATAAGTGCTCAACATCATTAGCCATTAGAAAAATGCACATCAAACCACAAGATAGTACTGTGTATAGCAGCATTGATTATAATAACCAATTACTGAAAAAAAAATTCCATTTTCTGATGACTCATAACATGTGCTATATCTACACAACAGAATATTATTCAACAATTTAAACATTGAAGTACTGACACATGCTACAACATAGATGAACCTTTAAAACATCATGCTAAGTGAAAGAAGTTAGTCACAAAAAATCAAATATTGTATGAATCTACTTATATTAAACATCCACAGTAGCAAATCCATAGAAGTAGAAAGTAAATTTGTGATCGATCAGAGCTGGGGGCAGAGAGAATGAGAATGACTACTAATGAGTATGGAATTTGTTTTTGAGATGAAAGTATTCTCAAATGAATTGTAGTGAGGATTACATAATTCTGTAAATATACCAAAAATCATTAAATTATACACTTTAAATGAATAAATCATATGGCTTGTGAATTATATCTCAAGCTGTTAAAAATGTTTTGAGGGTACAAACTCTTCCATTTTGCAAACTGCCACCAGATAATTTATTCTCCTTGGCAAATATTTTTCTAATTCCTGCTCCATTTTGGGCTTGTATTCATCATCTCCAAGCCTCAGAAATTATATTGAACACATGTTGAAGAAGTCAAAGCTCGTTTTTCTCTCTCATGTTTATGTTTTCTAAGTAGTGCTCTAAATAGTAAATGTACCTGGAAATGAGGTATTGACCACGTTATTACCTGTTTTATTGATGATTAATAATTGAGTGAGAGGATCGCATGGTTGCTGTCCAGGAGCAAGGAAGTATAATTGAGGAGAAAGTTCCCACGTGTAACTGTTTTGATATGTTTTCAAGATGACATACTCCAAAAGCACAGGGCAAAATCCAATTCCTAGAATCAATAGCCTGCACAGAAGAAAATTGCCTGAGCAAGTTATAAAGTAATAAGATCAAGAGATTATGAAAACTAAACATATAGCTCTCAGACTCATTTCTTGAGTATTTTGTCCTACCTCTAAATTAGAGATTAGCCATTCCACACAATTTCATGGGATATGCGTCTTTTAACTCTGTGCCCAGATTCTGCTTCTCTCCTGAGATTCCAATGTGATGCTCCCCTTTTCTGCTGGTTAATTCAGCAACACTTTATACTCAATTATTTTTTGTGTCTGATCCTCTTCATATAGTTCCTATTTCTCTTAGCGACTGCATGATAGCCTCCAGGCTCAATTTTTCAATTATTTTTTACTCTTTATTTTCCATTTCAAATAAGTTGCTATATTTTACTCCGAAAGCTTTCTCCATTCTTGATTTCTAACTTTATGATATTACACCTTGTCATAATTCATGTAATCTTGTTACAGATTCTCAATGAATTCTCATTACTTATTTATTTAGCAAGTATTTATTGAGATCCTATTATGTGCCAAGCATCCTATGTCTTTGATGCTTAATTGGCATACTCACAGACAAGGTGTTGATTGACAGCCAAAGTATTATGGACACTAAGGTGCTCCTGCAAGGTAATATAAGTCCTAGGAGCAGGGATAGTGCCCATTACGCAGGCAGGAAGTATGGAGAGTGAGCTACCATCACTTAAGAGGCCTGAAGGGAGAGTCAGGACTTCTGGAAAAGACTCTGTAGCATAACTACATAGCATCTAAAATAAGGCACTGGCATATGGATACTGGGAAAAAAGGTCCACATCCCAATGTTTCTGTCACCATAAGAGAAACACTGAAAGAGAGGGAATGTTAGAGGAAAACTTACATGACTAACTCTTCCCCTAAAATTGGCTCTGAAATGATATAACTTCCATTGCTAGTCTACTAATAGGAACTACTAGGACTATGAGCTAGACTGAGAATTATACTTCATCTAGTTGTGCAGATGCAGAAATTTATTTTTATTTTTTGTTTGGCTTCTCGTTTTTAGACCTCATATATAGATTTTTTTTTAATACACCGACTGAACAAAACCTATGGCATTCTGATACTTACAGTGATAAAAGAGCTTTTCTTTCGTGCTTTAACTTTAATAAGCGAACCTTCGCAATTGCGCAGATTTGCTGTCTCCACAGAGCCATGCCGCCTATTATCTCTGTCGTCTCATTAAGTGAAGAGAGAATTTGTTCCATCTCAACAAGCCTTTCTGTGTCTCCAGCTCTTTCTGCTTGTACTTCTCCTAAAGTGGCAATATCTGCAAAACACATAATAAACAGTTCATAAAATGCCACTTCAGATGTTCTTTATTGAGCTTACTATAGGAGTTTGTTTTACCAAGGATGTCACGGATAGTCTTCTGCACAACTTGTAGGTATTATGTAATGTTCTTAGCTGTTGCCAAGAACAAGAAAAATAGATGAAAGATTCATTTCTCGTACAAAAGGACTAGAAAGATGGCCTTAGATACTTTGGGTACAGACAGTATGTTGAAGAGGTTAAAATAAATATGCAAGATGATCGTAGCACCTAGGTGTGACTTAGAAACTTAGTAAAGGAAACAATTATCTTAGGTGTTCACCTAGAGAAATAAGCTACAAATTGACATGCTACAAACTGGGGGTTAACTATAAATTATTGCTACTGGAGGGATTTCAAATCTATCCACACTGTTTGAGGGTGCACTCATTTGTATATTCTCTGCAATGTTTAGATATCCAGGATGCTGCTTATTGTATGATGCTAAAATAAGCCTGATATCAAGCCACAAAGATCACATACTCATAAACATACATGCTCACCATGGACACAAAAATACACCATTTTAGTTATGAGTAAAGATGTAAGGGTCTTAAACAAGATAGTGGTCAACAGTAATATTAAAAGAATAATTCAGGTGTTTCTGCTTCAGTTAGTTACAAGAGACTGTTGCCCTTCTTACCAAGAGAATAAATAACAGCTATATGCCATCCATTGGATAGATTAGGGCACCAAAAAGGCTATAGAAAGAGTAACAGAGATTCAAAGTAGATGGAATAAAAACTTACCTAACTTATGTGAGGAAAAGACAAAATTAGACGCATCTAGAATTATAGTTGGGAGATTTTACTATCTCTTTCACGTAATTGATAGAAAAAACAAATCAGTAAGGCTTTAGAATATTTGAACAACACTACCACATAACTTGACCAAATTGATATTTGTACAACTCTTCACACGATTGAAGTTCTTTAAATATATATTCTACATGTATATACTTCTGCAAGCATACACACATATATTCATTTATATGTATACATGTAGAAATGTTTTTAAGCAGACAAGAAATATGCACCAAAATAGACAAAATGTTGGTTCAACAAGTTTCAATGAATTAAAAAGATTTTAAGTCACAGGTTATGGTTTATGACTGCACTAAAAGTTTTAATGTCAGTAACAATAACATTTAGAAAATCCACAAGGATTTTTATACTGACCAGCATATTTGTAAGTCATTGAGTATGACAATGTCTCATCAAATAGGCCATATCATCAATGATGTAAAAATTATTTAAAATAACCAAATGGAAATTTTAAATTTGAAAAGTACAACAACTGGGAAAAAATCACTGAAAAATAAAAGCTCAACATATTTTATCTGGTAGAAGGGATGATTAGCAAATATGAAAAAAGATAAATTGAGATTATTAAGTCTAAGAAACAGAAAGAAAAAAGAATGAAAAAAAATTAAGTCTCAGAAAAATGTGAGATATTACCGAGCATACTAACATATACTACCACATATAATAATAGGGGTTCCAGAAGGATTGTATAGAGGAAAGGGACAGAAAGCATAGTTGAAGAAATAATGGCTAAAATCTTTCCCAAATTCAATGAAAAACTCTAATCTTTACATATAGGGAGCTCAACAAACTCCAAGCAGGATAAACATAAAGAAGTCCACACCTGAAGACATCATAGTCAAACTCTCGAAGCCAAAGACAGAAAGAGAGAATCTTGAAAGTAGCAGGAGAAAAATAACTCATCATACGAAGAAATCTTCAATAAGGTTTGGGGCTGATTTCTCATCAGAAACCATGGAGACCAGCAGGCAGTGAGATGACATATTTGAAGTGCTTGAAGAGAGAGATTTAGAATCAGTGTTTTGTCTAAAACTGCTGCTGGAAAATGGGGTAAGATGAGTGCTATGAGCCATGAACAGAAGAAAATGGGCCACCTTTCATATCAAAGCAATATTGGCAGTAGAGGTAACAAATGTGACAGGGATGCATTTAACCTGTATAGGTGCTTGTCTTAATCATGGACTCCACACTGTGTAATCACATCTTTGGAATGGTGTCTTCTTGAAGTATTAACTGCACTACGGGTTGTGAATACTTTACATGATAATTTTTATGCATTTGATTTACCTGGTTCATCAATAGTTGATTTTCCTTCCAGTTTCAGGAACACCTCATTCAAAGTTGTCATGGAAACACCATAATTCTCAATGCCGAGGCCAGGACAGTGATCAAGATCCTCATAAAGTTCTAAAGAACACAGATACAGTAGCAAATCAAAACAACAAAAATCACAAGTGAACCAAGGACAACTTTTCAAACTAAAAAGAGCAAATATATGAATTATAGTTGTAATATGTCAAACATTTTAAAAACTAACATTACATGATAACTAACATTCTTTAACTATATGATTTTTTTATTTTATATTGTGTTACAGCCCATATTCTAACTTATTTTGATCGAATATTAATTTATATTTATACAAAGATTTTATTTTAGTTTTTTTTCTGACTTACTTTTACATTTTAATTAATAGTAGAACTTCAGATTTTTTTTCAACTCTAAGTCTAATTAATTGAGAAGTCTTTTCCAGAGAATAGGTACCAATGGGAGCCTTTTGTTCTTTAACCAATCAAAAGGATAGAACTAATTTTTTGAGAATTAGATGGAATGTGTAGAACCTTCTTCAGTTCAGAAAATATCTGTTGAAGGAAGTATATAGGATATAAATCATTTCTAATTTTCTGCTTTTGACTATGGAAGAAAAAATTCACAAGATTTCATAGCCAGAGAACGAGAAATTGATTCTGAATTTTCTTGGAACAGTAGGAAATTGTGAATTGTGTCCATTCATTCTTTAGTTCATGCACCAATAACATTTTTTCATCAGTCATTGTTCTCAAAACGAAGAGCAATGACCCTGCCTACATAGATTTGAATTATAATTGTTAATCGAGTGGAATTGAATAAAAACCTAATTTTAAATCCTCGTATGATTATAGAAGTCCTGAGGCTTCAGCTTGGAGCTTCTCCCTGAGTAGAAAGATGAGTTCAAAGCTTTCTGTCTTGATTACAGTACTGTAGACAGAAAAGTAGAGAAGTAAGATAGCAACTGCTAATGAGTATTTTGTGTCATTCTTCTGTTTCTCTAAAATTATACGAACCTCTTCTAAATTATAACTATTATTGAAATACATTAATTAGGGTTCGATGAACACTTTGCCTGTTGGTTCTCAGGAATGCTTGTGTTGTCACCAAAAAATATATATTTGAATGACTTTGTGGAGTAATTTATATGTCTTTGTTACCCACGCAGAAGGTGAGGTTAATGGTTTCAACCACTTGGTGCAGATTCTCTGAGTGATAAACACAACTAGTAAAGTTGTTTTTTTTTTTTTAATTAAACTATTTGGCAATAATTTTAAATTTGCATGCAGTTGTAAAAAATAATACAGAGGGGTCTATACCTTTTACTCAGTTTCCCCAATGATAACATCTTAAGAAGCCACAGTACAATATCACAACCAGGCACTGATATTAATACAATCAAGATAGAGAATATTTGCATCACCATGACAATCACCATTTATAGCCACACCCATATCTCTCCTGACCCATCTTCGCCTAACCCATGGCAACTATTAATGTTCTCTGTGTTCATAATTTTGTTATTTCACGAATACTATATAAATTGACTCATACAGAGTCTAACATTTTGGAATTGGCTTTTTCCACTGAGCCTAGTTCTCTGAACACTCAGCCAGGTTGTTGTGTATACCAGTGAATATATATACCATATAGAAGTAGCCTCTTGCTTTTCATTGTTGAAGAGTATTACATATTACAGGTGTACCCCAATATATTTAACCATTCACTCATTAATGGGCATCTAGGTTGTTTCAGTTTTTGTCTATTCCAAATAAAGCTGCCATGAACATTTATGTACAGGTTTTTGTGTGAACATGTTTTTATATATCTAGGATAAATGCCCAGTAATGCAATTACTTGGTTGCATAGTAGCTACAGGTTTACTGTTTTAAAGAAATTGAAAACTTTTCCAGAGCAGCTATGCAAGTTTATATTATATTCCCACTAGAAATGCGTGAGTGATAAATTTTCTCCACCTCCTAACCAGAATTTGATATTATCACTATTTAAAAAATATTTTAGCCATTCTGGTAAGTATTCAGTGATGTCTCATAGTGGTTTTAATTTGTATTTCCCTAATGGCACATGATATTTGAAAATCTTTTCATGTGCTTGTCTGCCATCTGTATATCTTCTTCAGTGAAATGTCTCTTTATATCTTTTCCCCAATTTCCAGTTGCATTGTTTGTTTTTCACAGTTGAGTTTTCAGAGTTCTTTATATATTCTGGATACTACTCCTTTATGAGACACATTGGAAAATACTTTCTGCCTGTCTGTAGCTTGTTTTTTATCCTCTTAACAGAATCTTTCATAAAGCAAAAGTTTCTAATTTAGATGAAGTACAATTTATAATTTTTTTTCTTTTATGGATTATGATTTTGGTGTCAAAGGTAAGGTCTCTTTGCCTAATCATATGTTCTAGGAGATATAGATTTTACTCAATTTATTTTCAAAAAATGTTTATAGTTTTACATTGTGTACTTAAGTCCAGAATTTATATTGAGCTAATTTCTGTATAAGATATAAGATTTAGGTAGAGGTTCATTTTTTTTTTTTTTTTTTTTTTTTTTGCCTATGAATGTACTTGCTCTAGCACCGTTTGTTGAAAAGGCACTGAATGGCTTTTTTACCTTTGTCAAAACAGTTAGGCATACTGATTTGGAACTGCATGGGTGAGTCTGTGTCTAGCGTCTCTATACTGTTCTATCTATGTGCCTGTTATTCTGCCAATACCACACAATCTTGATTATTATAGTTTACATCGTTCACCACCCTGGCACACCACAGAGAGACCTGACAAAAACTACAGCTGCCTGCTTTTCCCTGGGAAGCAAAAGTTCAGAATCTCTGACCAGGCTGATTGGTATGGGTCTTCTCTTGTATAAAACCAGACTATAATGAATGGGAGAGGTGCCTACTTCACCTAATACACAGACATCAACACAGACAGGCAAGGAAAATGAAAACTCATTAGTCAAAGATGTTCCAAACAAAGAAACAAGATAAATTTCCGGAAATTGACCCTAATGAAATGGAGCTATATGATTTTCCTGACGGAGGATTTATAATAGTTGTTGTAAAGTCAACTTTTATGTGTTGGCCTAAAAAATCCAAAATTGTCACAAAAGTCTTGTCAAGAGAAGAATCAGCCATATCATGCGGATGTTTAATAAAATGGTTAAGCCAGAGATTTTCAACCATTTGTATTCATGCATGGTTATGAATATTAGAATATTCTGCTACATACTACAAAGGTAATAAAGGACTAAAAAAGCTCCTTAAAATTCCCAGGTATTATAATGTAATAATTAGAATATAATATTTTCCACTGTAGATAAAATAATCCAGTTATACTATTCTTTACATCATGTTTCAAATACCTAAATACATTGTAGGCTCTCATTAAAATTAGTTACGATAATTATCATTAACATCATTTTTATGAATATTATTTATGTATTTTATTTCATGGTGTTCACGTACATTACCTGGAAATCGATTTGTTTTTTCTAAGGGCAATGTATAGACAAGTTTTCCTTCACTTTCTGCTGATAATTTGGCATCAGGGATGTGCTGTTTAATAAGTGATGTTATTTTTTCTTGAACACACATGTCATTCAATTGCAAACTGGGATTTAAAAAATAATATATATTATTTGACATCATCTTCAATAGTACGAAGAAAATTACCAGTCTCTATGGGACAAAGAAAAATCAATTAAAATCTAATGCAAGAAATAAGCAATCTAAACATGTAATAAGAGGACAAAAAAGTCAGATCATAGAAAGGCGATGGGGGAAAGCAAAGAATGAGCTCAACAGAATTACAGGTGAGGTTATTTAGGGATGATGCCTCGAAAAGGTCGATATTGACTCAGGGAAAATAGCTACACAATGGAGATACCAAGGGCACAAAGTCAGGACTATACAAGATGGAAAATGTTGAAGATTCTTCAAAGGGAGTTTAAACTGGTTAAATAGGATTGATGTATTGAGCAAGAACAAAGGACTTTTGATAGGAATAGGCACAGGCACAAACAGATTCAGTTATTCGATTTAGTCATGCAATGCAAATTCGTTAAGTTCTTAGTAAGTGACAAAAATTATCCTAAGTGTTGAGGGTACAATGAAATAAGACAGCATTGTCCTGCTCTTATGGAGCTTAATGTCTAATGGGAGAAACAGAAAGAAAACAAGTAAACAAACAGATACATAAAATAATCACCAATAGTAGTAAGTGCTATGAAGGAAATGGGGTTATAGATAGAAACAAATTGTGATAAATGTGTGTTTGAGTTGGTGGCATCACTAATTTTTGCTTTCTTTGCAGTGCTAACACCAGAACTTTGGCTAAGAACAAAGTATCACTGAGAAAATGTATCATTTAAAAACACCAACGTAGAAAAACAAAAATCTATTAATCAAAATTATAAAGTATACAGTAGATAAGACACTGGCAATAACTTGACTTTGAAACTTGATTTTGCCATATGAAATGTGTTATTTAAACTATCTGAACAATTTCCTCATTCATAAAATGAAATAATGCTTGATAACATCTAGGGTTATTCTAAGAAGTGAGTACTAATGATGTTTATACTTAGCAAGCCCTTAAAAAATGGTAGCCATTTCATTTGATCAAATGCTTGAGTCAAAATTCTATTTACTCACAGAATTTTGTGAACATACAAGAATTTATGCCATTTTTAGAAGCAATGAAATCAATTGAGGGAATAAAGCAAAAAAATATCATCATCGTTCCCCATTGTTCTCCAGAGTAAAAACAATTCAAGAAATATTTCTTGGCCACTTACAAGAATTTGTGCTGGGCACTAGAGATGACTATGTGAGCAGTACAAGCTTAGAGCTTGGAAGAGGGAGTCAGCAAACTTTTTCTGTAAATGACTACATAGTAAGTATTTTAGGCTTTGTGGGCCAGTTGATTTCTGTTGCAACAACTATTCAGCACCAATTGAACTTTATTTATACAATCAGTAAGTGAGCTGGACTCAGGTGATAAGCCATAGTTTGCTGACTCTGATTTAGAAGGAGAAATAAAGCAATTACACAAATTATTGTCCAGGAGACTCATGAATTGCTTAGGGACCCTGACTAACATTTTTTATTTCGAGAACATGTTATGTTGCCAGGCAATGTGCTGGTCACCATCTCATTTGTTTTTTCTATAATCTTTACTTGCAATTAAGAATTATTACTCCCACCTTATAAGTGAGAAAACTCAGTTTCATAGATTTACTTTAACCTCCCAGAAGAGATTAAAACAAAGTGCCCCAAGAAATCAGAATATTGGGACAATACAAGGAAATGTAAGATTGATAAGGCTACATGAAGTAGCATTCAAATAACTCCTTAGGACTTGAACAGGTAAAAATAGGCTCAAGAAAACTGCCAGTCTCAGAAAATGTAAGCCATGACAGGGTATGTGCAAGGAACAAGGAACAAAGAATATTTCATTTTAACTAGAGGGTGTTGAATTGAGTTATAGCAAATGACATGGGAGTCATGATAGGCAGTCCACACCAACATTATTTCGCTATGTAGTTTGGACTCTGGTAGGTAAAAAGGAACTATTGTTTTTTGTTTGTTTGTTTTCTCTTGTTATATGTTTTCTCTTTCTTTCTAAAGTGTAGATGGTATAAGTCAGAACTGTGCTTTAGGCAAACTGATCGATTCATGGATCAATTAGAGAGTAATTTAAAATATGGATATGGATATTAGACTTTGAAGTTAAAAATGTCCAGACTCAATTCCTGCCTCTGCCACTTTTATTTTAATCTAGGGAGCCTATAATTTCATCTGTAGAGTAAAAGTAACAACTGTTCCTATCTTGAAAAAGAAAAGATTTAAATAAAATAATGTTAAGTGCCTTGTCTCTGAATCACTCAATAAATAACACCTAGAATATGCTACTATTCAAAATAATGATAAAAATAAAAGGAAGGGGACAGAAAAGAGAGGAAGAACAAGAAAGAAGAGGATTTAGGAAGAGGAGAAGCAAGGAACCGACTTAAGAAATTATGTTAACAGGGGGTGGGAGATCATGAGGGTGTAAATATAATGTCAGTTGAGAAATTTCCCTTAATACATACCTTTTTTTTAACACAATGTGTCATACGTTTATTTGCTATCAAATTTATCTAAACTTTTTCATTAAGGCATCTTATATTCTCATTCTCTAACTATGTATATACAAACATCTGTGTATAATAATATAAGGTTTTCTTGTGTGTTGTAATGTGTTGCCTCCTGCTTGACTCTAGCCCGTGTCTCGTTCTCCCAAACTTCTCAAGTGGCGATACCTTAAGTGATATCCGATGCCCCATTTCTTCTTTAGAAACAGAGAAGAGCCTGCACACTTCAGCTTCCCCTTGGAGAGAAACACTTTCCTATCTGGAAGGGAAGAAGCAAAGAAGTTACCCATTTTTTTCCCAAGAAAAGACAAGTAATTGTATATATGATCTAATTCTAATTCAGGAGCTTCTACATTTTCCAATACAGAGTTTAATAAAGACTAATTGCAACAGACACATTTTAATCTTATTTATATGCTTGAGGCGATTGTTATACCATTCAACCAGTCAGGGAGGTTTTATGTGACTACATCTTCTAATACAGAGAGTCCTCACATTATACATTTTAATGGACCAAACGTCAGAATTGTTTGGATATTTCAAGTTGATTTACCTCAGTTTTGAATAAAAGGATCAGTGCCTTAGAATATAGACTTTTACTTTGAAATAACTGAGTTTTCCTGGCAGATCATGCCCCTCCCTGTGTAATCAAATGATACCAAATTCTAGGAGAAACATGGAAATGGTTGGGAGTAAGACTCATTGCACCCAGTTCATATCATCACTAGCTGTTCAAATTGCTAGATGCAGCTGGATGATCAGATTACACAATAAAAATGCTCAGAATGTAATCCATATTTCTCATAAAGTCTTTATCAGGATACTTAAAGGAAGCTAGCAATCACCAGCCAGGAGGTCAGCCTCATCCATGAATTGGGTACTGAACAGGATCACATGGTCTGTTTTCCTCTCCTTCAGGAAGTTCCACACTTGGTGCCTTGAAAAAGGATCCAATCCAGCA
The DNA here is from genome assembly GCA_028627145.1 of Eidolon dupreanum. Taxonomy (NCBI): domain Eukaryota; kingdom Metazoa; phylum Chordata; class Mammalia; order Chiroptera; family Pteropodidae; genus Eidolon; species Eidolon dupreanum. The sequence goes on from CM053506.1 coordinate 100,896,651, forward strand.
GTTGGTTCATCCAACAGGAAAATCTGCAGAGGAAGGATGTGTGTAAATGGGGTTTCCAATAAGGTATAGCTCTTCCAGAAAACATGTTAAAACCATATTATTTATGCTTAAAAGGGCACTGTGGTTAGGAATTTTGTTCTTATATTTAATGTCCCATCATAAATATTTTATCACAGGTGTCCTTTACAAATAATAGGTTTAAACTACTACCAAAAGTTTTATTTTTAAAAATTTCAGTGCATCCCTAAATTTAGTCTGACTTACCTGAGGATCCCCTAAAACGGCAATCGCAAAGGTGAGCTTTCTCTTCTGTCCACCACTTAAGTTTTGGGCGAGGACATCTTGAATATTTTTCATTTCCAATTCCAGCAAAACTCTTTGTATCTAACCAAATGATAACATTTATATCACAAACTTAGATTTCTTTCTTTTTTTCTAACTTTTAAATTTATAAATACGAGGCTGTAAAATGTAATAGTTAAAAGCACGAAACCAGACTGACAAGATTTGAATACCACCTCACATTAACTAGCTGCATAATCTTGATCAAGTTACTTGTTCTTTTGAACCTCAGTTTCCACACATGTAAAATGAGAAGAATAGTAATAGTACCTACCTTATAGGGTTGCTGTGAGGAATAAATGAAATATTATATTTAAAGTTAAGGGTAATGCTTGGCACATTGTAAATTATACACAAATGTTAGATATTATCTAAATTTAATTTTTGTGTTCAGCTTTTATACAATGATTTGCACAGAGATAATTTAATGAAAACAAAAAGACTCAGTTCAAACAGAGTTAACAATCTCATCTTGAGCAATACATTAGTTCTAACATATTTATGTACCTCTTTATCAACTTCACGTGGCTGAATCCCTTTTATTTTAGCGAACAGCCTGAGATTTTCTCTCACTGTGAGGAAGTCAAATTGTACATTGGATTGTGGGCAAAATCCAGTGAGCTTGCTGATATTTTCTAGGTCAGCCATTTCTGAAAGTTCATTATTATACATGGTGACTGAACCTGTAAGCAAGGATTAAAAGTTAATATCAGGATAATGCTTAATGTAAGATTTTTCTAAATGAAAAATTTTAGGTATATGATTGTATCTTTGAGGTTATACAATTCATGTATTATGAACTTCCATTTTAGTTGTGTGGTCTATGGGGCAGGGGCAAGGTCCCTTCTGCAGCTTTTTCCCTTTAGATGTAGTCTATTTATCCACCCTCACATTGAGACTTGGCAATATAACAGGTGAAATCTTAGCAGATATGATATAAGCAGAGACTGTGAAGTGCCTCTACACTGGGATTTGCCATCTCTTTGTTTCTGGGATCATAGATACCAGTGGGTGAAGAATCTCAGACTAGCCTCCTGGAAGATGAAAGTCCACATAGGAAGAGAGGTGCCATGATCCTAACCAAAGCCCCTTATATGTGAGTGAGGCTACACTACTTTAGCCCCAGCCACTTGAGTCGAGACAGAAAAACTGCCAATCAAGCCACAGAATCATGAGAAATAATAAAACATTTTTATTTTAAACCATTAGCTTTGGGGATGTTTGTCGTGTGGCAAAAGCTGACAGATACAGTTAAAATGCCAAATGGTAACTAATGACTATTAAAAAATTGTGAAATACTCAAATCCCATATATACAAATTAAATATTGTGTATCTCCATAGATAATACTATAAATTAACTTCCATTTTACCCTAGAAATCTCTGTGATTAATGATCAGAAGGACTTTACATTAACAGCTGATTTATTTGTCAACCTGACTTTGGGAAAAAGCTCTTACCTTTAGTGGGAACAGATAACCCGCTAAGAATGTTTAAGAGTGTTGATTTTCCAGCTCCACTGTGACCAAGTACTGCAGTGATTTGGCCTTCATATATGTCAAATATCAGATCTAGGAAGAAAAAAGGAAAATAAAGAAGGATGGGAGAAAGGAAGGAAGGAAAAGGGTGGGGAGTTAGAAAGGAAAACAATTAAAACTACAAATTTATTATGGAGCTAATGATTTGTCTTTGTATTTACTTGAATGGCCATGTTTTCTAAATGTGAATATACTGGCTTGTAAAATTAAAAATAAAAAATAAAATACCCTTTTATAAATTTATATGTTGATCCTGTTTTGAAATTTTGAAAATTACTTGATTTAAAGGCAGGAAACAAATCTTATACTCTTAGGTTCACTGACATTACCTGATGCACGGAAGGTGGATGTTCATATTTTTTGACTGGAAGGATAGATTAATAGTTCAGTAAATTGTAGATAAAAATCTTTTGAAGTATATGACTTTTTCACACAAAAGAAAAATATATAATACCTATGACAGCTTTGGAATTACACAAGAAAAAATAATCCAGAATATCCTTAGGCTACCTCAACATTACACAGTATATCTTTCAAATATGTATATTAAAAAAAACAGAACATCCTTAGGCTACCTCAGTATTACACAGTGTATCTTTCAAATATATATATATGAATCTAAAACATACTTAATTTTTTCTAACTTTCATGCAGTAGAAGTAATGTATTGGAAGGGAAATTTTACCATGTGGCTCAAGTAACTATTTCAAATCTGAAATACTACTAGTAACTGCTTACCAGGAGCAAAAAAAAAAAAAAAAAAAAAAAAAGAAATTAAAATCAAGAAATCAATATTATTATAACTAAATTTTCCTTTTTTTTTTTTTTTTTTTTTACCTTTCAAAGCTTCTATTTTATCAGGCTTTCCTTTATATTCTTTTGTAACATTTCTGATTCTGAAAAAAAAAAGAAAAAGAGACTTCAAGATATGATTTTCGTCAGTGTGTGATTCTAGGTTTGGTTGACAGGATTGGATGAATCTTCTCTTCAGGGTATAGGGAGATCTGAGATTTCACTTTCAAGCAGTTAGGCCTGTGTGAGAGAATCAGCCAGAACAGTGGTCCCCAATCTTTTTGGTACCAGGGACCAGTTCTCCTATGAGAACCTAATGCCTGATGATCTGAGGTGGAGCCGAGGTGGTGAAGCAAGCACCGGGGAACGGCTGCAAACACAGATGAATCTTTGTTTGCTCTCCGGCTGCTCACCTTCTGCTGTTTGGCCCAGTTCCTAACAGGCCATTGACCAGTACCAGTCCATAGCCTGGGGGTTGGGGACCCCTGATAGAATACTTATTCCTAGCCTTTGCTGTATATGAGCCTCACCTGTAATTTTAAATTTTTACCTGTGCTTGGAACCCATCACCAGATCTTCTAATTCCAAAGACTGAGGTATGGTCTGACATTAGTATGGAGAACAAGGGTCATCTCTAAATTGCAAAGCCAAGGAAGCCAGACCAAGAGGTAGCACAGGCATTCAATAATGAAAGGCTCATTGTGACCTGCTGGCTCAGGCTGGAGATATCTTTGGTCACCTTGAGTTAAGTTCTCCAGAGGTTGGTCAATAAGTACAAGGGTAGAGAAAGGGAGAGAGGCAAAGATCATACTGTGAGAGCCTAGGTTTTACAGCCCTACCTAACTGAGCTCGTTCCACCTATGATATTTAGTAGCTCTGTTACCTTAACCAATGTACTTATTCTAGGTAAACTTCAGCTCTTGTAACCTGAAAATTTGGAGTGCTTTAGGGTTGTGTTGAAGGGCGAGTAAATTGTTTCATCTTGCATGCATAGTGCTTGGTTCATGGTAAGTATGTAGTAAGCATAAAATGATATTGGTTGGATTATGAATGGAATGGAATCAACATATGCTGGGTGCTGTTACAGAGCTAGAATCCTAGACATTTCATTTTATTCTCGCAGGTAAATATATAATTCATAAGCTGGATCACAGAGGACTGACGTGCTGGTCATTGATGACTAAGTAATATTTGAACAGTCAGGAAATTTGAGGACTTTCTTCCTGTATATATATATATTTTTTAATTTGGAAATAGAAGTTGCCAGCACCAGACAAAGTATGTGTTTTGCTGTCAGACAGAGTGAAGATATGTGTGACCCTAAAAGACACTTCTCCCTCAATTTCCTCTGTGTCTGTTTCTAGGTCTTTTCTCCTCATCCCCACTTTCAGCCTCTTTGAAAAGGCAATAAATAGAAAAGAGAAGTTTTTAAAATTGAGAGATAAACATAGGGAGAATAATAAATGAAGTAGGGGCAAAGTGTAAAGAAATGAGTCCAGACAAAGAAATGAGTGAGGCTGAGGCTAAGGATGGAGAAGAGACGCAACAGATATAAGACTGAGAATCTAGGGGAGGCCTTTGTTGAATTATCTTTGTGGGTACCATCTAGGTTTGTATTTCATGTAAACATCAACAGTATAAGACAGCAAGGGGTAAAGGATCTTTTCTTGAAGTGGAAAAGGATGAACGTAGCATGGGTGAGGTTAGTGGGGGTGATGCATAGGGCACAAAAGAGAACATTGCTTGTGTCAGGTGTAACTACTAGCATCTCAGCCTTTGGCCTGCTCTCTGTTTGCATTCTTGCTACCTGATGGCTTCTTTCCCATGGAATTCTGGAGATACTGGTTCAAAGGAGTCATTAGATGAAGGATCGGCATCCGTTTCATCTTCAAAGGCCACCTGATCAGCCTTACGTCGTCGTGACCAAAATGAGGCCTTCAGGAAAAACAAGGGTGAATTTCGATGTCCGTATTCATCTGCATGGCCAGGAGACAAACACTGGGTCAATCACCATTTAAGAAGGATGGTCACCGTAATGTAGCCTAGCTGTGTAAAATTTTTGTCAATAAACCTGAACATGTCGTTGACACACACACAATGCACATGTGATGATATGTGTAGCTTCGTAAGGGAAAAGAAATATATCCTAACATGTTTCTATTATAATAATTTTTCCCATAGGCAGAAATGAAGCTGTGATTTTTCAAAAATTCAGAATTATCTTAAATAAATGTTAAGACTCTTTTTAGCCTCTGGAAAGCCAGATATCGCAATAACAGCATGACATACTCTGGGTGTGCTGAATTCTACCTAAAAGTCCAGGTGTCATTACACTGGCAAAGGAAAAAGAAATTGAGAAGTGACTATACGATATATTAAGCAAATATTCCAAAAGAAGATAGAATAGGGTTCGACAAAAATAAGTGACATACTGTAAGAAAGGGAGAGAATAAGGCAAAAGAATTTATTCAAACTGAACAGTGGAATTTTTTAAAAAAGCTATTTTGTATTTATGCTTTATCTCATTCCCTAATAATAACTTTCCTCTGAAGTAAATTTGTGATCTGTTTTAAGAACATATTATCTATGAACCTCTTTCTGGAAACTAATCTCTACAATGTATTTGCACTTAATTATTACTTCTGTTTTCTTACACATTAGGAGACATTACAAAATGGGAGAATTATATTTCTCTAACATTCTGCAGATGGCCTCCACTGTAAGACTGAAGAAACAAAAACAAATGAACAAATGAATGAGAAACAGACTCATAGATACAGAGAATAAATTGATAGTTGCCAAAGGAAGGGGAGCGCAGGGATGGGTGAAAATAAGGGAAATAAGAGGTACAATTTCCAGCTATAAAATAAATAAACCATGGATGTAGCCTACAACACAGGGAATATAGCCAATAATATAATAACTGCCTGGTGACAGATGGTTACTAGACTCAAGGGGTGATCACATTGCGGGATCTTTAAATATCAAATCATTATGCTGTGCAACTGAAACTAATATATGGTATACCAGCTATACTTTAATACAATTTTTTAAAGGATTGATGGGTTTTCAAACTTATATGTACCTTTCACATGTTCAGTCATTCATTTGTGCAATAAATATTTACTGAGCACTCTCTATATACCTGGCGAATGCTATATTATTAGACCCATCTCTTCCCCTTGGTTAGGATGCCGAGCAAATAAAAAAGTATGTAGCTATAATTGGATACATTCTGCCACAAGATTTACTAATACATGATTCTATCATGTCATTTTATCTGGTTAATTTTCCTCTCTGTCATTTGTATTTCTTATCCTTAACAGAATTTTGAACAAAGTCACCTCTTTCGAAATCCAAGCTTAAATGCAGCCGTAATAAATGGATGATACAAATAATCCTAACTGCATAATAAATGTATTGGCCAAAAAACTGTAGATCCTGACATCTCTTGTTCTGGACTCTTCTAACAGACGAGATAGTAGTTGTTCTCAGGGGACACTAAGAAAATCAATGTGATTAAGTTGCTGTGTCAAGACCTTGCTGTGCATTTTCACTCTTACTCCCCTTCTCTGCTTTCTATAAGTGTTTACTCATTGATGACTGTTTTGACCTACTCGGTGTGTTTATTTCATTAGTAATTTTCATAATTTTTCCAGCTTTACTGAAGTATGATTGACAAATAAAAAATTGTGTCTATTTAAGTTGTATGACGTGATGTTTTGTGAAATAATTACCAGCATCAGACTATTTAAAACATATCCATCACCTCACATAATTTCCATTTCTCTGTGTGGGGTGTGTGTGTGTGTGTGTGTGTGTGTGTGTGTGTGTGTGGTGAGAACACTTGAGATCTACTATCTTAGCAAATTTTAAGCATACAATACCTCATTATCAAGTATAGTCACGCTGCTGTACATTAGGTCCCCAGAACTCATTCATCTTATAAATGAAAGCTTTTAACCTTTGACCAACACCTCCCATTCCCCACACTCCACCCCCATCCTCTGCAGGCCCTGGTAATCATCATTCTATTTTCTGCTACTGTGAGTTTGACTTTTTCAGATTCCACATGTAAGTGAGATCATGTCACATTTGTCTTTTTGTGTCTGGCTTATTTCACTTAGCATAACATCCTCTATGTTCATCTGTGTTGTTGCAAATAGCAGAATTTCTTTTTTTTAAGGCCAAGTAATATTCCATTGTGGAATATTATTTGGTCTCTCTCTCTCTCTCTATATATATATACACACACACACACACACACACACACACACACACACACTGATTAAAATATATATATATATATTACTTGGCCTTAATACACACACACACACACACACACACACGCACATATATATGTATATGTGTGTGTGCATATACACACACACACATACTGCATTTTATTTACCTATTCACCTGTTGATGGACACTTAGGTTATTTCCATATCTTGGCTACTGTGGACAATGCTGCAATAAACACGGGAGTACAGATATCTCTTTGAGATTGCGACTTTATTACCTTTGGATATACATCTAGCAGTGGGATGGCTGGATTATATGGTATAACAAAGGGCCATAGCACTCTGTTTTGAATACGAAATACAGAAGGGAGAGACACAGACCCTGCCTTCAATTATAAAAGGAGAGAGAAATAAATGAACCAGCATTTTGGCCTTAAGTATTTACTGAGTCCATAGCATGCACCAGACACCAAATTGGTTGCTTGGGGTACATCTGTGAACAAAACAGACCCTTGCTTTTGTGGAACTCATATTCTTTTAAGTTACAAGGTAATAAAAATCAAAATGGATGGCTTATTGATTTTCCTGTTTTGAAACTACGGGGAGATTTTTAAAAACATGGATGCCCTGGTCCCACCACTGATTAAATGAATCAGAATTTCTTGGAGTTGAGCTGGGCTTGATATTTCTTTAAAGCTGTCCAGGTGGTTCTGATGTTCAGCCAGGGCTCAGAACCACTGAGCTAAATAGTTAGGCAAAGCAGCTATAAGTTTCCATGCCTGGTAAGTACCATGCCTGACCCATTTAGGAACTAGCTTGCTAAGCATCTCTTAAAAAAGAAACAAGCCAGACACTTAGAGTGACATTCAACCAAAGGCTAGGGATTCTATAAACAAAATTCAGGCTTTAGTTCTGATCAAATAACAAGAAATAAAGAACAAATCTGGTCAGAGGCAACGACCTTGTTCATTTCCTTCCTGTTGATGCACAAAGTAGTTCTTAACATAGAAACAGCACATGTGTTAGGAGATTAGTTTTAGGAAATAAAATTATTAAAATGATATTTGATTTTAATCAAATCACTACTCACTTGGCAAAATTTTTTCAAAATAAATCATCAATCCCAGATAGAGGAAAATATCAAAAGCCAACATAAAATTTGTTGCTATTATTTCATTTGAGTTGTTCGATGAATTGGGAAATGCATTAGAATTCAAATCATAGTCCACATGTAAAAGCTGAAAATTAAAAAAGTAATTAATTGAAGGAAGTTAGGTTTATGATAAATTTTAAACAGGTTTAGCATAAAAATAAAATAGCTAGCTACCTTTTGCCTTATACCAGGAATACGAAGTTGAGCGAGACTGCTTAATTTACAATACATGAGCATATGACCAACTATAATGCAATTTAGTAATTGCTATGATTAAAAATATGTTCCAAATAAAATTGGAACGATAGGAGGAGGTAGGGAAGTATGCGAAAACATGACATTTGACCTCAGTCTTAGATAAATTTTTACCAAACACAGGAAAAAGGTGTGGTGTTCCTTGAAAATGGCTGCATCGGAGAGAATTTATGCTCTTGGAAAAATCACTGGTGTGTATAAGGAGAACCAGTGGCAAAAGTAGGCTGGTCTATAATGTTCAAGTTAATGAACACTAAATAATGGATATGTAATGATCGGCATTACCACTTAATTGGAGGGATGGCAAAGTAAGTTCAAGGTGAAAATCACATAAAGAGAAATGACATTTCATGAACAGAAATGTAATTTACTAATCAACTGAGCTGTTTTCAAGGTGTTTTTAATTTTTTTTTTTTTTAGTTTACGGTTTTTATAATTATGTGTGCTGTTCAATTACTAAGCCAAAATACAAACTGGAATAGTTATTTAGAATTAGGTTTGTAATGTCAAGTCCATTTTTAATTAGTAGCCAAAGAAAACACTTTGTCTCTAAAGAATTATATATCGACTTTCCATTTTTTTTTTTTTCACTCACCACATGGCTTATTTTGCTGAGCTAAATACTTCCAAAGCTTTTAAAGGTTCATCTCGGCAACCTCACAATAATCTTCATTGGGGTTTTAAGCCTTACAACGCTGAGCATAGAAATGACTACAGACAGTTAAATTCCAGAGTGAAAAAATGTTTAAGAAATATCATTAATAAACATCAGATTGCTTCTCACCTGGGCCATTCCAAGCACGAAGGTGAAGGGGCTAAGGAAACTTAAAGTCCACTCCAAGGATGCAGGAAGATGCCTGTACAACGCTGTGAAGCCCAGACTTCCCCAAAAGACGGTGAGAAGGAATACAATCAGGCCAGTGAGGAAAGAGTTCTTTATCAAGACGCTCATTAGAAAAGCCAAAGCTATCTAAGATGAGAGAAGATCCAGTTGGTTTATGTTTCTTTAGAATTACTATTTGCCTAATAAAATAAGAAATCTGATATACAGAATTAATTACATTATTATTCTGTGTATAAAATACAAAACAACGTTCTGCAAACCATACTACAAATTGGTATTACAAGGCATGGCAAATCAAATGGTACCATTCTACAGACTCATGCAAATGGAGCAGAGAAGAGGGATATGTCACACAATAACCTATTTGGAAATCAATACTTGAATCTTAGGGTAAGAGTTAGACAGAAAAATATTTAATTCCCCAACTCACCAAAGACAATCCGTAGAGGAGAAAGAGGATGAAGACCACCATGAAGCCAGTCAGAATGACAAACTGGACAGATATTTTTACAATAAGTGCCAAGAAAAAGGCTGTAATGAAGATGAAACCAGCATAGAGCAAACCCCAAGAGAGCCTAATACGAAAAAAAAATGTTATTTTAGTATTTCACGTTCAATTGGAACGAACCTACAGTGGATTCTAACATCATTCTTCTTTCATTCATTCATTTATTCATTCAGGAGATATTTATTGAGTGTTTAGGATATATAAATACTAGGTAAATGTTCTGGAAATAATTCCTAAGAAATGAAGAATATGCTTTTTCCTAAAATTAATTCCAGAAATATACACATACACACACACAGACACACATGCACATGCATATTATTATGAAAAAAGGAAAAATAGGCTTCCAGTCTGATAGATTTTGGTTCTACATTTTTTCTGCTCCATTCCCACTCTGGGACCTCTGACATACTCTGTAACCCCTTTAAGTCTTTTCCTTGCTCTGGACATTTGGAATAAATACCACAGTGAAGGGTCAGAGGCCAGCCATGTCTTTGTAGAACCTTGTCTCAGGATGCGGTGACCCCTCAGTGAATCTCAGAATCTCTCCTCTCTGTGAGTGAGGAGATTCACAAATTTCCTTGGATATAAAAAAAATTCTTCCATGTGTGTAATTCTTACTTTTTTCTTTTCACGAAAGTTGTTTTGTCTTTCTTGGGATATGTACACCAAATAGTCTACATTCTTGACCCACAACGTTATTTATTTTCTGTTAAGATAGGATAGTCACCAGGAGACTCAGTGTCCATCTCTCATTATTCCTGCTTTGCAGTCACCCAGCAGACCCAAACCTGGTAACCATTCTTCAGTCAGAGAAGTATAATAATGCTCAGCCTTAGCCTGGCAAGCATTATACCAACCTTATTTTAGTCTATTCAAAGGGAAAAGTTAGAAAATCATTAGTTTTGAACCATGACGCTTTGAAGAAGCCCACTTTTCCTGAATTCTTGCATTTAGTTATCCTACACTTCACTCACCAGAACGCCGAATTTTGAAGGCCCATCATTGTCATCAAGCCCTTCATCCTTTTCCTCTCTCTTGTAACATTAACAGATGCATAGTAAATGAACGGGGAAAAGGAAATAATGCAGAAGAAAACGAAGAAATCAGTAATTAACCCTTCTTGACTAATGAAGGGATGTATCTTCATATTTTTTCCAGTAACTGACATTAATTCCTCCATCACTGAGTGATTTGTTGTGATCTGAAGAAACATATTAACACATAAATTTTTATCTTAATGGATAGCAGGCTCTGTTTTCTTTCAGCCATCTCTTTTTCCGTGAACACACAATGGGCCTGTCTGGATCTGATGCTGACCTAACTTTTCACTTCTGTGTTCTGCCAGGGGCCTATGCAAAGCCTCCACTCCAGGCATTCTGAGCTACGCACAGTTCTGAATATTTTCAGTGTTTTATCACCTCTGTGCCTAATATCGCCTGATGATTCATTTGAAATGTCTTCATGACCGTATCTATTCGGCAAAACCCTCACCTCAAGCTTCAGTTTGAAACATCATTTCAATTAGGAATCCTTCCATGACATTCTAAGCTGATAAGCTTTTGTTCATTTACCAATAATGACTTTATTAAATGCCTCTGCGATCTCCAATGACTTCTCTTCTCATAATTTTCTTATTATATGCCTGGCTTCTTAATCAGGTTTTCTCCTTGGAGGAGAAAATTTCTCCTTTATTTATGTGGCACATTGAAACTTACGTAAAATTTGTTGTAAAGAGACCAGTGAGTAAATGAAAGAACAACGCTATCTATTTCTATTTTCTTTGACAAAACTTTCAATGCCTCCTTCATCATTAATCTGCATTGTCCGTTAGTTCGCATTGGACATTTTGTACTCACTTCTATAATAGCAGCATTGATGGCAGCTTGAAGAGCCACAAAACCTTTCTTCCAGAATTCTGTAACACCGCAGTCAACATCATTTTCATTTATTTTATAACAGTGAGCTTTAAGTGGGGGGGAAAAAAAACACCATAACTATCATTATGGAGTATTTCAGTCCTGATTATAGGTAACAGTGGACATTATAATGGCCCCAAATTCCAACTGTTCTCATTTTGACTCAGAGTCTGTGAAAATATAAATTATAGTAATAATTTTTAAAGTGGGGTGGGTAGAGCACTCTTGGGAATGTGCTGCATAAAATCATAATACACATTCTACACTTTCTCACATTATCATCTGTGCTTCTTTGCCCATTAAGAATTTTGTTGAGCTTTTCTCTGATTTTGTATTATGAAAACAGTATCTTTTTGCAGTTTTCAAATTTAACAGTGTCTAATATGGGTTGAGAAACAGTACGCTGAAACTTTGTCTAACATTGTACATAACGCAGACTTAACGAGCGAATGTAAAGTTGAGATAATTTAGTATGTTCAAGTCACATCAATCATAACATCTCTTGAAGAAAAAAATATACTTGTAAAAAAAAGACCTACCAATCTATTGAGTATTAAACTGCATTAGAGAGATATTACTTAATATGACAAGTTAAAATTGAGTATAGGAATTAAATCTATGTTCCATTAAAATTTTAAATATTTTAAACATCATTTTGAAATACTTTAGATATACAAATGATGTAATAAACACATATATGTCTATGATCAAATTATAAAAATAAATACATCATTACAAATACAGCTGAAATCCCCTGTATACTGTTTGTGGATCTTATGTTTCCCCTAGTCTAACTTTATATACATGACTTTAAATTTTTACTACATATATCATTTAAAAAAATGTTAAGCTTTGTTTAAATGTGATAACTCATTACTTTCATAATTCTGCACTTTGCTTCTTTTGTTCTATATTATGATTCTGAAAATTCTACAAATGGCCCTTTTTTCTTCTTCTTATGATTCTATAGAATCTCTTTACAGAATTGTGATTCAATATATTTATCTATTTTCCTGCTGATGGCAATTTTGGTTAGTTTCCTTTTTCTTTTTACTATTACAACAACAAAAAAAGCTGCTGTTATGAAAATCCTTACCTATGTTTTCTTGTGAATATGTGTGTTAAGTTAGGATAGTCTACTATATGCTGCAGTAACACACAAGCCACAAATCTCGATGGCTTCAATGACAGAGAAAGTCCATTTCTAAGTCAGGCTACAAATTCCACATAGGCCTTTGGAAGCAGGGGTGGAGTGTCCTCTATTCCAAATCAAACCAAGAGTCCCAAGATGATGGCATTTCCTCCACCTGGTAGCTGCACTACCTATTGGGCATGACTACCTAGTTTGCAGAAGTAGGTAAGAAAAAGTTGTAGAGAACTCTCATCTGCTTTTCAAAGTCTTGGGTCTAGGTATCTGATTATAGCTACCACTTAATTACTCTATATCCTTAGGAAGGAGAAGAAAACAGGCTGCAAGTGTTTAACATAGGCATGAGACTTTCACCAATAAGATTCCCATGATGCTGGGTTATAGGTTACATATATCTTCAATTTAAAAATAAAATTTCTCAAGTTTTGTGGAATTTAAAACAATTCATAATGTTGACTTCTCTTTGCTACATATCCTCATGAATGTTTGGTACTGTTCTATTCACCGATATCACATGTGATTTCCAAATGCATTTCCCTGATTGCTAATGAAGGTGAACATCTCTCCATATGTTTATTCTTGATTTGTGTTCCTCCTTTTATGAAATTCCTATTGATTTATCTTTATGACTCTCTTATTTCTGTACCCTTCTCTTATGTATTTAAAGTAAATCTTAATGTAATCTGGAGATTAACTTTTTGTTAGTTTTATTTGTTATTAATATAACATCGAAATTTTACCTTTAATTTTCACTATCTCAATGGTGACTTTTGATAAAGAAAATTCCTTAATTTTGATCTACTTGAATTTACCAATCTTTTCTTTTACAGTTTACATATTTTATGTTTTGTTTAATAAATTTTCTTCTGTCCTACAGTTATAAAGATATTCTCCTATATTGACTTCTAGAAGGTTTATAGGCTTGTTGTTCTCATTTAATTCTTTACTTGGATTGGTTGTTTCATGTGAAATCATTTAATTTTCCCAGCACTGATCTGTATGTCTTCTCTGTCATACGTTAGTTTTCATGTTTGTGTAAGTTTCCCAAGGTTCTCTCTTATGCTTCATTGATGGGTCTGTCAGTATGGCAACAGTGTACTGTCTTAATTATTTACAACTTCATTCTTTTTAAAGAAATTTTTGGCTATTCTGTGTCTCTTTTAAAGGCATATTTTAAAGTGAATGTGTCAGTTTATATGAAAAGATCTATTATGATTTTGATTGGAAGTAAAATAGGTCCCTAAAGAAATCTGGGCAAATTCATATCTGCAATAGGCAGAATTCTAAAAATAACTTCTGCTGACTCTTACCCTTGCATCATACCCTCTCCTTTGTGTATGTACAAATGCATACGTATATGCACATATGTATACATGTAAATATAAGAATATGTGGGTATATGTGTGTGTGTGTTAATATACCCAAAGTCAATGCACACTTTTAAAATGTCTTGACTGGCCTGTTGACATTACCATCACAGACAGGGATTTAAAAATTTGCTGTACTAACATTTGTTCCCATTTATGGCTCATAACAACATTGATACAGAAAGTAGTGGAATTATATAGCTGGAAAGTTACCTGTATGGTCCCTGTGTTCCTTCATTGTTGGAATTCTGCGTCCCAGCGAAAATTTCAAATGATATGAGAATGTATTAGTAAAGATGACTCTTACTATTTCTCCAGGATAATTTGCTGTTAATTTTTTAATACTTTCTTCATCAGATAGTCCCAAGATTCCTCTGTCTGCCATCACAAGAAGGGAATATTATTGTTAGTAAATAACTACGAGCCAAACTTTAGGTTTCATGTTCAGTTGCTTTTACTAGCGTTCTTTATGGAAATAAAATGAAATCAAATGTTAATTTGGAGTATGTCAGACATGGTAGGGAAGAGACATTTCTAAAGTTTTATCCAGATAGTGTACAATCAGAAGGCATACACTAAAATTAGTTCTTTTCTTTTTTTTTTAAATTGGTTATTTTCAAATGTTATAATTATTAAACCAATTTCAATTACATATAATATCGTAGCATATAAATTAAACTATTCACAGAAGAATTAGCATTACAATAAATCTAAAATTGTAGTAAAAATATATATATATATATTGAAATCATGATTAGGTACTGGTTTATATTAGGTGGAAATAACTATAGCACTTCATTTTCCTTTAACAACCCTCAGAATATAGTTAATATGCTGAAAAAAAAGAAAGAAAGTCAAAAAAAATGTTAAGTGACTATGTTGATATCACTAAAATCATACCCCCCCCTTTTTTTTGCTAATACTGTGTTCAGTGCTAAACAGATGTTTTCTAATGGTTGAAAACATGGGAAAGAATATAAGAAAAGTTCCAGATTGGGGTGGGAATGTTGAAGATAAAAGTGAAGGGAGCAGGTGGCATGTATTTTGATAGTTTTACATTTTTTTACCCCTGGACTCTATTCTTTAAATCTGTATTATCATGAGCAAGTCACTTAACCTCTGTTACTTAATTTCCATATTTGCGAAATAAACATAACAATATCAATTATTAGTACCACAGAATATTAATACAGAGCACAGGCAAATATAATACAGAATAATATTATTATTCAGAGCCACAGGTTCCTCTTACAATAATACTCTTGGTAGGAAATTGTGGTGTTTAAAATTAATACCAAGTACCTTTTAAGTCATGTATGTTTTCATGGTCGTTTTTATCCTTTCAAATTGTGCAATTTCATGGTTTTCAGTATATTCACAGAGTTGAGTAAGCTCTAAGCTGCTTTTAAATTATATCTCAGCTCACATTTATGAGTCAGTCACCATGTATTTTACTTATATTTGTAAAAAAAATTGTTTTTATTTGCCTGCCACCCAGGCCTCCTTCTAATAAAAACCCTAAAATTCACTGGAGACACTATCCTTCTTCCATTCACACACCATATGGTATGGATGTGGTTCATTGGGTGACCTGGGAACCCAACCAATGGCAATGACAATACTTTATCTCCTTATCCAATGAGATTAGTTCTTGATGGATACAGACCAAGACTAATCTAAGGTAGACCATTTGTTCCAATGGGTATAATTTCTAAATTATTTTGAACTGTTGGGAAAGATCTGTACTCTTTCACTGGAGTTGTTTATGTAGGAGGGCTTAAAACTGGAGATTTTGAAGACCAATTTTGCTTCTGTTTGGGGAGAGCCAATCTGTGAATGGAGCCAACACGTCACTATAGACTTGAGAAGCAGAGATGTGCTTCTTCCTCTATGGCTGATATTCCTCTATCTATCCATCTGTGAGCTGAGATTCTTTTTCTTTAAGCTAGACAAAAGATGCCCCTTTTCCTTAAGACAAGATGAATTGGGATTCTCTCATTTGCAACTGAAATACTCATAGAAAATATAGTAGTATCTTATTTTGATACTGTGCCTTCCAAGTGGTCATCCCTTGCTTGGCAAGAAATACATTCACAGTTTTGACTTATATATTGAGTGATGGTCTCTTACTTCTGACAAAGGAAAAACATATTTACAGTTCCCATGATCTAGAAATTTTGACAATTGACATGCTTTCTCAACTGAAATGCAAATTAAATGGGCACATCTGTGGTAAAATGAACCAAATATTAACATTAAAAATTCCTCTTAGGTTGCTAGGAAACTCACCTTTCATAAAAGAGGTTGAGGCAACTTTATCCATTATCTGTTGGGTTGTATTGGTGAAAGGTGTGTATGCAATCATAAACGTAGATTCGCTAAATGAATCTACCCGTCCCAGGTCCATGGTAGGAAGTGAAGAAAAATCACTAACTTTATGAATGTTAGGATATTGGTACAAAAAAAGTAATAGGAGTAGTGAGCTCAACCATTCCTACATAATCCAAGAGAAAGAATAAAAGAAATAATAATTTCAAATTAGTCATCCACAATCCTTTGGTCATACAATTTGTTTCATTCACTTTTCTAATTTCGATATATCCCACATTATGAACCATTTAAAATATGTACAGTACAAAATTCAGCAATCTGTGGCATTCCAATGAGCTATTAATAAAAATTCAAATTTATTCATCCATAGCACCAATCTAAAGCATGCACTGATCATAAAAATATAAGCGGCGACAGTGGCAAGCTGTTATAAATTACTATCAGCTGGTATTACTATGGTTACCTACTCTTGCTGTACAGGTATAACTTGTTCAATTGTGCTTCACAGATGGTGCATTTTTTTTTATGAATCAAAGGCAAGACCCTCCACCGGCAAAAAGATTATGACTTGCTCTATTGTGATGCTCACTTTATCACAGAGGTCTAGAATTGAACCCATAAGACCTCTGAGGTATGGTTGTATTTTGATTCTGCTGAAAGCCTATGTTACAAGAGAATTTCAAGGTGTTGCTCACCTAGCAGTAACATATTGGTTACATGCCAAGATTCTGGTGTTGTAAACTCGACAGAATACAGGTTACCTGAGAAACACTGTCTGGCTAGTTATCAATACTAATCACTTGAAAACTTTCAATAAGAAGTTTTCTAAATGCATGACTGTAGAAAAAAAAATTATCACAGATATATGGTAAAATTTCAGTTTGTTAAAAACACTACTTAGCTATATCTATCAGATTTTAAAAAATACCAAAGTTTAACCAGACTTTTGTTACATGGTAAGATTATAGGAACTAATACGAATTTTCTTCTTGCCACCAACCACGTTTCCAAATTTTCTGCTATTTTTGAAAAGAATGATTTACTTTAAAAAAAAAGAAAGATTCAAAAGAGAAAATATCAGTTATCTATTTCTGTGGGTTGATTTGTTTATCATATCTTCAGAATACCAGTACCTTAACCCAAGTCTCTATGCGTAGGAGCACCAGTAAAAAGTGTGATCATAGACTTTTCAAACATTTCTCAAATTCTCTGTTGCTGACCACCTTCCATGCTTTTGGGCCTCAAATCATAGGCCTATGTTAACTGTAATGTCTTCAGACGTATTTGTAATTTAAGGAACAGCTTCTTCTAACTTCTTCTGTGGTACAAAGGTATTTTATTTCTTTGGAGGGGAGATAAACAAAGCAAAGCTGGATTCCAAGGAGTATACAATTTTCTTGTCATAAATACAAAGTGACATAGATATTGAATCATACCATTAAGGACTCTCTTTTCATTCTCCATTTTTTAAGAAAGTTCTTGCATAATAAGGCCCAAGTTTGTTGACACGTGCTTATCTGCCTCTTATTCATTTCGTCCTGCTTACTAAGAAAAAAAAGAAGATAAAGTAAATATGTAGGTCTTAATGAGAATAAATATCCTGTAAATACAAAAACAAGTGGCCTGATAACTCCAGTGTTCCAATTTATTTCTTAGCATCCAAAGGTAGCCTCTTATTACTCCTCCACTTCCTTTTTACCCCCCTCTTTATTCCATCATTGTTTAGTTGTTGTTGTTGTTGTTTTTATACACTGTGTTAGTTATCAATTTTATTGACTCTCTGCTCCAAATTCTCTTTACAGCTTCTTCTATGACAATGGATCCAGGCCCTTTAAACATTTTTCTTCGCCAGCTGGCACGATGTAAAGCTTTGTCAGTGGAGAGGACTAGAGAAACTTGGCAAAAAGCAGCTCTCCTTCCTGTTATCAGAACGGTTCCTTTGCCTGATTCCCAGAGCCTGTATGTTTTTTTCCCACTGCTCAGACTAAATGATTTTCCCCAATGCAGATACCTGGACAGGGCAGGTTTCCCTGTGCGTTTTTCTCTAGCTTGACCAAGGAAGCAGTGGTATATCTGGACTTGTTACTTTCAGCTCTCCTATTGCAAAGACAGTGCGCTGTGGTCTTTGTGCCCATAGGTAGCTTGCCATTCAGCTTCTCTGCCATGCGGTGGACTAAAAGCACATCTTGTCCAACCACACTTTATTCAACACCTTATCTCCCCACTTAGTACTCATAAAAATGATGGGGGCTAAGCAAGAAACTGGAGTGACCCCTCAGAGTCCCCTTAGGCCATACAACCTGCCCACCGCTCAGAATATTTTCTCCTATGTGCAAAAGTGTTCAGCCCCACACAAAGACCTGTGGTTGCATTTGGAGAGGGGTTGAAGCAATAGTCAACTGCTACTGGGGGGTGGCAATCTGTAAATCCTCCCACCCCCATCTCTAATCCCTGTTGCTCAGGGATGCACAAACATCCATCTTCCCTGGGAGAGAGAAAAGAAAGCACCTTCTCTGGACATGACCCTTGCACCACATAAAAAGCAACAGCCATCTACCACTGAGAGCTGGGTGGGAAAGCTTCCTGTCCCCATACCTAAGCAAAGGTGGGTTGTTGCTGAGGTTTGCTGTGGGGACCCAGCATTGACATGAAGAGAGATGGGCTATTGCCTAAGGACGAGTGAGGAAGCTCTCACATATGCAAGGCCTCCCAGCAGACACAAGGGTGACATATATGTTAGGCCACAGAACAAGTCCCAGCGAAGTGAAGACTGAAATCCTACTAAGCGTCTTTTCTAATCACAATGGTATGAAACTAGAAATCAGCAACAAGAGGGAACCTGGACACTTTATAAATATTTGGAAACTAAACAACAGTTCCTGAACAATCAGTAAGTCAAAGGAGGACTAAAAGGGAAATCAAAAGTTACCTTGAAACACATGAAAATGGAAACACAACACACTTAGAACTGCTGCAAAGCAGTTCTAAAAGGGAAGTTTATAGTGATAAATGCATGTTTTAAGAAAAAAAAAATCTCAAATAAATAACCTGACTTTACACCTCAACTAGAAAAGAACAAAATAAGCCCACACTTAGCAGAAAAAAAGGCAATAAAGATTAGAGCTGAAATAAATCAACTAGAGATAAGAAAAACAATAGAAAAGATTGAGGAAACTAAGAGCTGTTTTTTTGAAAAGATAAAATTGACAAACTTTTAGCTAATCCGAGAAAAAAAGAGAAAAGACACAAATATATAAAATCAGAAATGAAAGAAAAGACATTAACAGAAATACATAGATCATAAGGGACTACTGTGACCAGCCATGTACCAACAAATTGGATAACATGGAAGAAATGTATAACTTTCTAAAAACATACAACCTACCAAGACTGAATCATGAAGAAATAGAAAATATAAACAAACCAATAATGAGTAAGGAGATTGAGTCAATAATTAAAAACTTCCCAAGAAAGGAAAGCCCCAGACCAGGTGGCTTCACTGGTGACTTCTACCAAACATTGAAAGAAGAATTAATGCCAACCCTTCTCAAATTCTTCCAAAAAAGTCAAGAGGAAAGAACACTCTCAGACTTATCCTATGAGGCTAGCGTTACCCTTATGCCAAAGCCAGATAATGACACTATAAGAAGAGGAAACTTTAGACCAATATCCCTAATGCATATCGATGCAAAAATTCTCAACAAAATATTAGCAAACTGAATTTACACAGAAAAGATCAGACACCATGACCAAATAGGATTTACTCCTGAGATGCAAGGATGGTCAATAAATGTCATACACTACATAAATAGAATGAAAGACAAAAATCATATGGTTATCTCAATAGGTGTAGAAAAAGCATTTGACAAAATACAATATCCTTTCATGATTAAAAAAAAACTCAAAAAAATTAGGTTTAGAAGAAATATACATCAACATAATAAAGGCTCTATATGACAAGCACAGAGCTACCATTATACTCAATGGTGAATGGTTGAAAGCTTTCCCTCTAAGATTAAGAACAAGACAAGAATGTCCCCTCTCATCACTCTTATTCAAGACAGTGGCCCCAATTCTTCACCTCTACTTGTGTCTACACCCATGGTCTGGTAACTTTGTAGTCCCTTCTATAAAGTCAGACTATAACTTTGACCAACAGAAGGAGGTGGGGGTGACAATGTTCCATTTCTGAGCCTAGACCTTACAAGGCTTTGAGTGTATCTGCTTGCTCCTGTGGCTCGGACATTACTATGAGAACATACCTGGGCTCACCACTAAGGAATGAAAGCCACATGAAACAGAGGTGAGTCATCCCAGTCATCCCAGTTTAGAGTTGCCTGCATCAGACTTGGAAGGACAGGTCAGGACTTCTGAGCACAGAGCAGCATCTCCACCCTGAAGTTGGCTCTTAAATCCTGAATTTGGAGCAAGTGGTCTCCTCCTATGTGTATCCCACGTTGGCCAGGGATAGAAATTACATGGTTGCCATGAGCTCCTCCATCGTGATAATGAGTGGATATGCCCCCACCCCCACTCCCCCATCCCTACCCGACCCCTGAAACTCTCATTCATGCATAGAACAAGATGACGCTCAGGGCTGGGCTATTTCCTAGAGACAAAGCTCAGGTAAGATGTGCAGGGGCCAGTTCCAGCAGGTGGCGTAGTAGTCCAGACAGCCTCAGACAGCATCACCAGAAGAAGTACCTACACATGCTGCTTAATGAGGCTGAGAGACGAGTCTGGGTAGCAGCAGACTGCGTGGAGGGGTTAGAAAGCCCATGGAGTGACAGCTGGAGGGAGGAAGATAATTCCAATCATTAAACACATGAGGTCAGACTGTCCAGTGAGAGGGGCCTGAGGATCCCCACAGCTGGTTCTTGGTCCCGAGAATTCAGGGTGGTCACTGTTAAGGGGGCCGTGCAGGGCTGTACAGAGGGATAAAGCAGGCCAAGAGAGTGACCTCCTCACTATGGAATCAGCCACTGCTCCATGTAGCATGAAGACTTCTGTCTGGCTCCAACCCCTCAGATTTTCCACTGTAAATTAGTATCGCCTACTTTATTTTCTCCTAATTCCATGTAGGTTCTGTCATTTATCAAAGGTCTAACAACCACATGAATTCCTTTTTATACACATCATAGATAGTTTCAAAATGTAATGACTCTGGTTTTCCTCCTGTCATAAGTTGTTAAATTCAGAACAAAATGCTTACACTATAGGAACATGAAAATTCTGTTTACTGCAAATAATGTGTATTTTGAAAGAATATTATGATAAGGAAAAGCTACATATTTCACATTCTGATTTGATACATGGTGTGCACAGAGTGAAAAAATTTAGGAGATCATCTTACATTTCTAAAATTCTTAGAGTCTGAGAGTGAGAAACAATAAAAATACTCTGTTAATGCTTTTTGGTAAATAGTCTCAAAGTCAGGAAAACAGCTCATCTGGAATGTCTCTGAATTATTGTGCAATCAAAATAAAGAACTTCAAAACAATCCAAGTTTACAAATCGATTCTCAATATTCTTAGTTCTTCACAATCTATTAGCAAATTTCAGCTTATTCCCACACTTAGTTTCTGTCTTAAACCATATAATAGTTGCATCATTTTTGAAAAACTTATATTTTAACTCAATGCTTTCATCTTTATAATATTAAATACCAGATGTCCAAAAACATCAAAATTGCCCATTAATTTTCAAAACAACTTCTCCACAGAGAAACTGGCACTCAATTCCTAAAGACCTATTTATAATTTTGTGATGGAAAAAGAAAAAGGAAAAAGGAGAACCCCCAAAACGAAACAGAAAAACACAATAAACTTACTTTTGAGAAATTTGAAGCAAGCAATTTAGAAACACATTTTATCCACTGGTCTCCTTATTTAGAAGAAAATGATTCCCATTTTTTTTCCTGGTCTTTACCGCATCTCTAGAATCTGCTTTAACTGTTTGATGTCTGTGAAAAGTTCCTGCGGAGACCGCTTTCAGAAGAGGTTATGATCTCAATTCTATTGGCCCTGCCAAATATCATGTTCACGTGATTACTCTTGGACTTTTTTTTTTTTTTTTTTTTTCACTGACATACAGCCAGTTCCTGCAAGAGCAGAAGCATTTATACTTGGTTGCCTGGACGTATCTTATTATAAAGAGGAATCATAGAGAGGAAATCCAATATTTGTAAGCTTTTCTCTGTTATGTCCAAGATAATTGTGGCTAATATCAAAATTTTAAGCACTGTCTTTAAACCATAAGAAAGGAAAGAGTTTTATCAGAGAAAACTTGCTTTCTACACAGAGCTCTAGACTGGCTGGCTGATATCATCGCCTGATTGATACCATCATTTGGATAATCAGGATTTTCAACCCCCTGTATCTCATTTTTAGTCAGTTCAGAATATTTTCTAATCTCCCTTGAGACTTACTCTTTAACCCATGAATTATTTAGAAATATGTTGTCTCATTTCCAAGTGTCTGGAGATTTTTCTGTTATCTTTTATTTATTGCTTTTTAGTTTAATTCTGTTATGGTCAGACAATTTATTTGTCTGTCAGATCTGTTAGGATTTGTCTTACAGCCCAGGATATGATTTGTCTTGGTGAATATTCCATATGCAGTTATGGAAAGACATGGATTCTGCTATTGAATGAAGGGTATAGTATATAAACATCTATAAACATCTATTAGATCTAGTTGGTTGATGGTCTTGGTTAGTTTTTCTATGTTTTTGTTGGTTTTCTATTAGTTCTGTTTATTATTAAGAAAAGAGTATTGAAGATTTTAACAAAAATTAGAAACTTTTCTTTTCCCTTTCAGATCTAACAGATTTTTGCCTTGTGTAACTGGAAGTTGTGCTGTTAGGTACACACAAATTTAGGATTGTGATGTCTTCTTGGTGAGCTGGCCTTTTTTTCATTATGTAATGTCCATCTTTATCCCTGGTAACGTTCTGTGCTCTGAAATTACTTTGGCGTTAATATAGCCATTTCCATTTTCTTTTGATCAGCTGACCAAAAGGAATCAGCTGACCCCTCTATCATTTCAATATTCTTTGCCATGATTAATTTTTTAGTGAGCACATTAATCAGAACATGCTACAATTCATTTGTTTTGATTCTTTGTTGACCCACACGTAGATGATTTATAGATGATTGAGCCACTCAGCCCTTTTGCAAACATTTACAGACCCACAAACTTCAAATGGAAGTTTCCTGGATGCTTCTGACTTGGGATAGGTTGGACTAGATTATGTCAGATCAATGTTTCTATTGTAACAACTATGAAAAAAACAAGTAAATGTCTTATTAGAAACCATGCCAGCCAATAGCCAATGGAGCCACATTGTTATGGTACAGAAAAAAATTAGTCCACTTAGGTTGCTAAACAAGTAAAACTATCTACCAAAAATTAAGACAAAATAAACACTTTTCACAGAAACAACAACAGCTGAGAGAATTTGATAAAAAAAAAAAAACTGTTAAGAATATGTAATGTCAACCCTAGAGTAGCCAGTAAAAATAAATCAAAAAATTAAACAAATAGGTTAATATGCCAATAAATAGTATAAAATGGTATACTAAAAATATAAAATATTATTTTTAATCCAATCATTTATAATTACACTAAATACAAATAATCAAAACACTCCAACTATAAGAGATTTCCAGACTTAATTTTAAAAAAGTGTAATATAAATATATCTTGTCAACAGAAAAAGAAAGCCCACTTTAAGTTTAAACCTGAAAGATGAAAACTAAAACAAAAAAGATGGGCAAAAAGGTAGCATGGAAACACTAGTTGCTGGAAAGCTGGAGCAGCTGTATTAATATGGTACAAACTAGACTTCAGGATAAGAACTATTGCTAGAAATAAAGAGAAATTTCCTAATAATATAGTGGTTAATTTATTAAAAGCCATGAACCACCTAAGTTGATACAGAACTGATAGCAGAGCTTGAAAATTCATGAATAAAAAACAGTACTGAAAAGGCCAGTTGATGAGTCCACAGTTATAGCTGGAGATTTCAACATGTTTATTCCAGTAATTGATAAAATCACTAGATAAAAAGTCAGTAGGTGTATAGGAGATGTGAACAATACAATCAAGCTACTTGAACTAATTGGTCCCTATTAAACACTCCAAGCAAACAAACCAGATTTTTTTTTACAAATGTACATGAAATATTTACCAAGATAGATCAATGTTAAATCATAAAACGAATCTCAATAAATTTAAAGAATATATTTTAAAAATATACTTTGACCAAAAGGGAATTAAGTTGAAATTAAGAATAGCAATATAGCTAGCAAATGCTCAAATAATTGAAAATTAAACAACATTCTTCTAATAATCCTTATTTCCAAAAATATATTTAAAGAAAAAAATAAAATATTTTGATAAAAAGGAAATGCAACATATCAAATTTTTGTGGGAAGTAGTTCAAACAGTACTTATAGGACAATTTGTGGTTTTATGTGCTAGTATAAGAAAAAAGTCTAAAATTAATGATCTAAGAACTCACCTAAGAAACTAGAAAAATAAGAGCAAATTAAACAAAAAGTAAATAGATGGAAGAAAAGAAAATCAAAATAAAGATAAAGGCTAGAATAAAAAATAAAAAAATAATAGATATATTCAATGAAACTAGAAGCTGGTTCTTTAGAAAGACTGATAATATTGATAACCTTTAGCTAAATCGATCATGAGAAGGAAAAAAAGACACAAATTGCCGATGATAGAAATGAAAGATGTTTGGCTAAAAATATATCAGGTAATTAGAAATAATAAATCATATGTAGCAATGCTGATATCAGGCTAACTATAAATTTAAAAAAATAAACATAATAAAAAATTTATAACAATTATATCTATTCACAAAAAAAACCAGCAACAAATTTTAAAAAGCAAAAATTACAAAGAGTCTATGGCCATGCCACCCTGAACAAGCCCGATTCCATCTAATCTCAGAAGCTAAGCAGGGTCAGGCCTCAGGCCTGGTTAGTACTTGGATGGGAGACCATCTAGGAAGACCAGGTGCTGTAGATGTAATAAATAAATAAATAAACAAACAAATAAATAAATAAATAAGGGATTGTAAGCTGACAAGGTCCTTGCAATCTGTGAGGTCAACCAAGGGTTGCCTCACCTAAAAAAAAAAATTACAAAGAGACATAAATAAGAGCATAAGAGTGGGTTATTTTAACACACCACCTTCAGTACAAGATACAGGAACTGGAAAAAACATAGTGACCATATATATAGGAGATCTGAATGACATAAAAGTTACTATATATAGATACTAAAATTATAGTGTCACATATATATTTCTATGGATTATTTTAAAAAGCATAATCAACAAGGTACTATATATATAATTCAGTGTGTGTTATATTTGACTTATATGCAAGTATTCTTGCAACTTTTCTGTAAGTCTGAATTTATGTCAATATATCATTAATAACTTTACACCCTGATAATAGAGAACACACCTTCTTCTCTAGTGCACATGAACCATTCAGAAATATTGATCCTATATGGGGTAAGAAAATGACCACTAAGTTCTGTATAAAATAGTAATATTATGAACAATATTCTCAGAAAACAATGCAATAAAACAAGGAATCAGCAAAATTTTAAAAGGCGTTCTGCTTTGAAATTGAATAATTTGTTAAACATCTTTTGAGTGGAAAGGGAAATAAAAATTGAAGTTAAAGATTATACGAAATATAATTATAAAACACCGCATATCAGAATCGGTGAAATATATTTAAATAGGTGATTAGAGTAAATTCATGGCCTTCAGTACTGTTGGCTCACAAGCTTGAGATCTTCCCAGATGAAATCAAACACTGGCTCCGAGTACAGAGGGCAAGGATAAGAGAGGCAGACCCCTTCAGGTTGGTAGGTGGTGGTTTTAAAAAGCGAAGGAACTTACCAGATCTGTCCTAGGCACCGTAAGTGGAGTGGACCTCTGCATTCGCCGCCAGAATCTTAAAAGTTCATATTAAGACCGTACCAGGTTTCAGTCGTATACACCATCCAGATGTTCTTAACATTGCTCTTCCAAGGCTGCGTCTTTGAAAGTGGGAACAGCGAGTGGAACCTATAGTCCCAGAACAGGGGCATGGGGAGAGGCCTTGTTTGTCCAGAACAGCCAGATGGGAGAGATGATAGGGCAAGGCGTGTGGGAAAGGACGCACCACTCTCTCCAAATGTTCACGTGTCCACCAACCCGGAAGCTCTCCTAAACCATCCTCCTGTGTTTTCACGAGGGCTTCATTACAAAGTCATGGTTGACTAAATCATTTACCATTGGCAACTGATCCGACCTCCAGCCCTCCCCTGTTGGAGGTGAGGGGGTGGGATTGAAATCACATGATTGGTTCTCACGGCAACCAGCCCCTAACCTGAGGTGAAGGTCCAAGAATCACCTCATTAACATGACAAAAGAAACCTTTACAGCTTTCATCACTGAGGGATTTCAAAGGTTTTAGAGTTCTGTGTCGGAAGCAGGCATGAAGACCAAATATATATTTCTTATTATAAATCACAGTATCACAAACAGAAACACAAAGTGTCTCCCACAGGAACAGCTGCAATGTATAGTTGACTATCACATCTTTTCGTTGCTTCCGTCAGCGAATCCCATACAGATACGATTTTCTGGGCAATGCTGAAAACTGAAAATGTAAGTGTTCCCCAAAGGTCTTAATTGCATAAGAAAATGGATTTCTCATTCTGAATTACCAAAACGAGTTATTTTAGAAGTGTGCCAGGGGCGTGGCTTACACGGATCGGGACTCGTAGGTGCAAAACCAGCAGCTCCATTGTGGCCAGCATCAGTTGGCTCTTAGGTCCCGGCATTTGAGAGGAGTGGCCTCCTGCCTTGACCGCCTGCCATGTTGGTCAAGATCAATCCAAATAGTTGTACTAGAATATTGCATGGAGGTGAGGAGTGGGTGTTCCCTGCCGGAAGGCTTCATTTTATTCATGGAACAGGATGACACTCGGGGCTGGGCTATTTCCCAGAGACAAAGCTCAGGTAAGATGTGCAGGGGCCAGTTCCAGCAGGTGGCGTAGTAGCCCAGACAGCCCAAAGGAAGAACCTACACATGCTGCCTAATGAGACTGAGGACAAGTCTAGGTAGCTGCGGACTGTGCGGAGGGGTTAGAAAGCCCAAGGAGTGACAGTTGGAGGGAGGAAGATAATTCCAATCATTAAAAGCATGAGGTCCGTGTAACACAGGAGCTCCATGCCAGGAACCTACTTCAGGGCTTTGGATATTCCAAAAAAACCACTAGGAGGACCAGAGGAGTGAGACACGCTGTTTATTACTCATGATGCAGGAGAGCTCCGTGGGTGGCTGGTAGGAGCTCCTAAGCTGCTGCTGGCCAGGAGCAAGCCAAACTCTAAGCACACAAGCAGAGCGAGGGGTTATTTCATTGGGGGAGCAGCCTCCTTCTCAGGCGGATTTGGGCAAGACGTGCTGCTTGGTTACAGGAGCAGGTAATGTCCTCGG
Source organism: Eidolon dupreanum (assembly GCA_028627145.1). Classification (NCBI taxonomy): domain Eukaryota; kingdom Metazoa; phylum Chordata; class Mammalia; order Chiroptera; family Pteropodidae; genus Eidolon; species Eidolon dupreanum. The sequence goes on from CM053506.1 coordinate 100,924,614, forward strand.
GGGCAGGCACTGCCTTCCTTGGCTGCTGTCATCCGTCTTCTGAGTATGTGGGTGGCTCTGCTCTGAGCTAAACCCATACCCAGAGCCGCACACACTGCTTCTAGTCACGTGGACACTTAAAGGGATCGTACAGGAGGGTGAACTGGCCAAGAAGTCATTCCCTATCTATGGAATTAATATAGAAAAGAGGCATGAGAATGACACAAAAAGACTCAATATCCAAGCAGGTTGTGTTCAGAGCCTGCCACAGGCTGCTGGACTTGGGACCTGGATGTGACTGCCCACCGTGTGGTAGTCCAGGCCTGTAGCTTCCTTGACAAATATCAATCTTGACCTTAAGTGAGCCTGCAGTTTGTCTTTGTGCATCTAAGATAACATACCCTGGGAACCCTATTCCCAGACCCCTCATGGCACATCCACAGAGCACGAAACCACAGAACCCCTCATGGTTATCTTGTCCCTCCCGTACCATCTCTATGTGCTGTAAATGTTAATTATTAACTCTCTTGTACCCACCAGGGTAAAAGTGTCCCTCCGTTTCACTTTTATCCCATCCCAGAAAGTCCCCGCTTTGCTCTCTCCCACCCCCTTCATCCACCACCAAGGATTCCGTGGAACCCTCCTTACATCTCCTCTTTTGATTCTAATGTATAGAATAAGCTGCAAAACTGTCATTCTTAGGAGCATGTTCTTAATCTGCTAAGATTTTGCTTCCTGACAATTGTCATCAGTTTGGCGCAAATAAACTCATTAAAATTCTTTACCGGTTTGAATGTTCTTTACGTCGACACAACTATTTACCTATACCATGAAAGGAAAACAGGAAAACAAAGACTTTAAACTGTACCTTACACAAGTTAAAAATAAACCCAACCATTCATTCCATTCTTTATTCCCTAGTCAGTAATTTTTCATAGAAACTAAGAAGCAGATAAAAACCCAATTCTCAAAGACGCAGGGGCTCATTCTCTGACTGTGAGAGAAGACCGTGCTCTGCCTATGGAGCGTTATTCCTTCTCTAGTAAACTTTTTGTTTTTCTCTAATTCTGGCTTGCTTTTGAATTCTTTTCTGCACAGCTCCAAGGACCCTTCCTCTCTTGGGGTAGGACTTGAGACCCCACTCGGGGGGATTCACCCTGTCCTGCATCAGAATTGGTCACAGCCAAATGTAGCTTGGAGAACTGAGTCTGACTCCAACTCCCTGAGGTTTTCCATTGTGAGTCAGTCTTGCAGTATAAACAAGTTCATGAACCTACCCCTCATGCTTGCTGCTTTTTTTTTTTTTTTCATTTCCAGATTTGTGTATGCGCAATAGCTCATATCCAAATAAAAAGTTAACAACATAGGGCTGTCATCATGAATTTGTAGTTTGCTTCCAACCATAAAGGTTCTAACTTTTCTCCTGTCATGTTGATGTTAATGTCAGAAGAAAATTGTTACTATTCAACATGAGTGTGAAAGACTGCTTGCTACAACTAATTGAATAGCAAAGGATATGGATTTGAAATAATACCCATGTAATGGAAAGTCTATATTACTCAATCTGATTGAATACATTATATCCAAAGAGTAAAAGGAAGACATTTTACATTTATAAGAAAGCATCATACATTTAAAAAATTTAAGTCTGACAGTGAGACAGAGACGGTAAAAACATTTTTTTAATGCTATTGGTAAAAAAGGATCAAAATTAGAGAAAATACATCCCAAATGCCTGTAAATTGTTATGCAATAAAATCATCAGTATGCTCATCTATGAGTATCTATCTATCTCTCTATACATTGCCAAATACATTCACAAGGTTCACTTAAGTTCCTTGTGACCAATCCATTAGCAAATTTCTAGCTTATTTATACACCCTTTTTTTTTTTGGTTTCAACATGATATAATAGTTATTAAGCCAGTCCCCCCTTTTTTCCCTATGGAATATAAATCAGCAGCTCTTTCTAAACATTCAATTAATTATTATAAAAATAATTTCTCCAAATGTTTGGCATTTGGTATATGGGAATCTCATTTGTGATTGCATAACACAAAACAGAAAGAAAAAAAAAAAGATGAACTTGCTTTTGGGAAAGTTATCTAAAATTTCGGTTTATTCCTAGGCTTCATTATTTCCAGGAAAACAGTTCACATTTCTTCCTGGTCTCTATAATATGTGTATAGACGTAGATGTGAACAAAACCAACACTATCTCTGGGTCCAGTATTTCCTTTTATTTTCATGCCATGACCTTGACCAACTTCACTGCCCTTCGCACGCGAATCAAAGCTTTCTAGTTAATGATTATCTGTGGTCCTTAAAATGCAGCCACAAATATTTTTGTCAGCAACAGCCAGAACGGCATGACAACCAAGATAAATATCAAACTAGTAATAGTATTGATTATAAGCAATCAACTATCACAAGACCGCCAGGGAGTATGGCCCCTGGCGCTACTTCATTCTTCTGTCCCTTTGTCTTGTCAATCATTAGTACCTGAGTTATACTGTTTTAAAAAGTATTGTAACAGGGGTCTGGCAGCAGAGAATAATTTGTATGAAACAGCTGGGCCCTCTGTTCACTCTGGCCCAATCTTCCTGTAAGTCATAAGTTCTGTTACACCCTGTGGAGTTGCCTGCTTCATCTTTCAGTCTGAAGATACCTTCTCATTTTGGTGGCCATCACCCCCTTGCCCTGCCATCAGATATGTCTTCATTATGGTTGAACTGTTTCTCCATTTTGAAAATTCTCATTAAGACTGCTTTCTAGAGGGGGATGGTGATTGCAGTTCCCTTGGCTGGAGAACACTAAATCCACATGATCACTCTTGGATAAATTGCTTTTTGACTGACCTCCAGCCAATTATTGTGGCAGAGAAGGGCCAGCTGTACTTGGTTGGCTGGCTGTATCATATTATAAAGGGGTATCTTATAGAGGGAATTTAGTGTTCTCTTCTATGTCTCAGAAGAAAGTGGTTGGTTTCAAAATATAAAACATTATCTTTAAACAGTAAGAAAGTAAAAAGCTTAGTCAGAGAAAAGCCTTTTTATCTCTACTCACAGGTTCTGGACCTTACGATTGACATGTCGATTCGGGTAACCTAATCAGGGTTTGAACATTTTAAAAAGCAAATTCTGGATTCTTCTCTGCTTCTCATATTACATCTTTCATCTCAATTTTTTTTTTTTAAATCTCAGGAAATAGTAGTACCTCTTTTCACTTGCTCAAGATAAAAGAAATCTTGATTAGCCTTTCCTCACTCCTCCAGCATCCCCTTCATGCACAACTTCGCCTCAAGATGATAAAATTATGAAGCAGTTCGTTTAAAGACATGTAATTATAAAGCGATGGTGGTGACTTGGACAGTCAGTGTCATTTTTGGTTGTCACACTCAGGTGCAGGTTGTTACCGGCATCTAGTGGGTAGAGGGCAGGAATGCCACCGAAAATTCTATAAGCCACAGGACAGCCTTTCCTCCCCCACCAACCCCCAATAAGGGATTATCCAGTGAAAAATGTCCATAGTGACAGTGTTGAGAAACACATTTAGTATAAGAATGAAGCCAGGATCATTAAAATTATTTATTTATAATCACTGTAATGTTTTCGTTCAATTTCCCCTTAGAATTATTCTTATTTTTTTCATCAAATACTACAAGCATTCAATGAATACACACTTTGTATGTCTAAATTAGGTCATCCTAGTTTTTTACAATATGAGGAAGGCTAGACTCATCTGAAAGTATCTTGGGTGTCTTGGGTTGGATTGTGCCCAGTGAGGGGTTTTGAAGAGACATTAAAATAGTTCCAAAACTTACAATGAGAGTTCCATTTCCAGATTGCAGTTTTAGCCCAAGGTTTTAATTCTCTTACTTTGAAATGGCTATGGATATAACTCAATAAGTATCAAAACAAGGAAAACATTTATACTAGCAAGAGCAACAGAAAGTTACGATTGTTTGGCTAAATATTTAGAGGACAATGTAGTGGAGACAAATTGAGGTTGATGGACACATCAAATTGTTACAGAGTCAACACAGATAAACAAGTAGAAAGATACTGGGAAGGCTCACTCTTGCAGAATCCTGATCCAGGAAAGGACTGGGGACAGGCAGTTTGGGATAATTCAAAGGTCTTTGACAATTACATCAGTGCCCTGTATTTACTTCGGGTTTTTGTCCCACATCTTTCTTGGCATGATCTACTACATTAGTCAATGTAATGTTAACTATCTGTTGTAACCACCCCTTAATCCCAGGAATCTCAGTAGCTCAAGGCCACAAAATGTTTCGCAGTGGTTTAGTTTCTGGTTTTATTTTGGGGTGTGTGTGGGCGTGTGTTTTATGTCCCAGTCCTATGAAGGCCAGGTGGCTCTTCTAGGCAGCTCTCCTCCAAATGTTGACTCAGGGACTAAAGTACTTTCTATTGTGGGGTTTGCCATCTCAGAGTCCCTTATTTCCTGACTCATAAATGAGTAAAAGAAGTCACACTAAAATCTAGCAGGAGATTTAGGTAATGGCCCAAGAGGTTGCATACATTATTTCTGCCCAAATTCTATAACCCTGGTGACTCCCTGAGATCCCGCAGTGGGATCTTGCTGTAATGCTTGTGGGGCTATTCAGGTGGTGTTCTGTTGTGGTCTGAAGCCAGCCACCAGGTATGTTGGTTCTGGGGCCTCTTGGGAGGGGCTCCTGTGTAGGTCAAGATCAACCACTGCTGTGACTGGCATAGGGCTACTTGGTAGGAGCTGTAGAGCAATCCATGTTTAGTTGCTGCCTATACTGGACCTGGAGGCATGTGGGAGATGCCCTGCTGTGAACCGAGGCAGATCATCACCAGTACCAGACCTGGAGCAGGTCAGCAAAAGGCCCAGGGCACCCAGAGACCTGCCACCACCTGCCAGCCTTGGGCAGTATGTAAATTGGGTAGGGCCCACTGGGGCAAATCTCATTCTCTTGGGTCAGCCCTCACATAGCAGCTCATAGGCTTCAGCCATGGTGAATCCTCACAGACAATAAGCCTGAGGGTCAATTTCACCCACTGATGTGCCAACAGCAATTAAGGCTCAACTATAATTGGTGGGCACATACAACCCACACGAGGGACACAGTTGGAGCATCTGGCTTAGGTGATGAGGGAGATTATAGCACTGGGTCCCACAGGACACACAGTACATAAGGCCACCTTGCCAAGACTGGGAGATGTAGCAGATCTACCTAACACATAAAAACAAACACAGAAAAGCAGCCAAAATGAGAAAACAAAGAAATATGTCTCAAATGAAAGAATAGGAGAAAACTCCAGGTAAAGAACTAAACAAAATGGAGGCAAACAATCTATAGATGCAAAATTCAAAACACTGGTTATTAGGATGCTTAAGAATCTTAGTGGGAACTTCAACAAAGAGATAATAAGCATAAGAAAGGACATAGAACCCACAAAAAAAGAACCAGTCAAAAAATGAAGAATACGATAACTGAAATGAAGAATACACTAGAAAGAATCAAGAGCACATTAGATAAAGCAAAGGATCAAATCAGTGACTGGGAAGACAAAGTAGCAGAAAACACCCAATTGAACAGTGAAAAAAAAAAAGGATAGTTTAAGGGTCCTCTGAGACAACATCAAGTGTACTAAAATCTTGTTTGGTACTCTCTGTGCCTCCTGGACTTGTATGTCTATTTCCTTTGCCAGATTAGGGAAGTTTTCAGTCATTATTTCTTGTAATAGGTTCTCAATTCTTTGTTCTCTCTCTTCTCTTTCTGGTGCCCCTTTGATACTATATATAGAGAACCCTAAAGATTCCACCAAAAATCTGTTAAAACTGATTGATGAGTTCTGTTAAGTAGCAGGATACAAAGTTAATATTCTGAAATGAGTTGCATTTTTATACTCAAATAATGAATTATCAGAAAGGGAAATTAAGAAAACAATCCCATTTACAATTGCATAAAAAACCCTAGGAATAAATTAACCCAAAGAGGTAAAAGACTTGTGTTCAAAAAATTATAAGACATTGAAGAAAGAAATTGAAGAAGATACAAATAAATGGAAGCACATATCATGGTTATGGATATGAAGAATTAACAATGTTAAAATGTCCATACTACTCAAAGCAATCTATAGATTCAATGCAATCCCTATCAAAATACCAATGGCATTATTCATAGAACTGGAAAAAAAATCCTAAAATTATATGGAACCATAAAAGACTCTGAATAGCCACAGCAGTCTTAAGAAAGAGAAACAAAGTTGGAGGTATCATGCTACTTGATATCAAACTATATGACAAAACTATAGTAATCAAAATAGCAGGGTACTGGCATAAAAACAGACATGTATATCAATGGAAAAGAATAGAGAGCCCAGAAATAAACCCACACCCATATGGTCAATTGATCCAGGACAAAATAGGCAAGAATACACAATAAAGACAGTCTCTTCAATAAATGATGTTGGGAAAACTGGACAGATACATGCAAAAAAAAGAAACTAGGCCACCTTCTTATACCATATACAAGAATAAACTCAAAATGGATTAAAGACTTAAATGTATGACCCCAAAGTATAAAACTCCTAGAAGAAAACATAGACAATAAACTCTCCGACATTGCTCTTAGTAATATTTTTTTTCTGATAGATCTCTTCAGGCAAGGGAAACAAAAGAAAAAATACACAAATGAGACTACATCAAACTAAAAAGGTTATGCACAGCAAAGGAAACCATCAACAAAATGAAAAGACAACCTACTGAATGGGAGAACATACTCACCAATGATATGTCTGATAAGGGGTTAATATCCCAAATTTATAAAGAACTCACGCAACTTAATGCCAAAAAAATTAACAATCCAATTAAAAAATGGGCAGAGGACCTGAATGGACATTTCTCCAAAGACATACAGATGGTCAATATAAAAAGATGTTCAACATCACTAATCATCAGAGAAATGCAAATTTAAACCACAATGAGATATCACCTCACACCTGTCAGAATTGCTATCATCAGTAAATCAACAAACAAGTGTTGGTGAGGATGCAGAGAAAAGGGGAACCCTCATGTACTGTTAATAGGATTGCAAATTGATGCAGCCATTACAGAAAACAGTATGGAGTTTTCTCAAAAAATTAAAACCAGAACTACCTTATGACCTAGCAATTCCATTTCTGGTTACTTATCTGAAGAAATCCAAAACACTAAGTCAGAAAGATATATGCACCCTTATATTCATTGCGCATTATTTACAATAGCCAAGATATAGAAGCAACCTAAGTGCCATCAACAGACAAGCAGATAAAGTGGTACATATATACAATGGAATATTACTTGGCCATAAAAAAGAGGATGAAAACTTACCATTTGTGACAACATGGATGGACCTGGAAGGTATTATGCTAAGTGAAATAAGTCAAACAGAGAAAGACAAATACTCTATGATCTCACTTATATGTGGAATCTAAAGAACAAAATAAATGAATGAAAAAAATAGAAACAGACCAAAAAATACAAAAAATAAACTGATGGTTGCCAGATGCGTGGGGCATCGGAGGGCCAGGTGAAAAAGGTAAAGGGAGGGATTAATAAGTATAAATTGGTAGTTACAAAATAGTTACGGGGATATAAAGTATAGTGTAGGAAATACAGTCAATAATATTGTAATAACTGTATGTATGAAGTCAGGTGGGTACTAGAGTAATGCAGGGATCACTTCTTAAATACGTGTCTAACCACCATGCTGTGCACCTGAAACTAATATAAAATAATATTGAATGTCAACAGTAATTGAAAAATTAAAAAAGAAAAAGGGGAATAAGAGGTTCAAATTTTCAGTTATAAATTGTCATGGGGATGTGATATACAGCATAAGGAAGATAGTAATAATACTGTAATAGCGTTGTACGATGACGGATGGTTACTAGACTTATCATGGTGATTACTTTTTTAGTTATATAAATGTTGAATATCTATGGTGTACACCTGAAACTAATATAGTATTTCATGTTAGCTATATTTTAATTTAAAAAATTTTAAAGAAAAAAATAATTATATTGTGATGACTTCAACTTGCTGTGTTTCTGACACCAATTGCATATAAATATAACAACCTTGAGTTATGACAAAACGTAAGATTTTGGAACACTTTTCAAAATTATATGGGAGATATTTATATTAAAAAATTTACAACTTGGTTATTTGAACGTACTATAATAATTAGGCTATATTTAGGCTACTTACCATAATAACTAACTATGTTTAGGCTGTAAAAACAGTTTTTAGCTTCAAATCCTTGAGTCATTCTAGTTGATACCATAACAAATAGAAGTTGATTATATAGTGTCTATTGTGTTCTTTAGTTTCTCTTCTCAAAAGGTAACAGAAACTTAAAGAAATGTTCTTTATATCTTCACTGCAGCCTCAATTCAGTGTTCGATACTGCTTGATGAGAGCTTAAAGATAGCTTAAATCAGACAGACTCCTAGGTTCGAATTCTGGGTCCCTGTGACCTGTAACTTTAGAAAGGTCATCTTTTCTAAATACTACTTTATTTATATGCCTATATTAGATTTTTACTGCTGCATACTAAATTACTGTAAACTTAGTGACTTACACAACAATAAAAGTAGACAACCAAAACTCATCTAAATATGAGTGCACAAGTAGATTATGTTGATTTTAAAGTGTTTATAGTGTCATCAGTTAGTTAAATCTTAACATGAGAAATTAAGATCTATGACATTTTAGTGCTTTGCCTAAACGTAGATCCTCACATCATAAGAAAACATAAAACCAGAAATACATTTCAAAATTGTAAGCAAGATATATATTTTTTCACCTTGATTATTCAAATTCTTACTACAATTGTTTATTTTAAGAGGTTTCAAACTTCCTTTATAATCACAACAGTGAAAACATGGACTCTACAATCTACAACCTGAAAAATGACAGGAAAGGAAAATCAGTAAATTAAGAAAAAGTAAAAAAAAAGTGAATTACAAAAGCAAATACTATGCCTCTGTATAATTAATTAATTCTCTTCCTTGCCCCCAAATCAGCATTGTCTTAATTTGTATTTCTATCATAAAGAAATTATCCAATATTTTGAAGTTCAGAGAAAGAAAATTAAGCAATCTCTGTATCATCCTCAAAAACATAAACAATTCTATAATAAATGCATTTTTTTCTTTTACTACTATATGAAACATGAGTGCTGGTTGTTGGTACATGAGCTCATGGTTTGGCTTCCTCATTGTTCTCCTTGACTTTATTCCTTAGTCTCACAGTAAGTAATATTATTGAGATAAATGATGATATAAGTTTCAAAAGTACCTTGTACATATCTGAGATAAGGTATATCCTTGATATAAAATATTATCTTAAAAAGAGTCACAGGCTTAAAGAGGAACACAAGCTATTAGGGGCTTCAAGGCTCTTCCTGCGGGAGCAGCTTCCACTTCACTGAGTGGTGAAGTTCATCATCAAAATCTTCCAGCTCCTGTTCCTTGGAGAGTTCCAGGAAAACCTATAACGGAGAAAAAAATTAAGAGAGAGGGGTGTCACACTGCTTCCTGTAGTTCCAAGTGAGTGCAAAGACTATGCATTTATTACACATTTATATTCCATGGATGACATACAAATCTCTACACTGACTCACCTGCTCCAGGGTTGACTGTGAGAGGCTGTACTCCTCCAGGTCGAAGTTCTGTTTAACTGCACAAGGATGAATGTGTGTTAGGAATTCATGTATTTTTTATTCAGAGAGTTTCACCAGTCATGTATAAAAAGTACATGCAACTAGATCTTAAATATAAAAGATAAGATAATAAATATTCTTGGAGTAAATATGAGAATGCAAATTCACTGTCTAGTCTCGTAATAGGATAGAAATATTCTCCCATTAGAGTTTGGGCAGAGGTACCACGAGACCAGAAAATATACAACGGTTCCAAAGCATTTGTGTAGGATAAGCTAAGGGATGGCTCCATCAGCACTAGAACACTACCACGGGCCCCAGTACATCTGTCCTCACTCTTCCCTACCCTGCTCTCTGCTCCAGAGACTGATTGAAGAAGCTCCTTCTGTGGGTTCCACCAGGGGCAGCCCAGGTGGAGGGAAAGAAGAAAGGAGAGGCTAAGGCCTTTATTTCTTCCTACCCTCTGTAACACCAGCTGTGTCCCTTGATTGAAAGTCACTGTTTCTCTCAAGGTGGCAAATTCTTACATGACTGCACACCCAGGTTCCAGTCACTGTTTTCTCTCTTAGTTCCTTCGGACCTAAGAATGATAATGCTTCTTCTGGTTTAGCCTCAGGTAATTGCAATGTTTCTTGCACCTTTACAAACAGTCCCTTTATAAACAAACCTTCCTTGAATTATCCCATTTTGAGTTTACAATCTGTTACCGATCCGGATTGTGACTGAGATCCCTAATGTGCAGACACGTAAGAAGAGGAAATCATGAGTGGAGAGGTAAGATTGGAAAGCCAAGTTATCTGACACTGTGGTGGGGCTGGCCTGCAATTTGGGGACATGGGGATTGGTCCTTGACTCATGTTTGGAAATATGTCCAGAAAAAAACACTGTGGATGGCTGACAGTCCTGCACTTTCAACATTTAGAGAAGAATCTACATGTTTCTCATGGACTGCAAAGTGGAAGGTACCATTAGAGGATCTTCTGGAAGGATAAAGGGATTCCGAGAAGGGGCCGAGAGGCAGGAAGGTGTTCACTAGAGACCAAGAGGACAAGGCATCACCCACCCAAGCAAGCTGTGGTCAGAGGCTACAGATGGGAGGGGAGAGGGAGTCTTCAAAAAACTCACAAAAGCACTCCATGAGAGAAAAGTGCAGTGATTGTTCATCTCGACATAGAAGCCACGATGGCATAGCTCTAATGATCAAATCAAGCCTTGCTGCCATATTATCCCCCTCCCCTCCCCTTACACTCCAGCCTTGAGGGGCCTGAAACATCATCTTATGAGTAGAGGAGAGAACGGGGTAAGAAGAGAGATAAAACTGACTGTTCCACCTTCCTAGCTTCAAGTCTTCAAAACCGGGGAAAGGAAGGGGTACAAGAGGCTCCAGTTTTGCTGGCATTTGCATTACCCAGAAGCCATCTGGTGGTGTGGGAGAATGAGTCTACTCGGCAATGCAGGAATAGTCATGGGGCATGCATTTTGCTTCCATGCTATTGGTCCTAGCTCATAATTTCAATAAATGTATTATTGCAACTGAGGATGTAACTGTGCCTAATTTTACATGTGGGGGAAAAAAAAGCTAGCTTATATTTCAATATTTTTCACTTTGTGTAATAATCTTCACATAATGGGTTAGGAAACTGATAAAAAGTTGTTTTTTCTTCCTAAATGAGAACTTCAGTTTCAGCAAATTAAAGATATTAGAAGGAATTTGAGGAGGGGGGGGACATTTTTGAAAGCAGAAACACTGGAAGGCTCTTAAGAAGAGGCTTCATTGCATTGTAGGGAGGCAGCCTTCCGGGAGCACTCCCTCTCTGCTTCTAATTAGTTATAAAACCCTTCCTGTTGTGGGAATCCTTTCCCCTGGCATGGCATAAAACTGAACAAAAGGCCAAAATGGTTAGTGTGGAAAATGGACCCGCAGACCATAGAGTGAAGGTGAACGACAGAACCAGAAAGTGAAAAGAAAACATATGTGGGGCAACCTTAAGCTTGTCTCGAGAGGAAGAACCTCTTTAAGAAGTAGGATGCCTGGGGCTTCTAATGACAGAGGACAGGCAAAAAGCAGAGATCAAGGGGAAGAAGGGGAAGGTGTTCAGCTTTTTATCAGATTTCATACGCTGATGTGATAGGCAACAGCTTAGTCCACGACAGATCAATGCAGTATGCAAAAACCAAAATCTTAGATCAGAATCTAAGAGCCTAGGAGAAGAGTTATGGCTCAGCCCAGCTCAACAGAGAGGAACTTCCTTGTCAGCGTCTAGCCTGTGCGTTATAGGATGTTTAGCATCATCCCTAGCCTCGACCTATTAGATATCAGTTGCACCCTCAATTCCACCCCTAGTCGTGGTAACCAAAAATACACCCAGATATTGCCAAATCACCCCTGGTTGAGAATCAATGGATTAATAATTAGTCTTAATAATTTATTTGTGGTATAATACCACAATTTTACGTTCATGTGCTTGCTATAGTGGTTTTATGTACGACCTGAATGTCGCTCTTACCTATCTCTAATTTGAAGAAAGCCTGCGATAAAGGTCGCACGTCCTCCACAGGCAACTTATAGACCATCAGGGAGGAGTACCTGCGAGGAAAAGAGTGAGGCTGAGCTCCAGGTGTCAAAAGCACAACCACTGAGGGGTGCACGCCTAAAATGGAGCAATAATGTCAACAACTGTTTACGTGCATGCATCCGCACAGAAGGCCGTAGTGTGAATGCTCTTCAATCAACGAGAAGTCAATTTACTAGAGCAGAAGCATTAGAAAGCTTAAGAGAAGGCTCCATCTTACTTTAGGGAGGAACAGGAGCTAAAAGAAGGAAACCTATAGCATCCAGATCTCACAAAGAGAAGAAGTGGGATTTCTTATCCTTCTTTTTCATTAGGATGAGAATAGCCTTTAACTAAAAAGAACTAGGTTCACCTCCTGGCTCCACCACTAGTTATTCAGCATCATCTAACCACTCTGAGCCTCAAGTGCTGTTACTGATAATGACAGAAATGTTGAGAGACATCATTCACTGAGCTTTGACTGATGTCTGGTACTGGGCATGGGCTTTATACAGGTGATCCCGTTTACTAAGGATGATTTTATCCTTCAGAGAGGACCACTGAGATGGACTAGGTCCGTGCCCATGTTGGTTAGTACCTGGCACATCATAGGGCCCTGAATGCTAACTCCCTTACAAGAATCAGCTTCCAAATCAGCATTCCTTGGATTTGGGCCTTTCTCTAGTAATTAAAGCATTTACAATTGCCATAAAGTTGAAAAAAGAGAGAGCAGATAAAGGTTTTACATTTCATCTCCATAATAGAAACGCAAAACAAAGACCGAGATGAAACAGAACACCACCTCTATGTACCTTTCCTGCCGAGCAGCCTGGGGGAAAAGCCTCAGAATTTCGCTGTGGAGGGGCTCCACCTGACTAAGGGTCTTCACCTTCATCTCCAGCAGGTAATCCTTGCCAAATTTGCTTTTCAGGTGTTGGATGGAACCGATACATCTGGAGGGAGAGGATGAGGTCAATCAGGAAAAGGGAGAGAGAATGCTACTTACTGCTGGTGATTTTTTGGGTGGGGCCAGGTAGAGCTCGAGCAGCCAGATCGCCCCTCCCCTCCCCCCGCTCGTGATAACCATGTGTAGGCAAATGTGGTTTGAACAAGCCATACCTGGGGCCAAGTGCAGGCCCCTACCTCAGCCTCCCGGACACCATGATGGCCACGCGGTCACACACGGCTTCGGCCTCTGCCATGTAATGGGTGGTCAGGAGGGCACCCCTCTCCGTGTTTCTAAAGGTGGCCCGGATCGCCTGCCTAAAGTCAGGTCAAGGGAGATGTTCGCTGGTGGGAATGCTCGGGGCAGCGTGAAAAAAAATGTTTTTTTTAAACGAGTTTCGATTGGCACATATGAAACAATTAGTATCTTCAGATTAGACAAAAAAAGGATTTCGGAGGGACAATGGGCATGGAAATTACCAAACTATTGATTAAGGTCTATAATTCAGAGCATGGTTTGGGCTGAATGTAGAGAATGATATTGGGTAAAAGGTTGTTTCGAAAAATGCTGAATTTCAAGAATATTTCAGAGATGGCAATAGGAAGAAAGATAGAAAATGAGAACTTTTTTAAAAACGAGATAATGACATATACCCTAAAATACACAATGTCAGATTTCAGAATATTCCTAACATAATTAAAGACTACATTTTGGATTTGACATTTTTTCTTCCACAGGAATTACATATCAGGTGAGGTTTCAGAAAGCTTCACAACTTAATACAGGTTGATACGATTGCCTATGAATACCCAGACGAGCTCCGGCGACAAGGAAATTCTTAAGAGTATTAGATTGTTAGAATCTTTTTCTCAACACAAGTTGGCTGGGATACACTATCCGATGTCCCCCCCCCTTCATATTGCTTTTCCTGATAATGTCCACGTCTCTCACTGTATAAGTCAAACAGCTTTGAAGCTTGGTGGTTACGGGATTAACGAATTCACTTCGGGTCACTCATGCTCCGTCCTCACCACATCCGCTGCTGCCCCTCGGGGTCCATGCCGGTGGACGGCTCGTCCAGCAGCACCACCGGCGGGTTGCCCAGGATGCTCAGCGCGAAGCACAGCTGCAACCAGAGGG
>CM053506.1:100939025-100967298 GCA_028627145.1 Eidolon dupreanum
CAGAAATGCGGTTCTGAACATGAACATCAGGCCATCCGAAAATCGACTTGGTTCGATCGCTCCCCAAAGATGGTTTTTCCTTTTACGAGAAAATAAGCACATTTCGTGATCTCCAAATAGCTGTTCTAGGCTGGCTTATACCTAAAGTTGAGTATTGAGAAATTTCACCAACGAATAGTCTTTTTTCTTTCCACGTTTAGTATGAGAAAAAAGAATAACACTTTGAAATCAGGGAAAACAGTTTCTAATGGCTGATCCGCCCAACGTGGCCTGGTCAGCATTTAGAGTGTCAGGTCCTCAGGTTCCCGGGAAGGCTGTCACTCCCGAGCGTCTCCGGCACACTCAGGTAGCGAACAGGTGTGTCCCCCCCGCGTACCGTGTGATGGCGACAGCGGCGTCCGCCTTCCTCAGGCCTTTGACAGCGGCGAACACCTCCAGATGTTCCCTCACCGTCAGGTTGGGCCACAGCGCGTTCTCCTGAGGACAGTACCCCAGGAACCCCAGGGGGTCCCCCTCGCTGCTCCCCTGCAAAGTCACCTACACAAGAAGTTCATTCTCACACTCTGTCCAAGATTGTGTGTGTATGTGTATGTGAGTATGTATTTCGAAGATGTCCTTTTAAAGTTTCTCGTCTTCATTCCATAAAAGGCATAGTATCGATAACACGTAGCCCTTTTCAGCACCTCATAACTATTTTTGGAATTAGGGGAAAATTTTTTATTAATCCTCTTCATTCAATGCATAAATCACATTGATTAAGGGTCATCTATGTATTTTTAAGATTGTCATCAATATTCATTGTAAGACATTTGATCAAGGCAGCATTAATGACCATATTTCTTCCTCCCTCCCTCCCTTCCTCCCTCCCTCCCTCCCTCCCTCCCTCCCTCCTTTCTTTTCTTTCTCTCTCTCTCTTTCTTTCTTTCTTTCTTTCTTTCTTTCTTTCTTTCTTTCTTTCTTTCTTTCTTTCTTTCTTTTCTTTCATAACCATATTTCTGAGTGTGTCACTGACCTGCCCTGCAGTTGGTTTTGTGTCTCCTGTAATCATCTGAATTGTTGTACTTTTACCAGCTCCATTGTGTCCCAACAGACCAAAAACTTCACCTGAAAGACAAAGCTATGCTCAGAATTATAGCTGCAGACGATCACAAGAACAATAAAAACAAATGCCATTTGAGCGCTCACCTTGTGTCAAGCTGTATGTCAAACGCACTATGTACATTATTTCACTTATTACAAACACACACACACACACACACACACACACACACACACACACACACACACAAAACCCGAGTGTTAT
Source organism: Eidolon dupreanum (assembly GCA_028627145.1). Taxonomy (NCBI): domain Eukaryota; kingdom Metazoa; phylum Chordata; class Mammalia; order Chiroptera; family Pteropodidae; genus Eidolon; species Eidolon dupreanum. The sequence goes on from CM053506.1 coordinate 100,940,329, forward strand.
TACTGCCTTCATTTAACAGGTAAGGAAACTAAGGCATGAAGAGGCCACGCAGCCAATAAGGGGCTGAACTGAAAATGAAACGTTTTGATTCCAAAGCCCATTGCATTTAACTGACGCTTTCACAAAATATGCCGTTTGTTAGAAATGAGACATGAGCCACTACGCCCCAGCAAATTCCCTTCTGTGTAGCATTCTCTGTTGTGAAATTAGGTTTACTACTTAAAAAGCTATAGCATCCTTTATCATTGCTTCCTTTCTGGTGGCTCCTGTTCGTTTTAACAGGACAGACATAACTGTCTTCCTATGCAAAGAAAAAACCTTGTTCTGACTGAAGCTTTAAAGTAGGATGAATCAGCGACAGCCAGCTGGTGAGTTGGCTGCCTTTTGTGTTTATCAATGGGGGAGCCCAGATTTGAATAGTATTAGTCCCTTCAAAAGACCTCATCTTCAGAGGTCAAGATCACTCTGCTAACAGAACTACTGTATCCGACCTTTTTTAACACAGAAAGAGATGTTTCTTGTGGCCACTTTTTTCTTCTTCTTGGCAAAACAGTTTTTCTTTTTTCCTGCATATTCCTTCCGTAGACAACTGGCAATGATGACGGGTTTCTGGAAAGAGAAATAAATAGCAACAGGACTTGAGTCCTACCTTGAAATGAGTGAGTGCTCCATACTCCCTCTGACCAAATCTTCCCCTCTACAAAATCATGAATCAATTCAGTTTTTCTCCTAGAAACTATCGTTTTAAAATGAACTCTGTCTATATATTTCTGCAGCAAAAGAACATTTACACTAATCATATGATTTGTGCTTGCCCTTGTTAGAAAATAGGAATTTAGACATTTATTAAACCAATAAGTCTACCAAGACACACACACACACACACACACACACCTCAGATGAACTCCTCCAAATTGCTTTCCTCAGTTTATAAAACTCACATAGCATTTCTCAGGTTTTGTCATGGTTAGCTTTGCTTACCAAAACTATGACTCTGAAAAATAAATTAACAAGTGTGTGTGTGTGTGTGTGTGTGTGTGTGTCTGTGTGTGTGTTCTTTTATCTTTGTTGGAATTGCATATTTACTGAAGTTGAGTAATGAGCTGTATGTGTAAGAGTGAAAGAACCACAAAGTGTTTTCTTTTTTTTCCTTCAAAAATTAAGATTAGAAAGTTGCCCGCTTTCTCTGACAGACAACATTGCTTGACAAAAAACCTTTTTGGTGGTGCTACCTCATCAGAGGCTGGCGCAGTCACAGCATTCGCTGTTCTCGTTCTTTCCATCTGGACATCTTCATCCTCCCCTTCCGGCTCTTCTGGGTTTGAGAGGACTTTACTACTTCTTGGTGAAATTCTAAAATAAAACCAGGTTTCCAGTTGAAAAACTGGTAGCAGAAATAATGATCTTTATACTGCTATCAGTTACTTGAATGGATTGAGTAACCGTGAATATAATATAACCTCCATTTTTCTGCGCTACACTCTCTGCCTTGCAAACAGCCATTTTCATCAATGATTCAAATGACACCACTCATACATCGTCCTTGCTTTTTGCCTAAGTTTCATTCTTGTTGGCTGCGACTTCTTTTTGAAATAAGAAAATGGTACACGCGCTCTGGCCAAAAACTTGGGGGCAAGGTTTCATGAGACAGGAATCTAGGAACTGTAATTTTGGCACAGATGTTTTGGAATTCTGAAGGCTTTGTGAGAAGAATAGACCAAAACATTTGAAATCAGAGGTGTGTCCCAGAAAAGCCGAGGTAATATTATCACCAGTTCCTGAACTCTGTCCTTCCTCGGGAGCATGGGTCAGAATCACTCCCTCCTGACTGCTACCAATCTAATTCTTTCTTCCATCATCCCCCTGCCCCACTGACTACTCCTGATTCCTCATGCCATCCCGAACTGCTGATTTCCTAAAACATGGCTGTCATCTCATCACTCCCTTGTTCTGTCATTTCCTTGCTTCTAGTGTCACTAGGTGACCTGTTAACCTGGGCTTAGCCATAGGCCCAGACTTGAGCTTGGTTCATGTTTTCTGAGTTAGGCAAGGTTTTTAAAACACACTTGTCTGTTTCCTGTTGTGTAATTTGCAAGATCCTCCCTATGGTTCTCTATTCCAAGACCCTCCAATATCCAGTTTCATTTTAATTTTCCATTAGCCTCCATTAGCCTTCAAGTTCCTTCCACTGCCTTCTTGAACCTATAGGGAGGTAGCATTTATTCCAACTTTTGTTATTTTCCTCAGACTGCTGTTCCTTTCTAGATGGGCTATGCTTATTGAATTGCTTCTCTATACTTACCCATTATTTTTAAAACACTACTTCTTTGTAGATAACTTTCTTCTCCTATGTCAGTGACATGGCCTGCCTTAATTTTTCAGTGTCTTATGTGTGTAGTTAATATAGTTTCTCTCACTAGATTGCAATATCATTAAAGTACCAAGAATTATAATTTTGTATACTATAGAGCCCCTTAAAAAACAATCCTGTACAGTACTATTTACTCAATTAATGTAAGTATATTAAAACGTCTTTAAACAATGATTATCAAAATAAAACATCAAATTCTATTTGAGTTCTCTCAACCTGAACACAGGATCCTTTCTCATTGATTTCTTTCTGAAGTTTGTTTCCAGACATCGTAGAACAAAAACAAAAACAAAAAACTGAAGGTAAGGCTAGGGGGAGAAAAAGACAATTAACATTAGCATGACCATGAAAACAATTTTCACGTTGCAACTGTTTTAAGGAATTTGATCACATATAAAGATAGATTTGATATCATTTTTACAAGATCGAAAGACAAGGACAACGTATTCAATCCTCTATGGAACTCTCAGAGTGAACGTCACTGCTTTTCGGAGAAACCATGACAGAAATAATAACAGTATGTCAATATTAGCACTGTTCACACCATTGACAGGGTGGGCTTCACATTCAGTGTCAGATGATCATTATAAAGATAGTGGTCTAGAGTTTAAAGCCTCTGTTGGCGTGTGTGTGTGTGTGTGTGTGTGTGTGTGTGTGTGTGTGTTCTCACATGCCTACAGTGCCGAATTTTTCAGTACCAAAATTAAAATTTTAATTTAATGCAAAGCATACAAATGTGTCCTCTTAAGCACGAACATTTAAATGGAAATGTCTTCTTACTATTAGCAGTGCCAGATATAAAATATAATGCTCTGAAGATCCTACATAATCCATGGAGTCAGGAGAAATCTGTAAAATGAGGAAAAAGTGCATTTAGATGAACCTTCATCTATTTGTACATCTCATCTCACGTAAGATAGATTAACGCCTGTTAAATGACCTCGCCAGCCTTCTACATAATTCTCACTTGTAAAGGTCATCAAGTAAAGGTCAATTTCTGACTGTGCAGTGTGTCTTCCTTGCTTCCGGTGTCACTTGGTACCTACTCTGTTAACCTGTGCTTAGCTGTAGGTCCAGATGCTTTTACATTTAACACTGAGCAAGCAGGATTCACCTTCCGAAGAGAACCGTTGGTGGTGCTGGCAGACCCGTTGAAGCCGTGGGCGAGATTTGTCTTAAGACAACTCTCTCCCCTAACTTCACATTCCTTTCTCTCTGCGTCTGCACTCCGTCCCTCTCTTCTTCCCCAAGAGCCCAATAACCATTACATTGCTCTGTCCATTGCTATACACTGTTGAGAAAAACCGTGAGAATCCCTCATGCTGAAGACAAAGTCCCTCACCTGGAGTTTCACGTGCATACACCTGAGTGCACGGTCTCCATAACATTTCCAGTACATGCTGAAACATGCCCAACTCTTTAGTGAATAAAGAGTACAGAGCCAATTTTGTTTCTTAAGCTATATTTCCCAAGACTTTTTTCTGAGCAACTTTAAACTGATGTAGAATCTCAAACCATCACAGTCATTTAAACCTAAAAAAAATTTTTTTTTGTATTACTGGTTGATTTGCCAGTATCCTGATATCATTTTAAATGACCTTGTTCTCCTAAGTGCTTTGGTCATTTCCAAAAACTGTAGCAGATCCAAAAACAACTTCAGGGGGTCTTGATCTTTGCCCTATCTGCCACTACATTTTATTTTATTTTATTTTTTCAGTTTTCTTACTCTAGTATTCTTACTCCATAATTTGGAGTTGGTCAACCTCCAACTCACCAATCCTATCACTTTTCACAGTCCAAAAATCCCCTCAATTCTTTCACTTCTTCCTTCCGTGGTTTGGAATCCATGGTTCATTGTTATAATTCCTCTTTATACAGAACTGCTGCTCCCTTATCCATTTCTTTGTCAGACTCATCTTGAAACATTAATTGTGGTTGAACCCAACCTTCCACTTGCCCTGGACTGCATCTGAGAAGCTGACTGTGATAACAGAAACACTTGACTTAGCTGACTTCATGAGAAAAACAGGAAAGGGCGTCCTTTAGCATTGCCTGGCAATTCTGCTGACTCTCTCTCGTAAACAGTATTTTATATCTTTTCCTCTCCCCTCAAAATCCCAACACTTCTCTTCACCTCACTCTCACTTGATAACTTTACCGCTATCCCTAAAAATGTAGAATCTGTCAAAGGAGAATCATTGCATCTTTTTCCCATCAAGCCACTCAACTATCTGCCTCTATATTCACATAATCTGGTCACAGTCTTGACAAATAGATGGAATGTTCCTATTTTATGAAAGTCAAACCCCTCTGCTTGTGTACAGTATGCAATTTTTTCTCAGCTCTTCCAAGATGTGGCATTATAGGTACTCCATCTGTCTTTTCGTCAGAAATTTCTCTCGTATCATCATAGCATCTCCTGTCTTAAACAAAAATCTGTTCTCCCCATTTACCTACTATTCCATCTCTCTGGTACCCATTTTAGCAAAACTCCTAGAAATATATGTTCGTACCCACTGCACTACTTCTTCAGCTCACATTCTCTACTATGTTCACTCTTATTAGGTTTTTGTGTTCACCTTTTCATTGAAATCTATCTTATTAATATCACCGATGACTTCCATGCAGTCAAATCCAACGGTGTCTTCTCAGTTGTCAACTTTCTAGACTTCTCATTTTGACGGTTGATTCACTCCCTTTTTGAAACATTTTGCCACCTGGCAAACATCCTTATATATTGATATTTTAAGTGTCTGAAGAGAGTTTCTGAGAAGAGATTCTGGTACACAACAGTCCCCTATTTTTTCTCCAGCCTCGCAGGCTCCTTTTCAAACTGATTTGCTGACTCTTCCTCTTCCCAATCTTTAAATTTTGGAGTTCAAGGCCGTTTTTTCATTCTAACTATGTTTACTATGTAGGTTATATTATTTAATTCCATGGCTTTAAATATGACTTATATGCTGATGAATCTCAAGTATTTAGCTTTAGTCCCAAACTTGATATAACCCTATATACTGAATTTCAGAATCATATATCTAACTGGCTACTTGATATTTCCCATTGCATGTCTATGAGGAGGTTTAACCCTAACACATCCAAAATTAACAGAAAAAGCGTATCTCATCAGCCTCCTGGTAGAGTAATTTATTCCCAGGAGTGAGGGTTATCAAGAGAACTCTAAAATTCTACTACTATGGAGCTGACTTTAACCTTCACAAACCAAGGCAAGACTTCCAACCAAACGAGAATATGATTTTTGCCTATGGTAAGTGAATTAGCTTTAAGAAAACAGATCTCAAACTCTGTACAGCTAAGGACTCTACCTACACTTTTACAACATTCAAGGCTGTCTCCAGTGGCGACGCATTTCATGACCCTAGGACAGGAGTGAAATTACTTACCTCAGAAAAAATGAATAGAGAGCCAATCAGTGTGAATGGAGGTATTAATATGGTGCAGGGAAATAGCCCCACAAATTCATATCCATTAATATCAGTAGCAACTATCGAGAAGATGGTTATCTGAAATGAAAACACAGTATAGTTTCACTAAAGTGTAACAAGCTGAATTTTTGAATGTTTTTCAAGAGAGTGGAAATGTATCTCATAAATGTTCTTATTTTAATTTCCGTTTCACTCCCCCAAGCCAGTGCTGCCATCATATTTTTTTTCCCTGCAATTGGAGTGTGTCACAATTCTGTATTGGATGGAGTATGAAAATTTTAAGATACAACAGGGTTTCTCAAATTCAGTGTACATACAAATCAGTGAGAGTTCCTGCTAAATTCGCATGCTGACAATGGCAATGAAGCTGGGACACATCAAACAGACTTGAGGAATCTTGAGTCTAAAGGACATGTAAATAGATTGAATGCGAGGAGAAACAAAGAGAGAGGAATCAAAGGTAAGTCCAGGTTTTGGGTATGAGGAATTATCTGGGTAAATTACACTGCAGTTATGTGATATATTAAGAGACAAAGAAGACTAGGATTGAGGAAAGGATTATATTTTAGATATGTGACTATTAAGGTGTTTTTTAAATATTCAAGTAAAATTATAACTGGACCATTGAAGGTAGATGTCTCTAATTCATGGGATAGTTAGACCTGGAGATATATCTGAGCTCATAGTTTATAAATGGTGTACACCTATATAAACAGTATATTTTATCTATGTCTATGATTATCATAGAGTAATTAGAATTTTCTAGAGAATAATATTAATTTATCATCTACTTGATATAAAGATTAAAATATATGTACTTAAAATTATTTAAAGAGATTCAAAAGTGAAATAATATACACCATATTCATACTTACAATTAAGAAAAAAAATGACCAAATGCCACTATTTTTTCTCCCATTGCGAAAAACGAATGAAATCACATATGTCAAGAAAATAAGAGATGAGACATATCCAATACTACACAGGATCTGAAAATAGAATATTAAGGTCGGGTAAGGTAAATGTATCTAGGAAAGTAAATAAACGTCAACTTTCCAAACTGTGCTATAGCAAAAGTAATTTGAAGTTCTTTGGTTTAAGATGAATAATAATACAGCATTCATTAAAATAATCAACTAAAACCATCTCGTAATTTTTGCACTTACCTGAATTAACAGATTTTGAATTATAAACATAATTTCATCTGGGTTAAAAATGTAATCCATTATTTGCATGAGAAGGAGGATCAAGAAGTACAGCGGACTGTCTACCAGAGCCTGCCCGAACCAGTAAGCCGAAGGATAGAGGCCTGAAATCCGCAGCTGGGAGTGAGTTTTTTTCTGATTTAAAACAAACAAACAAACAAACAGAACAACAACAACAACAACAACAAACCAATAGAAGAGTCATCAAAAGGTCACGATAGCTGAAGCTGAGAAATTACAAATATGTAGTCACAAAAACGTTCATATTTCTCTATGTTCCTTTTATATATTATACTGATTTGGTAAATGGGTCTCACTTGCCACACTCCTGCTTCAGGGGTATTAATAATGCTGTAAACCATATGACTTCATCATCTGAAGGGAAAATACACCAACATCATAACTAGCTTGCATTCCGCCACAGTGACCAGGCATTGCCTCAGTAAGAAGATACCCATTCCTTTCTTTCCAAAGCTACTCTTCCCTCTGATACCGTGAAGACCTACAAGATGTACAAAGATTCCGAAGATACATGTTTACGATTTCCTGTAAGATCGATAAATTCTATGGTGAAGGTAAATCGTGCATTTATAATTGGCATTTAATTTGGAGTCTAAGAAATAATCATCTAACTTGTCCGTTTCATCAAGAATTCTTTAGGTTGGCATAAGAAGACTTCCATTAAAATGTTAGACTTCCTGTCTTGAAGTAAACCATACTTTTTATTATTACATATGAGAACTCGCAAGTGGACTTTAATTTTGTGGCCTACGACTGGCCATATTGTTGTAGTGATCATCTTAACACATGGTCTTAAAATATAACTTGGACTTTTCTAACAGTAAAGCACAAAAGCAATTACAATCTTAAATCTAAAATTGAGTGTACGTAAAGAGATCAATTAAGGAAAAAGTTGGAATGCAGTTAAATATTCTGGAGAGGAGAGTGCATCCGGAAGGAAGTAGGAGAGGGAATGATAGTGAAGACACCTTAGCGAGCTGACATTTCCTATTCATTCATTTGCTCAATGTATATTTACTGTGTATAGACCACGTGCCTGGCTTTGTGTTGGTCATGGGGCTCTTAGGGAGTTTAGTGTGCAGAGGGAAAGGAGACAAAGGTGATATGCAAGTAATTAAATTAATAATTAAAATTATTAAAATTAAAAATTAAGGAAGTAAAATGAAAAGTGTTAAGAAGGGTAAGGGTCATATGAGAGCCTTTAGAAAAGAGATGAATTATAATTAGGGGGTCAGGTCAGTATGGGAGTTCGTTTGCAAAAGAGTGAGTGAGGGTCTAAGCAATGTGTTATCCAGGCAACAAGTCAGAAGCACCGCAGGCAGAGAGAGAAGTGAGGAGAGCTGATGTTCCGGGGAAACTGGAAAGAAGCCATTATGGCTGGACATGGTTGTCAAGGTGATAGTGGCATTGGATCAAAGTGGAGAGAAACACCTGGGTTTCTCTCATGTTTGGCTTTTCAGGCTATGGCGAGTATTTCGTTCTTGCTCCTTAGTTGACGGGGAAACACTGAAGGGATTTAGGCAGGTAATTAAGATAGTCAAATTTGTGTTTTTAAGATCTTGCTCTGTCACACTGTGTGGGAAACAGATGAGAAGAGATACCCAGACCCAGAGTGAGTAGTGAGGGAGGCTATTGTGCGCATCCAGAAAAGAGATGACAATCGCTCTGCTTAGAGGAAGGGCTGTGGTGAGCTGTTTAGGGCTTTTAACTGAATAACTTGGCCACCATGCAGGAAGTGGAAACCGTCATTGAGAGAGGGGATGTTAGTGGCTGTCCAGAAATAAAACTGTACATGATATACCAGATAACATCGCCATTTCCTGTTAGATAATATCACCTAAGCTGTCCTTCCTGAAGTCTCACACTTGTTTGAGAAAAACGACATTCTCTTTCTCTCCGCCAGACTTTTATTAAAATGCTTGATCGTTCATTGTTTCAGGCACATAAATTAGGTGTGTCACTTACATATGAATTTATGGTCATAAGATGGGGACGGGCTCTCTGCATATTAAGAATGTCAAGAGTTTGCTAACTTTTCTTACTTTATAGTCACCGATGCTGCTCATCGCAATGTAAGGAGTAAAACAAGCTGCCACAGGTATCCAGAAGAAGGCATTACTCATGTACCCATACTCATCAGAGGTGTACTCCTGAAATCACGTAGAAGAGCATGAGTTGATTGCGTATACCGTTCATTTGTACTTTCTTAACTAAATCACTCAAATAAATCAGCCTGACCCCCACAAGTACGTCCCCAGGTTCTATTTGCAACATCTCATCCACATTCATTTTCAATCATGAGTTGCAACGACTTGGACACCTTGATTTACTTATGAAGAAGCAAATGCCACCAGGTTGTATGAATAGGATAAGGTCCCACAGTTAATAACTTGTGAGGTAAGCACAAAACTTCTGCTCTCTGACTTTTTGATGATAACATTTATGTGGACATTTTAATAGACAATAGAATCTGTGCACTGTCGTTGGAGGAGGCTTTTGCTACTCTCAAAATTGGTGCCAAATCAGTTCAGTTCAATATTTACAAAGAATTATTTTTCTGACTCAACATAATACAAAAATAGCAAATTCAAATGCCTTCAGGGACCTGGTAGATAGAAATTAACGAGTAGGTGGATGTTTGGATCCTACAGTGATGGGGCTTGGAGAAAAGTGGTCAGCATACACTCTATATAAAAGCAATGAATTTTAAAAACTTTAAAATTGTGTTAAAGAGCATTAAAGAGGTTAAAGAGCATCCTAGGTTTTGCTAGAAGCTTTGATTTGATCTATGACCAGTTGTCTTACTACACTGCAAGTCATCTGAGGTGAGGAATCATGTGTTTTGAGATCTCTCCTTACTTCTCTCTTCTCTTAGCCCCTCCTAAAATTTAATGTTCCTCTGAGCAATTACAGCACATAAAACGGCCTGAATAAAGATGCATATGTGGAGTGGAGGTCCCAGAAGGGGGAATACATCACCCATTTAATATCTTTAGCTGTGGTCATTCTTACTGATTTTCCAGATTTGGAAGATTGCTGGGATGAAAGATTCACATTCATCTCAACAGCCAGCCCCCTTACTCACAACTTGATTCATACAACAACATATTACGTCCACATTAGATGACACCCACCCACCCGCAGTCTGAGTTGTGTGGTGCTCAGCCTGGAGGGACTCACGGAGAGACCCCTGATATCAACTGGGTAGTTTGGTCAGGTGGGGACGTGAGGAGTGGCTGGTTGGGAAGACTTCAGGACACTTTGATGGATGGTTAAAGTCACTGAGTGGGGTCAGAAGCTGCAGAAAACTCTGTGCTTTAGGATCAGGAGACTGGGCTTGCAGAGTTGTGGGAAAATGTCACGAGCTGGATGGGGAAATCAGCAGGGGTGATTCCAAGAGAATTTATTTACATAAGAATTCAAAGTCAGAGGGCTGGTGGGTAGCAAATGTTTTGCAGTTAATGCATCATTTAAAAAAAAAGAATTTAGGTCGGATCACTTGCCTCTTCGAATAAAATAGCTAATGAAACATATCGGCACCTCTATGTGCTGCAGTTTTCTCAGCTTCATAATGATACTCCTACTGCTACTCACCACCGTCACCATCATCATCATCATCACCACCATCATCATCACCATCATCACTACCACCATCACCATCATCATCATCATCACCATCATCACCACCATCTCAGAGTCTTATTAAGACATTTAAACAGGATAATACATGTAAATCACATGGTAATGTTCTAAATATTTGAGATTAATTTGGTGCCTCACTTAAATAAGGAGACGGTTTTTATCTGTACCTTTTTAGTGGTTTGGTTAAACAAGACCTACAGAAGTCAAGTTGTTTAGGAGACCACATAATCTGGCCTTTAAGACTCTGGCTGTTTTAACAAGGTCCCATAACTTAGGGGACAGGTGGTGACAGATCTAAAACCAAAAGTCATTGCATTTTTCTAATGAATTGTATGTTTTGCTTTTCCATTCACCCTAAGTCATCCAGTTAAGCTTATAATGTTATGTAACTATTGCTAAATATAGTGTGTATGTATATATATGCGCATATAAATATATGTAGCATATATATTTATATGTATATAAAACAAACTTATTCAAGAATAAATTTATAAAAATTAACATGTTTCAGCATTTCAAGTATTTTCTTGAAAACTTATGGTTCACAATAAGTGAGATAATTTTATACTTACTTCAAAATATGTGCTTCTGTCAGTCTGAATGTGTTCTGAAGAATTCAAAATTCCAAGTAGCCCATTGCTAATGATATCCATGAGGACAGGAAAGCAATTCAGCCTTTTGGTATTACAGGCTATTGAAAACCTGTGATCCTAAAATAAAACCAGTACACATTCTGAGTCCTCAGAAAGCCAATACAAAATTTAATGAAAGAATATGATGGAAAATCCTTCACATTATCGACAATACAATAAGGCTAACGCACTGAATGCGATTAATATTACCATCACCATCACTAATATTATTTGATTAAGTCTTAATATACTGCAAGAAATCTAGTATTTTGGTCTTTATTAACCATAGCATCAACCATGTTGCTATTTATGTTTAAACTCTAACAAAACAAAATAGCTCACATGGTTTTTAGCAGCAACACTATAAGACTCCATAATGCAACCTTACTTGAACATGGCAGTAGGTTTTGTCTTAAAATGTGATACATTCATTTTATAACTGAAGAATGTATGGATACTCGGAAGGCAGGAGGCAAGCATCCGTTACAACAAAAACATAGGTTTTCAAAGTACTGAGCTCTCAATAGTAATGTTGCATGGAAAAATCTCTTTTCAAATGACATTTTATATGATAATAACTATGTATAGTGCCAGGTGGGTACTAATCGGGGGGATCACTTTGTAAATTATATAAATGTCTAACCACTATATGCTGTACACCTGAAACTAAAATAAAATAATATTGAATATCAACTCTAATTGAAAAATAAAAATTAAAAAAATAAAATAAATAAAATGATACTTTAAAATCATTTCACAATATATGTAAGTAATTACGCTATACATCTTAAACTTATATAGTGCTGGGAATTATATCTTCTTATTATATAAAACTGGGAAAAACAGTAAAAATGATTATATACATATAAAATATATATTAAGTGCCTATTAAGAACATAATTATTTCTCCTCCAAATAAAAATATGAGTAAATTATTATCTCTATTAGCTAAAATGTGGGCAAGCTTCAAACATGCATTTTTACAATCGGAAATAAAATAAGTGAATTGCGTCTAACCTATTTAATTAAGGCAATGTTTATTGATAGTAAGGGTGCCATTTTTATGAATTATTTTTCTACATATACTAGAAACTAACCTAATTAAGACATATCAAGTACTAGCTTGATCAAAGGTAATTTCTGATTTTATTTTTCAGGTAGAAATTATTTCTGAAAATGAATACTGACAAGCTGCAAACAGTCAAGCTTTGTGACACTTAACTACTGATTTATACATTTAACGTTATCTTCTCATCTTTTTCCATTCGTTTACTACAGGGATCTCTATCCAAGCCCCTAAAGGGTCTAAGCGGATAATATAAATGAATGAAGCAGTATGGAGATATAGCAAACTGAAAAGTCTGGGTGTAAACAGGGCAACTATTCTCCTGTCTTAACTGCAGACTGCCAGAATTGGCATATAAAGGAATTTTTCAAGAGAAACCAGAAATTTAAATTTTTAAGTGAAATATACCAGTCTTTGGTATTGCTAAAGAAGGCAGTCTTTCTCAAACTTTAATGAGCATGCTCTTGTTAAAGTGTGGATCCTAACCTAGTGGATTTGGAGTGAGGCCTGAGTTTCTGCATTTGTAACAAGCTCCTGGCTGACCCAATGTTATCAATTCAAGAAACACACTTTGCGGGAAATTAAGACTTTTTTTTAGTCATCAGACATCTGAGCATAGATATTTATCTAAAGATTTGACCCTCTGTGTAAAGTTTAGCAGGTAGAGCTTGAGCTTTTTTCCCCATGAAAACCAAATAAAAATCTACTGTAAAAAATTAAGAGTTAATATTTCTTTTTAGTAACCAGAGCTGAAGTTCACAATAGGTATTAATCAGACTTATATTTGAAAGATTCATTTGATCTGATACCTTTTTGAGAATAAGATTTAAATTAATGATTGGAATGGAATACGATTGCTAATAAGATTTAAATTCATTATTGATTATAGCTGTACATACAATGTAATAAGGAACAAAATCAAACAGTATTTTTTATATGCCATTATATGGAGGCTGTGGGCAAATAATTACAATCCAGCTTCTCTGAAAATGAGAACTATTCCATCTGTTTGTGTCAAATTGGTCTTTTACGTTGGTTGATATGTATTATTCAAATTTCACGTCAATACTCCACCTTTGGTGAGCTGTAGCGATTGGAGCCCATCGTACCTTGTCATCACCTGACACCGTGATGGCACCATTGTATGATGGCTCATTTGGGCCATGTCTAGTTCCAAAAGCATCCACTTCCAAAGCTATGTTCTGTTGCCTCAGTGAATGTATAAAGTTTTCAATGCTTGACCCTACCATGAAAGTAAAGATCAAAAGAAGCAAAAATGAAGTAAAACAAAGGTCAAGTAATATTTAAAAAAATTAAATAATATCACTCAAAGCATACCATAATAAAGGACTATTTAAGGATTTCCTTAAAAAGGCAGAATTGCTGCTGTGATACTAAAATCCATTCTGATACCAAGAATATGACAAGTTTATTTTACCTAGAGGCTAGGCATTTACTCTTAACTTCTGTGAGTGTAAAAATACTGTTTAAAATGAACATTATAATCCTTGTAGATATTAATCTTCTATTTTCTTAGAAATCTGGAACAGATATTTTTTCTGGAGCCCAAGAATGCATAGTACTTAAAAAACGTTATGGAAGGCCTCAGAGATCAGTCTGTGATTTGCCTTCCTAAAGCACCTTTAATTGCTTTGTTCAATAAGCTTTAGGTTTTAAATACACTTGCAAAATGTGTTTCTAAAACAAACTCCCCTGTATTTTTCATTTATAAATTAATTTCCTGTTTGGATTCATATATGCTTTCTAAAACATACAGAATTTATTTTTCCTTCATGGTTTGTGCTGCCTGGGGAATCTTGCAACAAAATCTATGTGTAAAAGTTGGATTTGGGCCCCATGTTCACCTGTTTTATTGATGACCAGTAAGTGAGTGAGAGGAGCTTGAGGTGGTTGTCCCGGTGAGCAGAAATACATATTAGGAGACAGTCCCCAAGAATAACTCTTTTGATATAGCTCGTAAAATAGATGTTCCAAAAGCTGAGGGAAAAAGCTAATGCCCAGAAGCAATAATCTGCATATAGAAAAATATAAGAGAAAAAAATTCATGTATAGCAACCTTTGTAGGTCTTCACATATGAGCAGATAATGGACGTTCTAATAGAAATAAATTATAAACACTAACCAAATATATGAACCATGCTTTTTCTCCCTTTTTCTTCTTTCTAAAATGAGATGGTTCCTAGGGATCTATCCTTGGTCTTTCTGTCTTTCTAAATAACCTTTCTCCTCATTACATTTGATTCAAGCTTATGAAATCTGCTTATGTCTTCGATCTCCCTCTCCAATGCCCACTCCTTTGCTCTAACTCAGTTTTGTGTTTCTTCCTTCATTGGGACCACTGCAAGCTGGCATATGACCAACACCCAGACTTACCACACTATGAAACTTTTCCCTCTCCTCTTCCCAGTTTCCATAACTTACAACATTTTCTCATTTCCTTGAGTTCTGAAGCTCAGTCATTTTATACTCATTTCTCTCCCATATATCCCTTTTCTAAATGGTTAAAAATTTCTATCTATCATAATATCATTCTCACTTGCCTCCGCACCTTCTTCTCTCTTCCACTTTTCAAGTTTGGTTCTTAATTATCTCCTTCCTGACCTCTTTCAAAAACATCATAAATGCCTGTTTTCCTTGTCTCCAATGTCTACTATTTATAAACCATTTACACTGTTGCCCTATTAAGTTTCTTGTCATTCTGTTCTAATTACATCAATAACCTGTTGAAAGCAAACAAAAAAAACCTTAATAGTTCCTTATTGCTCATAAAGTCCAAACTCTCTAGCTCTATGTAATATATTATCAAAATTATTTTTACTTTTTTAGTATACTCTATATCGCAATTAACTCAAATTAATGACAGTCCTTCAGACTCTCCATGTACATCCATGCTCAGAACTTTTCCCTGTCTGAATTTCCATCTTTCTTTTTTTTCTTAGCTAAATGTTCTGTTTTCCTACACCAAATTCAAATTCTTCCTCATGTAAATTTCTTTTTCTGATGTCCCTGTTTGCACATAACCTCTCTCGTACTGAATGCTATAGTAGACAATGTCGTCTAATGTTGTTCTATGCCATTTTAGTGTACTTCTAATCACCCTTGACAGCTGAATCACATGTCTGATTTATTTTGATGAGCATTACAGACATTTACAAGAGTGTTCTGCAGAGGTGCTCACCCCTCAGTTTTGAATGAATGAGTCTCTGGAGAGGAGGGTGGGGCTTATGCAGGCGGGTATTACTCAGGAAGAGCCTGAAGCTATAGAGGACTATATGGTGTGAACCACATGGTAGGTTCCAGAGAGTGACCTGTGGCCTTGGCCAAGATGTAGCCCAGCATGGAGGCAAGTGTTTGGGGTGGGACCTAAGTGCTAAATTTCATGCTCCTAAAAATCTCCCATAACCCTTTGGCAAGAACGGATTCTGTACAAAATTAAAAAAAAAAAATCCCATAGTTTATTTGGTTCAATTATATCCCCGCCTATGCAATTAAAATTTGGCTTCCCGATTAAATAAAAGAACCATATACAGTTGCTGGAATTTATTTATCTGAGGGTTTTTTTTTTTCTTCTTTTCTTGAGTTTATTTTGAATGGACAAATCAAACATATCTGAAACACCCAGGTACTCACATGGTCATCAGAGTTTTCTTTTCGTTTTTTAACTTCAGGAAGCGAACTCTCGCTATCGCACAGGCCTGCTGCCTCCAAAGAACCATGCCTCTCACAGTTTTCTTTGTTTCGTGACAGGAAGACAAAAGTTGTTCCAGCTCAACAAGGCTTCCTGGGTCTTTTGTCCTATCACTTTGTAACTGTCCCCAGATTCCACTGTCTATAAAACATAAGATTGGTAATTTATGAAGTGCCGTTTTAGATGTGCATTAGTTGGATTTTTCTACAATCATCTTTTTACCAAATGGTGTCAGGGGTACATGGTCTTGGACAAAGATACAAATAATCGAATTCATGGCTTTACTTGAGCAAATAAGAAATAGAAATAAAGCAAAAAGTATTATATACTGCAAGAAGAAAAACATGTTATAATAAAACATGATATTTTCTGAAAAAAAAAAAAAGTTCTGTGTCTGCAGCTTCAAAGGACTTAATTCATTCCAGGGATATCAATGAGAAGAAAGCCATATTGAACCTAGAAAAATCTATTCATTGTAAGAGATAAACTATCTTAGTACTTCTGACCAGGCAGAAAAGTTAATACATGTAGCTACCTCTACTTTCCTCTAAAGGTATATGAAATTGGTAGAGACTATATTTTTTAATATAGCCATGGCTGAAAACAAGACAAAAGTTACTTCTTTTGGAGAGGAGCCCAGAAAAACTGATCAACTCTAGACTTTCAGAGAGCTAGCTGTATATTAAAAGTTAAGTGTAACCACTATGGAAAAGGTATCAAGTGTATAACTTCAAAAGTAGATGACAAGGATTAAAAAAACACATACTTGATCAATCAGGAAAAAAAGAAAATGAAAAAGCACAGTAAAGAGTAAACATAGTAGGATGATAGTAAATCAGAAACAAGGAAATAGAGTAATTAGAAAAGGCAGAACACTTTCCAAGGAATGACAATTAGACTAACAGAAAATCTTTCAATGCCAAGGATGGAATCCTGAAGACATTGGAATAATATCCCCAAAATACTACAAGAAAAGTAACTGGCAATCTACAATTTTAACTTCCTTTTCTCTATATCTCTCATATTCAAGGAATATCATATTATATATTTGTTGTCTGCTCCATGAGGACCTAGCCTTATATACTGCTATACTCCACACACTTAGTAAAATAAGAAATTCAAGCTGAGAGACCAGCAGGGAGAGAAATAAATAAAATAAATGCATTTATTTTATAAATAAAATATCACACAGAAAGATAAAATCCTCTTTTTTTTTTTTTTTTACCTGACTCATCCATAGCTGATTTTCCTTCTAATTTCAAGAACACTTCATTCAAAGTTGTCATGGAAACACCATAATTCTCAATGCCCTGGTTAGAACATCTATCAAGATCCCTGTAAAGATCTAAAAGTAGACACAAAAATCTATCAAAAGAATATGATCTGTAATGAGATTGACAATAACTATATTTTTCAGAACTAGAAAACATTTGTGATAAACCAAATGCATATGTCAGAAACAAAGTTATGATACAGACATTCACCTATTTATAAAACAATCTATACAGTGGGTTTGTTTCCATGTCTTGCTGAGTACAAAATTTTAAACATTTATTTTTTTTCATTCTTAGAAAACGACATATGTGAGGAATTTTGAAATAAATTAGTTTTATTTAACGTGTTTTAAAATTTTTAATTAGACTATAAGGAGTGTCATGCATGAAATGAAGGTTTCTGTCAACCTAGAATTTATATTTTGAAATCTACCCTTCATGCCATGGTATTAGGAAGTGGGGTCTTTAAGAGGTCATTAGGATTAGATGAAGTCATGAGGGTGGAGCCTGGGTAAGTGGAATTAATGCTTGTCTAAGAGTAAGAAGAAAGCTTGTTTTCTCTCTCTGTTCTCTGCCATGTGAGGAGAAAAGTCAGCAGTCTACAACCCTGAAGATACCTCTCGCCGGAACCCAACTGTGCTGGCACCTGACCTTGGATGTCTCAGCCTCCAGAACTCTGAGAAAAAAATGTGTTTATAAGCCACCCACTCTATACTGTCTGTTATAGCAGCGCAAACTAAGACAAGAAATGTTTAATTTTAAACCCCCATTATTTAAGAAATACTTCCCAGAAAATAGAGATTTACGTTTTTATGTTAGGGATAACTGTTAGGTAATATAATAATAAATGCCAAAGAACTAATATTACTGTAACATCATTGTAAGTCATCTGTGGTCTCTACATTCTGTTACCTGGAAATTTGTTTGTCCTTTCCAAAGGCAAAGTATATACAAGCTTTTCTTCACTCTGTGCTGTTAATTTGGCATCAGGGATGTGCTGTTTGACAAGTGACGTTACATTGTCTGGATTGCACATCTCATTCAGATGCAAACTAATGTTAAAGAAAAAAGTAGGTTAAAGTTATTTTTCTCTAACATCATCTCTACAAACAGTCGTACTATGTACTTGCCACTTCTTTATATTTATAAGACAAAGCATATATAATAGAATGGAAGAAGCAAGACAAAATATACTAATATCACCCAAACCATATAATCTATACAATATGGCAGAGGAACTAGTGTATTAGAGACAGAGAAGGCAACTCAAGGATTGTTATTTGGAGAAAAGATCTTGGTTCGAGTGAGGTGGGAGGGGGTGCCCAGTTTTGTCTGCAACTTAACTTGGAATTCTCCACTTGTGGTAAAGCATGAGTTCTGCAAAAATTACCACTCAAACATGGTAAAGACAAAAACGGAGGTGATTTGCTGCAGATGTGATGAACACTGTTCTAGAGTTCTACTGACTCACGTCCCAGAGCACAGATTTAATGTACCTGGGCATCGGATTTCTCCTCTGCGAGATGAAACAATACCAGCCTCTCAGAGAATTTCAAAACCCAATAAAACAAAGTATGTATGAAAGAGCATGGGGCCTTGCACTGAGTAAACTCCCAATGTATGTTAGCTAATTTAATCTTTTTTTGGGGGGGTGCGAAATTTATTCAAGTCAAAGTTGGTCTGCCTTCTCATGAAACAGATGAAGTTCTTCGTCAAATCATTGGAATTTAGAAATCCCATTATTAGTTACATGCATTGAAATTTACTGAAGCTGGAGAATGAGGGCATCACAATTATTTTTGATGACACAAACCTAAAAATCAATTTTAGAAAAAGCTCTTCTGTGTTTACAAGGCCCTATGCTAAGCAGTCTCCTAGATAGCAAATAGGAAGAATACAGAAGCTTTCCTAAAGGAGCTTGTAGCAGAATATAATTAATATGATATGATATGATATATAATATAGCATATCATAGAATAAATGGGGAAGAGGGAAGTTGAGTTAAATCAATTAAGTACTTTGCACATTGTCGGTTACTCATTTGTTCAATATTTTTAGTCTTAAATGCAAAGTAGGTATGATTACTGTTATTTTATAATTGAAGTTACTGAGGATCGAGGAAGTTAATTAAGTTGCCTAAGGCAACAATTTAAGATAGTGCTGTGGAGGTTCCAGAAGAATGGATGCTTTTTAAGGAGAAAACATTCAGAAAAGACCCTTCAAGAATGAATAAGGTTTAAAAACAGTTAAAATCGGGTGAGGAGGACATGTCAAACAGACGTGCCCGCTTGAGCAGAGACGAGGCACTGAGTGAGCTGTGGGACATACCTAGAGAACAGTGAGTGATTCCTTTTAGTTGGAAGGTATTGCTCAGTCAGGATGTGCCAAGCAATCATGATGGAATGGTAGATTTGATCAGGTTAAACACTTGATGTAAATAATGGGGGATTCATTTAACCACTGGAAATGAAGTGATTTGAATTATTTTCTTAAGAAATATTAATATTTTAGTGGTAAATGTAGGGAGAGATTTATATTACACCTGTAATCTTGCTCCAGAGATTCTGTCACTTATAAATGATGTGAGTAGGCAGATTATTCAAACACTCGGACAGGTCAAAAGAGGATAATAATACCATCTTCTTAGACTTATTTGGAAGATTAAATACGTTTATATGAATATTCCGTATTTTAGCAAGTACCTAAAACATAGCCAAAACTTACTAAGTGACAGATATTACTTAATAATGATAATGACTATTATCTGGAAGAGAAAGAGACAGAAAAGAATAGAAGAGAAAATGAATTCAGGGAGAACAGGAAAGAGGCTATTGAAATTGTCAAGATAAGCCAAAATAAGCATCCAGAATATGATAAGGAAAAGGGCTGGTTTATCAGTAAATTTCTCTAAGCAAATGATGAATTGTGAAGATATTTTTCAAAAATTTTATTTAAATTTAGCTTAATCATCCTTATATCTTAGGATATAATTAATGTCTAGGACTCCACATATCCTTCATTCTAGCTGTGAAAGAGAACAGTTGCGACATAGTTCTAATACAGCTGTCTTGAAATGAAGCGACTGGTTGTGTTGCCTACTTTAACATGCCAACACCGATGTCACCTGCCCTCAACATTTCCAACACGTTCTACATGTTCTAATGTGTTTCCAACAATAAGGGTTAAACCTTAAATGGTAGCCAATGCCCCATTTCTTCTTCAGGAATAGAGAAGAGCCTGCACACTTCAGCTTCCCATTGGATATAAACACCTTCCGATCTAAGTAGAAAAAAGTCAAAAAACAAATTGTATTACGGAGTTATTTTGTCACTGTTTACAAAAGAACAAACCTGTTAATAAATGATGCATTTTAGAAGCACGCCCCACTAAAACAGATGCTATCAATTTCTGATCATATATAAGCCAATGTCTTTGTCATCTAATAAGTAAAATGATTTTATCCAATGATAAAACAGTATGTTAGTTTAGTTTAGTTTCTAGTATATTTAGAAAAAAATTTTATACATTGAAAGGATCTGTTTCAAGCCAACTGACATTCACATTGAATAAAACAGCTTTATCTTTGAGAATACGCTCTATATTTTACAACCAATGAGCTGCTTTGCAAGAGGATCAGAATATTTCCATGAGACAATGTACTGAGGGATGTTGGCACTCAAATGGGTGAGAGAAAGATTCTTTTGTCTTGGCTCATGGCAGTCACACACAAGGCAGCTGTGCTGGAAGGCATCTATCCATGTTCCACACGTGTCCCTATTTTCTCACTAAGATACATCAACAAAACAAAAAAAACAAAACAAAACAAAAAACTAAGAATCACCAGCCAGAATGTCAGCCTCATCCATGAACTGGGTGCTGAAGAGAATTACTCTGTCTAACTTCCTCTCTTTCAGGTGATTCCATACACGGTGCCTTGAAAGAGGGTCTGATCCAGCCGTCGGTTCATCCAGTAGCAAGATCTGCACAGTAGGAAAGCCCATAAATTCATTTCCCCTTATAGGTAAGAGTCTTTTAACAAGCAATATACTCATAGAAGTATCTGGAGAAATATCCTAGTACTTAATTTTTCATTAACAGGTCTCTTTACATTTATCACTTGCAAATTAACTCTGATCGAATACAATAATTTCACAGTCCTCAATCTGATTTTACCAGTAATTTTAGTTCCATTTACCTGAGGATCTCCTAAAATGGCAATCCCAAAAGTTAGTTTCCTTTTTTGTCCCCCGCTTAAATTTTGAGCAAGGATGTCTTGAATACTTTCCATCTCCAAGTCCCGTAAAACTCTTTGCACCTAACCAAATAAAGGAGAGTTAGTCCAAAACCCAGAATGTTTGTTTTCAAAACACTCATTTCGCTTTTCATGACAGAGAGCCTTTTTGCCCTTTGATGATGAATCTATAGAAATAACACAAATGCATGTAGAATTTCCTAGGTAAACAGTTTCATTTTCAGGGCTGTGTGACCTCTAACGTGTTCATCTACCTCTTGTTTCACTTCATGTGGCTGAATCCCTTTTATTTTAGCAAACAGCTGGAGGTTTTCTCTCACAGTGAGGAAGCCAAATTGCACATTGGATTGTGGGCAAACTCCGGTGAGCTTGCTGACAGTTTCCAAGTCAGCCGCTTCTGATGGTGAGTGATTATAGATGGTGACTGAACCTAAAAGTAGAGGGTAGAGAGCCAGCATCAGGATAATGTCCCATGCTTTATTTAAGCTATTTTAAAATGAAAATCAATGTGTGCTAATCACTAGAGTCCGTTAAAGATATCGTATCTATAAGGGATACACTAATGACTGCTTCAAAATTTAATGTTCCCAATACACCTGACCTAGCTGGAATGCTAATTGATAAGTGTAAAGCTGCTTATCATGAAATATGTAAACCACAAAGGTTTTTCTAAATAAATAGAACATGAACCTACAAAAGAATAACTTGAAAAAACTTCTAAAACTTCTAAAACTTCTAAATACCCGAGTTTGACTAGTCCTTAATGAAACTAAAAACTGTTGAGATTAACGAAACCAGTTGACTAGTGAAATGCATGTGCCCATGATCTTGTCGTTGGATAATTGTCTTCTCACCGGACGTTGGGACCGACAGTCCACTGAGCATGTTTAACAGGGTCGTTTTCCCAGCTCCACTATGACCGAGGAGGGCGGTGATCTGGCCTTCATAAATGTCAAATACCAATCCTAGTGTTATTTCAAAAAAATAAATAATTACCCTCAGAGCCTCTATATAGTGACTTCATAGTCTCTGAAATTTCTATAAGTTCTTATAGCATGGGTATATTTGGCTAGCAGTATTCAAAATAAAATCCACCCCAAAATTCTTTTCTTTGAAATTACATCTTCTATAACACATGTTTTATAGATGTAACATTACCATAACATATTATTATGTGATTAACAATATTTTGGATCAAAGCGATTTTGTCATTAATGATAGGCTCACTACAATAAGGATAGCTTTCGGATTAGGGAACGTGATGAGTTGGAAACAAACTATCATGATGCTTTTGTACATCTTTCAAACCTGTAAGGTATCAGTGGTGTATCTGACTTTCTAAAATTGCTATTCGGTTTTTCATTTACTTGGAAGGAAACATAATGTGTTGAGATAAAGGAGAGCCATAATATCTGGAATAGCCACTCTTAATCTCTACTGAGCCAGTATAACAGTGAGACATAGTCATTAAATCAAACTGCTGTGTAAATATGATATCATATTACCTTTTAAAGCTTCTACTCTTTCATTCTTTCCTTTTTTATATTCCTTTCTAAGATTTTTTATTCTGAAAAAAAAAGAGCAGAAAATGCGTTTTGAGGAGATTGTGGAGGTAGACACAGGACTGATGATTCGAGGCACTAAGGCTGCAGGGGAATCTGGGGGTCTCATCCCTGGCACAGGCCCAGCTGACCTGCAGAAGCATCCCCCCGATCACAGGCTGGACAGGCTACTCCATGGAGGCAGCAACGAGCACGTGGAAACAGAATGCTGTAAGGACTGTGACAAGTGACTGAGTAAGAGGAAAGCGGGGATGACATCAACGGTGGAAACACTATGGTAGGAATACTGGGATGGAGAAAAAGAAGAGAAGCAGCAACACCCCACAGAAAGATAAGGGCTGTGGAATGAGACCATTCTGGCTCAAGTCCCAGTCGTAGGACTCACTACCTCTCTTATAAGTTCTATGGACTCAAAACTCATGGATTTCAGTTCTTCAGCAGTAAAATGTAAATGCTGACAACGTGAGAAAACAAAATCCATTAAGAAAGAGTGTGACTTTTCATGTGTGTAGTCAATGGGATATCAGTGAGTACAAAGAGGCACTGAAGAAAATCTTGGTCACATCTATGTTTTGCCCAGTAGGTCTCTGGTCTCTGACCTGTTTTTCATTTGCAGCTCCATGTAATTTCGTGATTACCTGATGGCTTCTTTCCCATGGAATTCTGGAGGCACTGGTTCAAAAGCGTCATTAGATGAAGAATCTAAATCGATTTCGTTCTCAAGGGCCACATGGTCAGCCTTTTGGTGTTGAAACCAAAAGAAAGATTTCAGGAAAAAGCAGGGAGAATGTCGACGACCATATTCAGCTACATGAACAGGAGGCAAAATTAAATATGGGGTCAGCCACCACTTTAAGGGTTATAGTCACCACAGTAATAGCATTTGTCATCTAGTTCTGATACAAGCACTAACGATGCAACACTTGTAAGAGATCGAGGATCTCTTACAAGTGTCTTTTTTTAAAAAGAAACGTTCTAAAGTGTTACTGTAGAACAAGATCTTAGAAAGTTATTCTATAAACAGTGCAGAATACCAGTAGGCTTAATGTAGAAGCTGAGAAAAAAAAAAAAAAGCTTGCTAATTTATATACAATACTTTGTAGATAGTTACTTAACGGAAATGCAATGAAAGAAATTGTATTGAGTCATAATCATGGTACTACTTACTGGGCAAGATTTTGTCAAAATATAGTGTCAAAACCAAATAGAGAAGAGTATCAAAAACCAACATGAAAAGAATAGCTATTATCAGGTTCGGGTTGTTTGAAGAATCCAAATGGACGTTAGCGTTCACATCATAGTCCAAATGTAGCAGCTGGAAAAAAAAGATACATGCATTGAATTTTAAAAGGATAGAGCATCAAGAATTATTATTGTCTTAATTCTCCTAGAAACTGGGATTAAAAAGAAAAACATAATTCCTATCTTTACAGACTTCTAGTCTATTGGAAGTTATAACAAATGAAACCATCTAACTACAAAGCGATTTGGGAAGTTAATGCAGGTAGGTATTAAAGGCTTAGAGACCCACAAGCTGCAGCAGGCAAGTCCTCTAAGCCAGAGTAAAAACTTAAGGAGGTGATATTTGAGCTGCACTGCCTATAGGATTGCATCCGGCTTAGGATGGGGAAAAAGGAGGGCAATGAAGACAGGAGATAGGATTTGAAAGTAAAACCGTGGAGAGGTGAATACTTCAGTAGTTGGACAGAAGACAGCAGAATAATTACTATACTAAGATACGGTGAGTTTTCATATGTAACTTAACTTTTCATTCTTTCATTTAGCATTTATAGTTATGTTGTAGCAATTAGAATTAAGTTTTTCCTGAGAGGAATTCACAATTGTCCAATCAAAAAAATAAAAATTTACTTCTATGGAATTCCTGGTTTTCAAATATTTGCGATACTATTAAGGATCATGTTTCCTGAGCATTAAATTAGATAAATCTTCACTGGGACAGCCCATCAAAAGTAAAAGCTACCACATTAGTAATGGAGTATCAGCTAGTAGTTAGCGACTCAAAAAAACTAATTATGCCTAGAGAGAAAAATAAAAACATACATCTTCTATCTCTTTAGTATGTATCTTTACAAAGGAGGATGGGATTTTTAATGTTCAGTGTGTGTAGCGTGAATTATTCAGAGAAAATCTATTTTAAATGTTTTGTTTCAAAAAAATGAAATAATCATATTAACTCTTACCTGAGCCATTCCAGTGGTGAAAGCAAAAGGGCTAAGAAGGCATAAGGTCCATTCCAAAAAGGCAGGAAGATGTCTGTACAGTGCAGTGAATCCCAGACTTCCCCAAAAGACAGTGAGGAGATAGACCACCAAGCCAGAAAGGAAAGGTTTCTTTACCAGCACGCTCATCAGGAAAGCTAAAGCGATCTGAGAGAAGAGAAAAACTTCTCTGAGAATCATCAATAGCATAATAAAAAGAATTTCATAACACAAAGTATATTTCATTCATTTCCCCGACCCCAACCCTAGATATTGTCTTGTGCAAATTCTCAAATACTACCAACAGAACAGAGCAGAACAGGTGTGATCAGAATCAGTGATAAATGATTGGTAGGTTTTTCTAAGAGAGAGAGAGAGAGAGGGAGAGAGAGAGAGATAGAGAAAGAGAGAGAGAGAGAGAGAGAGAGAGAGAGAGAGAGAGAGAGGGAGATCACCAACTCACCAAAGACAGGCCATAGAGGAGAAAGAGGGTGAACACCACTGCAAAGCCAGTTAGGATGACAACATGGGTAGACTTCACAATAAGAGCCATCAGAGTAGCCATAATAAAGATGAAGCCAGCGTACATCAAACCCCAGGAGAGCCTAGCGTAGAAACAAAACAGCAGTGTCAGAGTGCTGTTACTTTATCACTTATTTATTTATTCAGCAAGTGATTTGTGAAGCTTCTCATATATCCAGAGTAAAGAGAATACCAGTTAATAAATCAAAAAACAGCTCTTTCCCTAAAGTTCATAGTCTACAGGGGAAGGTAGGCAATAAACAAGTAAACAGGTAAAATTGGTAGCTAATTGCAAAAGAAAGAAAGAAAGAAAGAAAGAAAGAAAGAAAGAAAGAAAGAAAGAAAGAAAGAAAGAAAGAAAGAAAGAAAGAAAGAAACTGGTGATAGTTGGGAGAGGTTTGGGGGGTGACATTTTTGAGGATTTGTCAGTTCTAGACTTCTCCTTTCAGATAAGTAATTGTATTAATACCATGAGCAAAAAAATAGATTATGAAGCAGGGATCAACAAATTTTTTCTTTGAAGATCCAGATA
The DNA here is from genome assembly GCA_028627145.1 of Eidolon dupreanum. Classification (NCBI taxonomy): domain Eukaryota; kingdom Metazoa; phylum Chordata; class Mammalia; order Chiroptera; family Pteropodidae; genus Eidolon; species Eidolon dupreanum. Next base: position 100,966,779 of record CM053506.1, read on the forward strand.
GTAAACATTTTAGGCTTTTCAGACCCTTGGTCTGTTCCAATGACTCAACACTGCCTTTTTAACACAAAAGCTGTCATAGATAACATGCAAATGATGGGAATGGCTGTGTTCCAATAATGATTTGTTGACACTGAAATTTGAATTTTATATAAATTTTTGTGTGCTATAAAATATTATTGTTCTTTTGATTTTTGTTCAAGTATTTAAAAATGTATGAGCCATTTCTAGTTTACAGATTGTAAAAAATAAATGATTGCCAACCTCTGATATAGACAATTAGATATAGATTAGATATAGAGATAGATATACATATAGAGCTAGGACATAGTTACAGATATATAGATGGATATGAAGATATGTTAATCCTTGCTATCAATGTGAAAGAAAGAGGAAGAAAGTTTTTTATAGGGAAAAGACAATAAACTATCCAATCAAACAGATGTAGGTTCACGTTTTCTCTACTATACGGTAACTATATGATCTGGAAAGGTAGTTACTTAACCTCTTTAAACTTCCTTAC
>CM053506.1:100967798-101098054 GCA_028627145.1 Eidolon dupreanum
CTTTATTTAATAAGAAGGGATCTCATTATGTGTAGAAATTAAAACATGTACATTGTGTATGCTTCTGCTGTCACATACGCTCCCTTATGGCTGATGACATAATAGCAAAAATATTTTTTTCTAATAGAGAAGTTACCTGAATGATCTCTGTGTTCCTTCATCTTGGGGATTCTACCACTCCAGAACTTCAAATGATAAGAGAAGTTATCACTAAAGATGACTCTCACTGTATCCATAGAATAGTTTAAATCCAATTTATTCATGCTCTTTTCATCAGGCCACCCCATGATTGTTCTTCCTGTCACGTGAAAGAAGGGAATAGTTACATAAGATTTCTACATGGACCACAGACAGCATAACACATTCGATGATGTTAAAGCTATTTTATGGTAAAGTTACTTCTTCGCTAAAGGCAGCGCTGGTCTTAAATAAGAGATTCACACAAGGGGATTCTAACCCTCTAGATAAAATCAGAAGTGTCACATGGCAGTCACTTTTATCACAACTAGATTGTGCCTTTCCAAATAAACTATTTAATCAATAATTTAAAGCACAATGAATCTGGGATAATAACAATATCAATGCATACATTTAAACTCATTTACACACTAACCTGTCTTAAAGTTGAAATACACTACAATTATAAATAGATACTCATTATATTTCCATTTGACAACAGCATCAGTATGGCCAAACTCCAAAGACAGCAGAAAATTGTTAAATCTGGGGAGTGTTTTCTTAAGAGACTTTGTTTATTCTAAAATATGAATGACTCTTACTGACCAAACCCAGGCCATTTAACACACAGTCTGGATTCTGGTGAATACACACTCCTGGTACAATTCAGCATGTTCCATTGTCCTCTGTATTTCCTGCCATCTGGCAGCTGGGTCCAGGGGTTTAATCAGATTCCAATCCTTTTGGCAAGACTACAGGTGGTGGTGTATTCTTTCTTCGGGTGTCATAATTTCTGATCGTCTCACTTTTTGAGATATTAGCAGCCATTGACACTCAGTACCTAGATCCATTAATTTACTAGGAGTTTTAAAATGGTGATGTTCTATTTCCATTATTTGTTTCTCATTTATTAGTAGAAAATATTTATAAAGCAGTACATTTCATCCCTTGTTTAGTTAGTTATTCAATAGTACAGTTTATATAGGATAAATGCTGGTATTTCCCCCACTACTTACAAATTTTCACAAGAACTGATTTCTTATCATCCTCCAAAGGCAAGCATTTTTTCCTTCTAATATCATTATGAACGCATGGATTTGATTATACATAGGATGAGTTTTAAATCATGCACTTAATATTCATGTTGAAATTCCATGTAGGCCAACTTTAACCGGTAGTGGTCTTTTTACCGTGGCTGCTGAGTCCTTTTGACACAACCAACTCATTCTCAATGGCTCCCTAGCTATCCAGATTGACAAGATACCTCACCCTGTCAATTTCCTGTCCCAGATCCCTGGATCTCCTTTCTTCCCATGCTCACAGTCCTGTGTTTCAAGGACATGGGGCAGGGGGAGGGCGGTGAGAGAATTAGACTATTTCATAATTACTTATTTAGTATATCCCACTTTGCATACATAACAACCGGAGAATAGCATTCTAATATTACACCACCAATCCAATTACTTAAAATGGCTTCAGTTGTTCTCAGATTGGTCCTCTCTGCTTTGTAGTGGCTACTGGTCTTTCTTTAGGGGGCTCATTCTTTTCTCAGGCCCATTAGACACCCTATTGCTTCCCCTCTGTCTTTTCACTAACCAGGAGAGAAACGTCATGCAAGCCTGTGGTTGTTAGTGCTTCTTTCCTACTCACTTGTATTTTGGGGTTCAAGGAAACACTTTATCACCCATTTTGTTGTAAATATTGCCTATGGTTTCCTGGTTTTGCTGTCTAATTTCTCTCTCAATTTTTAAGTATGTGAAGAGATTAAAAAACCATACTGTCACCATTGTCCATTCTTTTCAGAATATTCTCTTGAACATACATTTGAATAATCTCGTACTACCTCATTTGAATATGGACTATACAGAGGCTAAGCCTTTTAACATAAAATTTCCTCAGTAGGAGACTAGTAAAACCAATAAGACAATCTCCTTCATATTTGAAAGGAATGTGCATTAATGCTGTTAATTAAATCTAGAAATTTAAACACTTAACACAGTTTATCAAGGAAATTCCAAAATGAATTTGTGTATTTTGCAAATAAGGAAATCACTATGAACCACTGGAGAACATACCTTTCATGAATGGGGCTGAAGCCACTTTGTTCATTATCTCCTGGGTTGTTTTGGATTCAGGTGCAAAGGCAATAACATAATTAGAATCATTAAAATTATCTACACGCCCCAGATCCACGGCAGGCATTTGAGGAAAGTCATTATACTGATGTACATTGGAGGAAAATAGGTATGTAAATAATACTAGAAGAAATGAGAAAAACCATTCCTACAAAGCAATGAGAAAAAAAATGAAGCAAATCAATAGCTGTTTATCTACAGATTAATCATCCATAAACAATTTAAAGCATAATTCTCTTATGGAGCTTGGATTCCATGTCCCCTGTCTCCAGTTTTTAAATGTCCGATTTTCTTTCGTCCCTTAATCTGCACATTTTGAAAAGTGCATGTCATCCATCAAGACAGAGTTGTAGCATCAATTCCAATTGTAATTGAGAATCTAAATTTATCATACTTTAATGCAAGTGTTTAAAGGCTGGGTTGCTTCACGAATGGCCCAAGGATTTACAGTTATGTAGAAACCTAAGTGACAATGATAAAGAAGTGTTAGGTGGAATGAAATAGAGAACCAGTTTCCAATAATAGGAGCAAGGCCATATTTTTATTTTCTGCTGCCTGTATGTGGAAGGATATAGTCTCAAAATATTGATCATAAAAAAAAAAAAATTTAAGTCTTTGCCATCACGACAATATTCTGGAATTGGAAATGCAATGGAACACATGTGAAGTCCAGTGATAAGAACATAATTTATTATTTAGTTTTAACTCTAAACACATGGCCTTTAAAATACGTATATATTTTATTCACCACATGGACTTATTATAGCTATGTGTGTTGATCTATATCTATACCTAATCTATTTAGTTAGATAAATTAACAGATATAACATTTATGTAAAAAAGAATTAAAAGGATGGTAGCAAAACATCTATATAGAGTAGACTCGAATTTTTATATTTACATTTATATAATCCTTACTTCATTCAGGGATTTTTATAGACCTATTCCTGTCAATCCAAGCATTCAGTACAAATCTGTTGAAAGCATGCGTGCACGCACATGCACGCGCACACACACACACACACCCATACACACAAATATTTTTAAGATTGATGCACACACAAAATGTTCATTAGATTGAATGTTAATATATCGACCCTTGAATTATGAGTATTTTATAAGTGATTTTAACTTATTATATTTTTCTGAATTTATTGAATTTTCTACACAAAGCACAACAAATCATTCTCATGATCAGAAGAAAATAAGTACTATCTTAATAAAAGCAAAAAATTCAAAATACATTTTCTTTTCCTCTTTGTTTATATGCCTCTTATTTCTTTCAAACTGACATTGTCTGTATCTGTAGTATAATTGTGTGGAAGTACTAAACTTAGTCTTTTGACTTTTTTTAAACTTTGGTTTACTTTTCTTTTCCTTTTTAATGCCTACAGCACCTGGCATTGGGTGGTCTCCCATCCAATTACTAACCAGGCCCAACTCTGCTTAGCTTCTGAGATCAGATGAGATTGGGCTTGTCCAGGGTAGCACGGCCATAGACTGGCTTACTTTCTGAATTAATTCTAGCTTAAATTCTGCCTCTTTTTTAGACTTTGACCCTGAACTTAACAAGTTTCAAATGAGTTTAGATGTTAAGAATTGTTATCTCTGCAGTATAAAGATGTGGCTTTATTTTTCAGGGAGTCTCTAAATATGAATTCTTTTAGAAATGCCGCCAGTATGGCATATAATAATGGTATATTTTAAAAGAATCTTATTTGAAATAATAGCAAAGTCCCGAATATGAAAAAAAATATCCAGCTCATTAGTTGGAATATATATGAAACCATTAAATAATAAAGATAAAGTGTTTGGGCTGCCAGAGAAAACATTTCTTCCTTTTCTAAATATGAGGAAACATAGAGTCAGAACCGTACCAACAAGGTCTCCCTCTTCATCCTCCACTTTTTAAGAAAATTCTTGCAGAGGAGAGCCCACGTTTGCTGACCCACGGTTATGTGCCGCTTGCTCATTCTGACCTGTTTAAGACGAGGAAGTAAAGTCAGGAAATGTGAAGTTCTGAAATAGAAAACATTGCGCAATCAAACCAAAAAGAAACATCATAACAGCTGTTTCTAATTGCATGCATAGCAAAGAAGTGAGCCAAAAAGCTAAAAAAAAAAAAAAAAAAGAAAGAAAGAAAAAAAAGAAAAAAGAAAAAACATATAAAGGGATATTCAAGCTCAGTATTGCAAGAAATAAAAATTTCTTAAATTGTTAGGTATAATTTATGTTTATCCCTCTGCAGACTGAAAAAAATTGGAGAGTTTAATAGAGTCAAGTGTTGTTATCCCCACAACTTGGCACTGTTCGATTTTCTAACTGGGATCAAGGAAATTTAAATACTGCTGGTGTGAGTATAGACTTACATAGCCATTTTAGTGATTCATTACTAATTCATTACTATGTCATCCTTTGGTTCTGCTACTGGGTATGCATGCCAAGGAAATTTTCACATGAGTCCACGAGGGGACTTGTACAGAAACACTCTTGATAATGTGCATTACTGTAGCACCGTGCTGTAAAACAAATTTTAATGAATAGAGTCCATAGGGTACTGTGTTGGGTTCAGAAGCAATGGATTGGTATCCACTCAGCAACATGGAGATATCTTAAAAACGGTGCCCTATTTTTTTAATAAGAAAAGGTTGAGTCATGTCACAATATCATTTATATTAACACTACATGCAACACACATTTTTCAAGAATATGCAGGTACTAAAGGATCACTATTGAGTACAATGAAAAAGTTATTTGTGGTAGTGGAAAATGGGAATGGAAGTTGAGTATGAAACGAGAGTTGTAAATTTAAGGAAATAAATAACAAAAAAAAAAAGGCAGGACCTTTGTTTCAACCAGTCATTTTGTGTGCCACGAAATTAAAAGTATGATTAACTTGATCATTATCAACCCTTTATAAGTGAAGTAAAAAAATATCTCTAGCCAACCATTAAAAAAACAAACAAGCCCAACAGCAACAAAATCCTAACAGGTAGACAGAAAATCTCACAAAATGCCAGAGAATTCCATATTGTTCATTATGGCTGGAACAAAGAGAGATTGGAATAGTTTGAATATAGGATACTGGAGAGAAAATAACATTCCCATTTAATCATGATCTCTTATGTGTCAGGTAGTTCTAAGCAGTTTATAAGAATTAGTTTAGTCACAATCGACTTTGGGATTATTATTCTCCTCATTTTACAGATGAAGAAAATGACGCACAGAGAAGAAAAGTGGCTCTCTAAACACAGCCAAGCATGGCACAACCTAGATGGTCAAGTCTTGGAGCCCTCACTGCCAGCCAGTACGCCACACTATTGTAGGAATTCATCTAGAGAGTGTATGGATCGCTTCTCCCTTCAGGTCAAGATCTGAGATTTTACCAGCCTCCACTCAGTGAGGTGTTCCAGTCAGGCTTTGTTTATAACTTTGTTTATAACACAGAGAAGAAAGTTTAAAATCTTCCACTGAGTGACCATAATAAAATTCAAGAAGAAAGATAAAAAGAAATTAGAAGAAAATATCACATCAAAAATTCCCATAGAAGACAAAGAACATAACATCTTCCATGATACAGAAAAAAAAATGTAATCCTCCAAATTTTCATAGGAAATTCAAATGCATTTGAAAATAAGAGAGAAAAAATTAACTGAAATAAAGAGAAAAAATAATCAAAAGGAAAGTATTTGGTAAAGAGATATCTCAAAAGAAGAAAATACAGTTGTAAGAAAAGTACATTAAAGAAAACACATTGTAAAAAGTACAATGGAAATTAATTTTTCAAGGTAGTGAGAGGATACAACTATTTCCCCAAAAGGCTAAGTACCAAATATAATGGCAAAGAAATATCAAAAATATTTTTTAATTAAAAAATAAAGGAAAAATTCTATAAGGAATAAAGTTGATGGGGTAGTTCACGAGTGATTAAATAGTTTATAGTGGAATAAAAATCAGCCTGATATCTTCAAAGTGGAAGTGAAAAGTTGAGTTGCTTAATTTCTTTTTGAAAAATCTACCAAAATAGACAGAACTAAAGAATACTGAAGAATTATCTATTAGCAAAAAAACAAACACACAAACAAACAAAAAACTATAATATGATTTTTATCCCCAAACTACACTTTATTCCTGCAAAGTACATAGTCCGGTTTTATTGCTGATAGAAAAGAACACCCCAACTAATTTTCAGGTGTGTGATGTCTGTTACTCATCCATGCACATGACCAGATAGGTGGGAGGTGGCAACAGGGATTAGGATTGAACTGATAACAGATGCATGAATCAGATACACCTGTTCTTGGAGGTCCTTGAACTAGAAATGCATTATAGGCAACATAGGCATAATTATTTGTAGGCACCCATGTTACTCCAAAGTTGTCAATAGGAGACAATGATCCATTTCCTCCTTTTTTGTGGGTTCAACCTTGGTCAACCACAGAAGCGCTTAGGCTTGCAGGAAGGGAGAACTAGTCTTTGGGCTTACACACAGATCCACCCATCAGTTTCCAATGCGCCAACTCATCAGTAACTCTTTTTAGAGCTGTTTGCAGAGAGCATTCTAATTCTAGTCTAGAACCTATATAACAAGAATGCAGGACATGTCTAACAGCCATTAACTGATTGCTTCAAACCTAATAAAGGCAGCAGATTTCAGACATGACACTCAATCTGATAATGGTGGTGTAATGTAATTATTTACATGGTCATTTTAGTGCAGCCCAAGGATTACTTGTATTATCTCTCAGAATGAGCTACATAATTGCATTGCAAGAGTCACATCTCATTATTTTCCCATTGGGCAGACGACAGAAAGACTCTGAGACTTATAGAGTATGAACGATCATGACTTATCTTAGCTGATATAGAAAACATAAGACCTAATCTTAATTAATGAAACCCAACCTTCTAAGAGGGAACATTTGTTCCAAGGGTAGTGGCTTGAGCTGGTGCTTAGAGCACAGGCTAGTTGGCCAATACAATCTGGGGTTTCAGGGTAATGTTACCTTCCTTTGGTGCCATATTGAACAAAGATGGAAATCATAGGGTTGCTACTGTCTCTTTCCTTATTTTACCAGTGAGGTTACTCCCGACCATTAGGTTCAAGGCCTAAAATTCTGATCCTATCCACGGGCAGGAGCAAAGTCGTGAAGATGCTGCCCTCTGCTGGTATGCAAGAGGCAACTCTAACGGGAAGATCACCTTCTCAAGGCAGAGTGGACCAGGACCTGCCAGACATGGAGCCTACTCATCGTTTATTTCAGGGGAATGCTTTGCTGCTGCTACCTGAGTCTGAAAGGCAAGGGAGAATTGAAGAGAACATGGTTAGCAGAATTAATGGTAGCCCCATTTTAATCCTGAAATTTGTGAATATATTACATTTCATGGCAAAGGAGAATTAAGACAGCAGATGGGAGTAAGGCTGGTCATCAACTGATTTTAAATTAAGGTGGTAGTCCCGGATCATCTAGGTGGACCCAATATAATAATAAGGGCCCTTAAAAATGGAAGAGAGGGATTGGAGAGTCAAAATGGCAGACTAGGTAAAAGTGGAGTTCGCCTCCTCTCAGATCTGCATTGAAATGATAACCAAATTATAAAATAATCAATGTGGAGAATCACCTGAAGTTCAGTTGATCATAACACGCATGTCTGATAATATAAAGGAACTACATCAAAGCCGGGCAAAGTCACAAATAGGGGCTAAACCTGCACCCAGAGATGCAGAGGCCCCCCCCCGAAAGAGAGGGGGGTTCTAGCTCCATATGGGGGCTCCCTGGCTCAGGATCCCAGCCCAAAGAAGAAGAGTTCCCCCAAAAATCTGACTGTGTAAATCAGAGGGGATTCTGGCTGTCCGGGAGAACTGAAAGGAGACTGAAATCCAAGACTCCCCTTTAAAGGGCCCCCACACAGGCTCTCTTGCCTGTGGACACTCACTTGGGGCACCGGCGGTGGGATAGAGGCTCAGGCAAGATTCATACGGGGAAAGACGGCATTGCCTGGTGCCGGATTGAGGGCTGGACAGTCAGCCGCCATTGTGCCTTAGTCAGAGGGCCCTCCTACCGGGCGGTCTACAGACCAGCTCCAGCTTGCCACTGCAGATCCCTCCCCCAGCTCAGCCAATTCAGAAGCTGCACTGGCCTGGGGAGATGGCCCGCCCTACCCGGCCCGCCCTACCCCTTTCCAAGGCCAGGCATCCTGCGCAGGCAATAGACCTCGGGCTAGCACGGTGAGTGCATTTCAGGGAAACCAGCTGCGGGCAGACCACTGCTGCCTGAACGAGCTGCAATATCGCCTGGGGGAGCGCAGGGGTCTGTGGCACCGCTCCAGACAGCAGCTGTGATGTGCGACTACTGTGAGAACACACGGACACAGAAGTTGCAGCAAAACTGAGGCTGGATTGGCTTGATGGCCCTTGTCTCCCTGAGTCCTGCCCCCTCCAATCCACAAAGTGCCCACAGCCAATTTACAGGCAGCTGTCCCGCCCCTGTCCCTAGCCAGGGTGGTGCATTCTTCACAGTCAACAGACCTCAGCTAGCACAGTGAGCAAATTTTAAGGAAAACAGTGATGAGCAGATCACTGTTGACAGCTTGAGATGCAATATTGCTTGGGCAGATCGCAGGGGTTTGTGGGCCCATCCCAGATGGCAGTAGGTCTCATAGTGATATGTGACTTTTGTGGGAGCCTGCGGTCCCAGAGGTGGCAGCAAATCTGGTGTTGTATAGGCTTGATGGCACCATGAATCACTGAGAGGCTACCCCACCTAACCCATAAATTAACTGTGGCAAGCTTGCTCCTAGGCAACCCAGTCCCATCCTGTGCTTTCCCTTGGGACACGAATTCAACAGTAAATGACAACACTCAGTTTGTGTGGCCCATGCAAAGCCCATGCATCTGGGAGAAGGTTTCAGTGGCAGGCCACAAACCCATGCCCACAAGCTTCAGTAATTCTTGAACAGATCTTGGATGTTTGCAGGCCCGAGGTGGGAAGCTGCTGGCCTTGCTGTGACCTGAGACTTGTACAGGGAGTCATACAAACAGCACTGGCATGTAAACTGACACTGTAGTGGCAGGGGAAACCTGTTCAATATATCCAGGTGATTCCCTGGGTCCCTGCACCAACCAATATGTATATCACCAGAGGCTTTTCTGGTTGCGGAGTCTTATGGGCAACTGACAGGCAGCCAGAGGCCTTAAGGAGCACTGGACCTTCTGCTAAACTGCCCCAGGCCCTGGTACTGGCGGTTACTGGTCCACAGCCTACAACATTGTCTCTTCCATTTACCTATAGATCCAGCATAGGCAGCAACCACCTGAGAATAGTTTTGTAGCTTACACCAGGTAGCCCCAAGCAATCAAAGGCAGTGGCTCACCTTGGCCTACTGGAGAACCTCTCCCAAGGGGCCACAAAACCAATGCACCTGGAGGCTGGCTTTAGATCACAACAGAGCAACTCTTGACTGGTCCCATAAGTGCTATACACAAAGGGTGGTCCCAATAAGTACACAAGCCTGCTAGGGCAAATCCCACTCAGTGGGATCAGCCTCCTACACAGTAACTTTTACCCTGTGGGAGCAGCCAATTCCCACAATTAGTCAGCCTGAGCATGAATCCCATTCACTGATGTACTAGCACCAATAAAGTCTTAGCTACAATAGAAGATCACACACGACCCACACAAAGACCACATCCAGAGCCCCTGGCAAAGGTGATCAGGAAGAGTGTGCCACTGGGACACACAAGACACTTTCCATGTAAGGCCATCTGGCCTAGGCTGAGAAATAAAACGAATCTTCCTAACACATAGAAATGAACACAGAGAGGCTAATAAAATGAGAAAACGAAGAACACCATAAATGAAACAGCAGGAGAAAACTCCAGAAAATAAGCTAAATGAAATAGAGGCAAGCAAATGGAAGCAAGACAGAATTCAAAATAACGGTTATAAGGATGCTCAATGAACTTAGGCGAAGAATGGATGAGCTCAATGAGATCTCAACAGAAGATAGCAAGTATAAAAAAAGGACATTGAAACCATTAAAAAGACCCAGACAGAAATGAAGAATACAGTAACTGAAATGAAGAATACACTAAAAGGATTCAACAGTAGATTGGATGAAGAAGAAGATAAAATCACTGAACTGGAAGACAAAATAGCAGAAAACACCCAATTAGAACAGCAAAAAGAAAAAAGAATTTGAAAAAATGAGGATAATTTAAGAGACCTCTGGAACAACATGAAACATAATAATATCTGTATCATAGGAGTACCAGAAGGAGAAGAGAGAGAGCAAGGGATTGAGAATCTATTTGAAGAAATAATGACAGCAAAATTCCCTAACCTGGCAAAGGAATTAGACATATAAGTCCAGGAAGCACAAAGAGTCCCAAACAAGAGGAATTCAAACAGATCCACACCCAGACACAACATAATTAAAATTCCAAAGGTCAAAGACAAAGTGAGAATCTTAAAAGCAGCAAGAGAAAGGCAGCTACTTATTTATAAGGGCACCCTCACAAAAATGTCTGCTGATTTTTCAACAGAAACTTTACAGGTCAGAAGAGACTGGTAAGAAATATTCAAAGTTGTAAAAAACAAGAACCTACAACTACAAATACTCTAACCAGCAAGGCTTTCAATTAAAATAGAAGATGATAAAAAGAGCTTCCTAATGAATTCAACTAAGTAGCAGGTACAAAATTAATATTTGGAAGTCAGTTGCATTTTTATACATCAATGATGAACTTCCATAAAGAGAAATTAAGAACACAATTTTGTTTACAATTGCATTGAAAATAATAAAATACTTAGGATTCAAATTAACCAAAGAGGTAAAAGACTTGTTCTCAGAAAATTGTCATCGAAAAAAAGAAATTGAAGAAGATACAAATAAATGGAAGCATATACAGAGTTCATGGATAGGAAGAATCAACATCATTAAAGTGGTCATACTACCCAAAGCAATCTATAGATTCAGTGCAATCCCTATCAAAATACCAATGGCATTTTTCAGAGAGCTAGAACAAATAATCCTAAAATTTATATGAAACCATAAAAGATCCTGAATAGCCATGGCAATGTTGAGAAAGAAGAATAAAATTGGAGGGATCACACTACCTGATATTAAACTATACTACAAGGCTACAGTAATTGAAACAGCATGGTGCTGGCATAAAAACAGATACATTACTCAGTGGAACAGAATAGAGAGCACAGAAATAAATCCCACATCTATATGCTCATTTAATGTATGACAAAGGAGGTGAGAATATACAATAGGGTAAAGACAGTCTCTTCAATAAATGGTGTTGGGAAAACTGGACAGGTACATCCGAAAAATGAAACTAGACCACCTTCTTACACTGTATATAAGAATAGACTCAAAATAGATTAAAGACTTCAATGGAAGACCTGAAACAATAAAACTTCTAGAAGAAAATATAGGCAGTAATCTCTCTGATATTGCTACTAGTAATTTCTTTTTAGCTATACCTTCTCGGGCAATGGAAATAAAAGGAAAAATAAACAAATGGGACTGTATCAAACTAAAAAGTTTTTGCACTAAAAAGTTTTGCACAGCAAAGGAAACCATTAACAAAGAAAAAAGACAATCTACTGAATGGGAGAAAATATTTGGTTATGATACATCTGAGAAAAGGTTAACATCCAAAGTATATAAAGAACACATACTACTCAACAACAAAAAAGCTAATAATGCAATTAAAAAATGGACAGAAGACCTAAACAGATATTTCTCCAAAGAGGAAATACAGATGGCCAATAGACATATGAAAAGATGCTTGAGGTCACTAATCATCAGAGAAATGCAAATTAAAACCAAAATGAGATATCACTTCACATCTGTCAAAATGGCTATCATCAATAAACCAAAGAACAGAAAGTATTGGTGAGGATATGGAGAGAAGGGAACCTTCATACACAACAGTTGGTAGGATTGCAAATTAGCATAGCCACTCTGGAAAACAATCTGGAGGTTCCTCAAAAAATTAAAAGTGGATCTACCTTTTGGCCCAGCAATTGCACTTCTGTGTATTTATCCAAATAAAACCAAAACAATAATTCGTAAAGATCTATGCACACCTATGTTCATGGCAGCACAATTTACAATGGCCAAGATATGGAAGCAACCTAAATGCCCATCAACAGATGTTTGAATAAAAAAAAAATCATGGTTCATATATACAATAGACTATTATCCAGCCATTAAAAAAAAAATGAAATCCTACCATTTGCAATGACATGGATGGACCTAGAGGTTATTATGCTGAGTGAAATAAGTCAGACAAAGAAAGATAAGTGCCATATGATTTTACTTATATGCAGAATCTAAGGGGGAAGGGGGGAAACAAACTAATCGAAAACAGACTCACAAATACAGAGGACAATCTGGTGATGGCCAGAGATGGGGTGGTGCTGGGAGAATAGGGTGATGGGTTAAAGAAGTACAAATTAGTAGTTGATAGATAGTCATGGGGATGGGGAGCACAGCATAGGGAATGCAGTCAGCAGTAATGTTATGGCCATGTGTAGAGCCAGAGGAAAGATAGAGTAATCAGGGGGATTGTTTCCTAAATTATATTCATGTCTAAGCAATGTACTGTATTCTTGAAACTAATAATAAAATAAAATGCAAAAAACGTGAAATAAAAGAGGATCTATTGGACCCTGATGGTTAAAAAAAAAAAAAAAAAGAACAGGAAGAAGGAGGCAGAAGAGGAGGTCAGAGTGATGAGAAGTCATAAGGACACAACCCATTGCTGGCTTTGAAGATGGAGGGAAAAGGGCATGAGCCAAGGAGTAGGGGCAGCCCCTAGAAGCTGTAAAGGCAAGAAAATAGATCCTCCCCTACCTCCTCCAGAAAGGAACGTGGCCCTGCCAACACCTTGATTTTATTTAGTCCAGTGAGACCCACATCATGCTTCTTACCTCTCAAACTGTAAGACAGTAAGTCTGTTTCCTTTTAAGCCATTAAGTGTGCGGTCATCTGTTACAGCAGCAACAGAAAACTAATACGGGAGCATGAAAGGAGTCTGATACCAGCATGAGGACTGGGAACAAGACAAGGAAATTCAGATGTCGTCTATGACAAGGGCTTTAGGATGAAAATAGTTGCTGGAGGTTCCTTCTGTGATATGTTCATTTATGGGACACAGGAGGGCATGCGTTTATGTTTAAAAATTGTCTAGGAATGAACAAAAGGATTCGGAAGCTTTGCGGATGAGTTCCTGATAATAATGCATCAGAGCAGGCTCTGACAGCCCGGAGAACCGAACTGAAACCAACTGCGACACTCAGATGAGGAAATCAATGTCGTGGTCAATCACGGTGTCTGAAGGGGTTAACTATGCTACCTGATGTGCCTACTCTTTTTTCCTTTCTGTGGATTAGTGAATTTGCTGGAAATTTCTTCTGAATGAAGAATAACTAACGTGATTCAATTGTCATAATTGTGGCTATTTGTTTCTAACTGTTAAGACTGATTTTTTCCCTCTATACATCCTGATGTAAATAGCGGGAGAAAAATACTATTCACCATAGTAGTACAAAACATCTAACTAGCTTAAATTGCTCTGAATAGGAAATCTAGAAATAATAACTTGGCTATAAAAATCTAGTCACTTCCCATCAGATAGAATTCCTAGTATTCAGAGAATACATACATGTGCAATAAATTAGATAAAAATTCTTATACATTTAGTTTGATGAAAATGGTCAATAAAAATATTGCCCTAAGTTTTCTTGGTTAAAATATACTCAAGCCAGTTAAAACAATTTAAAACTCAGAAAATTGTCTCTCCCCCCCTCCCCCGCCCAACACTTACAAATCCTTTGGCAATAAAATTGAAAAAGAACAACAAAGAATAAGTAATTCTAATAACTTGGCAAATAGCTCATACTTACAAAAAGGCAACATAAAGTTATATTCCTTTCAATTTGTCCAATAGCCTATCAGATAATATATACTATTTGTCCAAATATACTTAGTCATGGGGTAAAAACAAGAAAATATTCTTAGTTCTCCAACTGATTATTTAGCTATACAATACAAAACACTCAGATGATTTCAAAAACCGAAACGACTCATTAATAACTTACTGCATTTAATAGTTTCCGTCCAAACATTTGGCATTTCTGCTTGAAGTTGTATGTTAGATTCCCAAATGCAAAACAACCATGATTTTAGAGGTTAACTTACTCTCAGGAAAGCTGAAACAAGAATCTAGAAACAGTTCATCCACAGGTCTCTGCCCGTCCTGGAGAAGAATTCACGTTCGTTTTGGGTCACTACTACATCATGCTTTTAATTTCTTGTTTATTGTGAATAGTTCCATTTTAGACTGATTTCCGAAAAGGATTATGGTCTTAATTCAGCTGGGCTGCCAAAAACTCTGTGCTCACATCACATGGTGACTTCTTTACAGTTTTCTATTCCTTTGTCTCCCCGCCAATTCCTCAGCAGGGAGTGTGTAGTTGCAGATGGCTGGCTGGACATATCAAAACATTAAGAACTATCAAACCAAAAAGAATGTAGTCTTTCTCAATTAGTTTTTTTCATGCAAGACCCTAATGGGAGAGTTAACCCCCAAAAACAATTTTTAAAAGAAAGATAAGTAAAGAGACAGTTCAGAGAAGAACAGAACAGAGAGACATGGTAGGGGCAGGAGGGGAGATTAAAAAAAAAAAAAAAAGATAGCTGGAAGTATACCAATGAGGTCGGAAAGTAACTCAAAACCTTCCACTGAAATTTAGTTCTTAAAACCCGGATCTAGAAACATGGCAATGAAACTGTGTTTTTTTCAGGGTGACAAAATGAACTCTGAATTTTCATCTGCATCTCAGTTGCATGGCGTGCCCACTAACCGCAGCATCTTTTTGGGGGCGCAAAATAGGGGTCTCTTTAGAGCAATTTAATATAAAATCACGTATACTCCCAAGACCTACAGACTTGTTATTTCTGCAACAAGTCCCAGAAAACACATAAGTCCCTCTGTAGGTAACCACTGGGTTTTCGTCTGTCCTCTTTTCCATATTTTTAAGAAACATTTTTTAACAGGTAAGAGCTGCCATTCTTTTTTGAGCACTTCACGTAAGTCGAAGACAAGGCAGTTCCAAAACTTCTAGTAATCATGACATTTGTCTTTCGCTTGCGGTCAATAAACTAAGTTCCTCTGCATTATAATTACTTCCTGAACATACAACTAGAGGGGAAACAGTGTGCTTTGCATGCAATTTTTCAATTAAAAAGACTCATCTGTGTCCCATCGTCCATGTTAATTGTGTGAAAGCTTCCTTACCTATTTCCCATTCCCTCAATATTTATTCAATCACGTTTCCTCTTTTGTTAATTATACGAGTCCACAAATTGCTCAGCAAACAAAATAGAAGCAAATTGAACTCATTAATGCATGAGATGGTCAAACCTAAAAAAAAAAGAAAGAAAAGAAAGACTTCTGATTGTTTCTGTATGTTTGCTGTTTTCTGTAGAACGTACAAAACCATCACATTTCCTAACATCACTGGCACTTTGTTCACAGGGAACGTAAGTTAGGAAATTTTTTTCACTCACTTTTTTCCCCAGAACTTTATATCCACGATAGAGCTCATGTGTTCTGGCCCTGAACTGGCTTCCAGATCCCGTTCTTTTCCTTCCATACATTGGCCTCGCCCTTCACGTAAACTCAGCCCCACTAGCATGAAGCAAGCTCACGCTCATTAATCTTCTTTGTCAGCATTTTCTTAAACAAGTCATATGTCTTCACTCGTCTAGATAAACTTTAGTGTCAGCTTGCCATTTAAAATGAAATAGTCTTTCGGGGATTTCAAAAGTGGAATGGCACTGATTTTACAGTGTAATGTACTTACTTAGCAGCCATGTATGGCACTTACTGTGTGCAGGTCACACTGAAGCATTAACACATTTACATAACAATCTCATGAGGTAGGCTCCATTGTAATCACCCCCATTTTACAGATGAGAAAAGTAAGACCCAGAAAGTTCAAATAACATGCCCACATTCACACAGCTGGTGAGTAGCAGAACCTGGGTTTAAACCATGGCCACCATCATCAGTCTGTGAGCTCAAATAAATGCTCTGTTGCTTCTCTGTGTGTCTGTTCATTCAATGGTTCTCACTTTACATGCACACATTTACAATTCTCCTTGTCTTAGCTTCATTCATTTTGCAGCAATATTCTCCAGTGCCAGAAGCCATGTAGATTTCATGTGATGGGCTTTGCATCAGGCTAGAACATTTCTCTTGGATTCCTTGCTGGCTACTGCTCCAAGTACTTGGCACCATGGGGCTTGCGCGCAGCCTTTGACACTGTGCATGCAAACACAGAACCACCTGATTTGTAAAGAGAAGAATACAGTGGCCAAGCAGCCCAGTAGAGAGGGAAGCTGAGAACATCTGCTCAGTACCCGGAGATTTTTCTGTTCTTGTTTCTCAGCCTTTCTCAGACGCAGCTGCACTGCCTGCATTTAGGTTTTATCAGATACTTCCCGCAAATTTTTCTTTGTTTCTTAAAAATATAACAAACAAATTCTACTTGATTCTGTTTTATGGCTTTGTTATTTTGGGGGTGGGGGGTGACTTGAAACATTCTTTGTGTAATATGTACATTTTTAGTTGCAGTTGCATTTCTCAGGTATATTTTGGGCTACCTCTATTATCTGCTTATACAGGATGTTGCTTGAAACAGTATAATTTTCTTTTTCTTTTCACCTAGTCTGCAAATCTTTTACTTTCCATGACAGAATGTAGGTCCCTAGGATAACCAATCCACTTCGTCCAGTCACCTGATTTTATAATTTCTAAATTAAGTTTTCCTGTGGTTTTTCATTTCTCCATTTCCACACTGATCATGTTTTTCTGTTCTTTTTTTTTTTTTTTTTTTTTAAGTTCCTGTAGTCCTTTTTTCCTCCTCTCATCTGGAAAGTTAGAACTTTCTGGTATTTCATTTTACTGGTGAGCACCCTTAAATGTTGACAAATATATTTGAATGTATGTTACTCTGGCAATGTAAAAAAAAAAAAAAAAACAACTATATTTTTATCTATTTTCCCCCCCATGATGTGCTATGTATGTGTCTCCATCCCACTCCTTATAAGTTAAGTGCTTCAGCATATTTAGCCCTGAAACCTTAGCTCTACTCCTTACTAGCTTTGCTAGTAAGGGTAAGAGACCTATCTTGGAAGCCTCAGTTTCCTCACCTGTAAGATACAGAGAGTCTCCAACAGGGTCATTCAGGATTTAAAAATTTAGAATTTGGGAATAGTGTAGGGATTAAAGAAAAAATACACGTATAGTATTTAGCATAGTATCAAGCAATGAGTGAGCGCTTAATAAATGCTAGTGATTACACTCTGTCGTCTTGCCCAAACTGGAAATCATATATCTAATTACTAATCTAATTGATAAAAATATTGAGAAAAAATACTACCACCTTGATTACTTAGCATATATTTCTTTGATTATTGGTATCATCAAGCATATTTTAATATAGTTGGTAAATTATCTGACTAATAAATCTGTTCATTTCCTCCATCTATATTTCTGTTACTCTGTTATTCCAGGTTTTTTGTTTTTGTTTTTGACCCTGACTGAAAATGTCTTAAATCATTCACTTTAAAAATAATGTTACTGCCTTCTCACTTCTAGTTTTGCTGAGAATACTGCTTATATAACTTTGATTCTCATTAGTTTGAGGTATTTTTTTTTCACTAGGATATTTTAGAATTTTTTCTTTAACCAGAAGTACATGAAATTTCATGACAATGTGCTTTGGTGTAGCTTTTGTTTTTGTTTTTTCTTTGTCTTGCTTGGCACTTTGTAGTCACTTGTATTCAAAAAACTTGTTGTTTTTAAGTTCTGAGAAATTTTCAGCTAATACTTTGGTCAAATACTGCCTTCCTTCTAATCTTTCTATTCTTTCCCTGGAAGCTTATCAGGTAATTGAAATCTATTGTCCTTGTCTTACTTTTCACCTACGTACCATCTTGACACTGGAAAACAATCCATTTTCACACCACGTACAGACAATCTTTCCAACATATAACTTTTATAATGTCACTCTCATTGATGCCCCCACAGTATCCTGGTTTCTCTGCAGAAACGCAAAAAATGTTTTATCATCTGAGCCTTGCTTCTCTCTCTACAGGTTTCCTTTGCCTTAACCCTTCCTCCAACTCCAGTCGTACTTAGACATGACAAAAGGAATGCACCATGCTCTAATTTACCTCTATCTGCTCTCTTGGAATGAACCCCTCCTCTCAACTGGCCTTCATGTGATGACAATATCTGTCTGTCTAATCCTTACTTGTCCTGCAGGGCTCAGGTCTGACCTCTCATCTCTAATACCTCCCTGGCTTTCCTTCCTTGTAGTTTAGATGTGGCTTCCAGGTTTTCTTATAACACACCATAGTTATTGCTAGCATAGTATACACCTCACCATATTTTGAACTAATTATCATCTCTCTCCCACCATAGATTGTTAACTACTGAGGACATACTACAGAAACTTCACCTCTGTACATTCCATGGAGTCTGGGATATGAAAGTTGCTCAAAACATTTATTTTGAATTTTAAATGTATGATGTTGACTGTGAAGTAGGGGAAAACAAAACAAAATAAAACAAAAACAAAAGTCAGAAAAAAATCATTTATTTTTTCTAGAAGCCTGGTTATAAAATAAGTCATGGTTGGATGGTAGCCAAAATGAGTTGTTTTGGTCAAGGGTAGGTTTTTGTTTTTGTTTTTGTTTTTTTAATGTTTTTAGAAGAGGAAGGAAAATAAAAATAACAAAAGTATAAGAGAAATTAAACAACAGACAGAATATTGCCCTTTTTTTTTTTTTTTTGGTTCAGGGGAATAAGAAGGGATTGGACCAGAACCAACGCAAAAAAAAAAAAACAGCCTTAAAATAGAGAAGGGAGAGTTTCTTTGTCACAAAAAAAAAAAGAGAGAGAGATGAAAGTGAGAACTGAGAGAATTTGGAAATATGACAACATGAAGTAAATATTTCGCCCCCAAGAGTTAAGATATTTTTCTGTGAAGTAGGAAGTAAATTCTAAGGACAGACCAACAGTCATGCTTGGCCACTGAGGAGAGTGTTAGGAGTCTGGAAATAGCTAGCAGGAGAATGAAAGGCACTTGTTTACCTTAGGCAGGTTAGGAATGCTCCAGTCCTGCTGAAAGCTCTGCTGAGGTAGGTGGTTCTCCTTAAAAACAAAGGGGAAATCTGTGATATTTGTCTCTGATAATATCATATTTTCAAAAGTCATTTATTGCTGACTAAAATCATTGGTGGATCAATAAAAGTATCAGTGGCTACCAAAAGTGATAAAGGCTGAATTACTTACAGACTCAAATATGCTTAAAATGAGCAAGAAAGAAAAAACATAGTTATCGAGTGGGTTGAGTTATTCAAACTAGCATCAGCATGAGTGGCAGGCACAATGACAAAAATGGCAGTTCAAAAAGTGGACATATGTATTGTCAGATTTTGCGACATTTTTTACTATTGCGTTCTTTTTACAAAAGGCAATTTGCCTAATGTTTAACGAAATATGTCTTAATATTGTTACTTATATTCACCAGTTTTAAATTTATAAAGTAAAGTTATTGGGTCTACACAGTTTTCTCCTCTTTCCTTACTTTATATAAGCCTAACTGTTAAGCTCAGAGCTCCTTGTACACCATCATCAATTATAAGGACATCATTACAAGCTAGGGGTAGATTTACAGATGCGGCACACAGCCCATTGGGCTTGAAAGAACTAAGCGATACTGCCATTGAATCACCACCATATTTTTGGTTACTAATTTTTTCTTTGTTTTTCAGATATTTGATTGAATCTATATGTCTTAGATTTCGCATGAGCTTTTTTATTCATAGAAATTATTTGCTATTATATAAACTCAGATGCTCAGCCATTTTGTAAACTATCCAATGAGAACTTCAAACAAAAGTGTATCCTATCACCTAGAAGTCTTATTTACAATATACAATCATTACTCTTCTACACCCACTCCAGGAGTATTTTTTGCAAGTTTTCTGGTTCACTTTGTGTAAAACTTAAAAAGCTGAACAAGATGTTGGGTTAGTTACCTTTCAATTGATCATTTGCACCAAAATAGCACACAGTGACTAAGGATTAATCTACCATATGATCCAGCAATCCCTCTACTGGGTATTTACCCCAAAGACTTAAAAACCCATATCCGAAAAGATATTTACACATCGATGTTCACAGTAGCATTATTCACAGTGGCCAGGACATGGAAGCAAACAAAGTGTCCTATGATAGATGATTGGCTAAAGAAGCTGTACTTATATACAATGAAATATTACTCAGCCATAAGAAGAGATGAAACACTGCCATTTGCAACCACAAGGATGGACTTTGAGATAATCATGCTAAGCAAAATAAGCCAGACAGAAAAAGTTGAAAATCACATGATATCACTTATATGTGGCATATAAACTTAAAAGCAACAAATGAACAGGACAAACAAACAGAGACTCATGGACATGAACTATAGACTAGTGGTTACCAGAGAGTAGGAGGTGTAGGGAGGTGGAAGATAGGGTAAAAAGGGGTCAAATATATGGTGACAGAAAGAAATCTAACTATAGAAGGTAAACACACAGTGTAAATATATATATGCCTTATTGTTAAAGTGTACCACTGAAACTTATTGGATTTCATTAACCAATGTCACCATAAAAAAATAAATAAATATTTTTAAAAATAGAACACAGTGTGATTTTAAGACAATCACAAGATTTCTACCAATTGTTGGACAGTGCTGATCTGATTGCTCCCTCAAAAAAGTGGCTGAATAAAATATAACAAAAATAGAGATCGAATTTTAAAAAATATATAAACATCCAGATGCCAGAAATGAAGCAGGAAAACAAGGCTAAAATGATTGCTAGTTTAAGCCTGTGAATTTTAGAGTGGTTTGGCAAAGGCTGATTGATGAACCAGCTAAAATATAATTCACATACAAAGATAAAATAGTCACATTTTTCAAACAAAATACAAGTTTCTCTTTTAAAGATAACTCTGAAAGAACTACTAATAAATATCCTTCGGGAAGAAGGAAGCTGAACCCAGAAGGCAGTACGCGGATGTTGGAAATTAATAAATGTATTGTTAAACTAAATAAATACTGACCATGTAAAGTATAATGACAATGACTGATTTGTGTATTAAACACAATGTGGGAACTAAAATATCAAACAGCAATTATATGGGAGAAGAAAGAGGTGTGATCAGAGCTAAGTTTCCTAGAAATCTTGGAGTTCAGAATGAGGAAAGAAATACTGATGAACTTTAAAAGTTCACTCTCCAATATGATCCCCACTAGCTGACTTCTAATGGGTTAAGTTTGAATTAGTTAGAAATCGACACAATTCAAAATCCAATTCCTTCACCTCTGGCACGTGGAGGGCTTGGCAGTCATCTTTCTCTTCCCAACAACAAGAAAAAGCAAAGAGAACTGAAAATCGATGACATACTTGCAACCATCAGAGACTGAGGTTTCAGGGCAAACCACAGTCATTTATCTGGAATAAAGAGCTTACAAAGGCATTGAGAGACCTACTGTTTTTGCAGTTCATACAATGGCCTATGTTTATTCAGGTTCCCATTCAAATATGGTTTTCATAGATATAAGAGCTGGTGTTATTCCCAGATGTGGAATATGCGTTCCCCAAAATCAAAATAAACTAAGCAAAAGTTGGGCTTCTTGGTTGGCCCTAAGGAAGGGTAGTGAAAGCAGGTTATTTTTAGTGGCTTGCAGAATATCCCAGGTGGCTCCTGTCCAGGTTATCCCTAAGAATTTTACCATTAGGGCAGGTCTTTGGACCTTTGCTGGATGTATTAACCAGGTTTGGTTGGTTATATGGGTCACCATTGCACTCAAATCAGTTCAAGCCTGCTCTTCAGTTTCCAATATCATCATAACATCATCAGTATGGTGTATTACACTGGAGACATGCCTCAAGTCCAAATCACTTCTGACCAAATTAGGACAGCAAGATGGTGAGTTTCGATAACCCTGTGGCAGTCCACTAAATGTATATTAGGATCCTTCCTGTGTGAAAACGAACTACAGCTGGCTTCCTTTTCAAAACAATAGAGAAGAAACTGTTTGAAAAAAAAAAAAAAAACAACAACAGTAACTAAGCATAAGTCTTCTTTAGTATGCTGTATTTTTTTGTTGTTGTTGGTATGGTTGAAACCATGTCCAGAACTGCTGAGGCTATGGGTGGTACCCCTTTATTTAAGCTTCAACAGTCTACCATTAGTCTCCATGAGCTTTAAGCCTCTTTTTTAGATCACATAGGGTTACTATTCAGATAATTCATTGGCACTAGCACTCAATACTTCAGTTTTTAACACGTTGATAATTAAAGTGGTAATCTCTTTTTCATACCAGGTACAGTAAGTCCTCAATATAGTAAGTTGTTCATAGGTCCTGAGACTTTAAATGAAAGGACTATAATGAAACCAGTTTTACCATAGGCTAAATGATATACACAAAAGTGAAGTTTCTATGGCATCTCATCGATGTTATAATGACATTGAACAATACTGTATTAATTGAAGACCTGCTATGTTAGATATTGTTTTAAATTTTCTGCATGGGTTCTATTGCTTCCCATCTAGAGTGTCAAATTAGGACTGGCCAATGGGCAGACTTTCGTGCCTTCTGTTTATAGTATTAGATAGGGAAAGTCAGATATAAGATCCATTCAGGTAAAGGAGATCTCACTACCTCATGTAAAGTTTGTTCAAAAATCCCAATTTTCATCTACTCTTTCTCCCTAATCCCATCAACCTTTGTATCTCCATATCCTCCCAATCTAAATTTAGCTGCCATTAAGGCTTCACCAGCAGGTTTCAAATCATAGTGTACTGGGTTCCTCTGTCAAGGAGACCCAGAAAAGTCCTTCCCCTCATACTATCTAATCTGGCCATTTTATCAACACATATGCATATGGCCTTAGTTTATTATATAATAAAGGGTATGATAAAGGATTCAGATGGATAACCAGATAAAGAGGTATGTAGGGTGAGGTCCAGAAAGGTCTCAAACACAAGAGTCTTTGCATCTGTGGAGTTAGGGTGCACCCCTACTCCCAGCACATGAACACGTTCACCAACCCAGAAGCTCTCTGAACCCAGTACTTTTGAGATTTTATGGAGACTATCAGGTAGGCATGATGAGATATTAACTCAGTGTTCAACTCCTCTCTCTTCTCTAGAGAATGAGAGGTGAGGCTAAGAGTACCAGATTTCTAATCCTGGCTGGGTCATCCTGGTGACTAGCCCTAGTCCAGGAGCCATCTCATTAGAACAAAAGATATTCCTATCACCCAACACATTCCAAGAGATTTAGGAGCTCTGTATCAGATGCTCCTATTGCTCAGGAAATGACAAGGGTTTTAGGAGCTGTGTGTCAGGAATCAGGGACAAAGACAAAATAGTAGAAGGAACCGGGAGCAGAGATATATGTATTTCTTTTACACAAGTGACTACAGAGAACCACAACCACAGCCAAGATCAGCTTAGCTGGAGCAGATGCCACTAGAGCCATTAGCTGATAGGAATGAACACTTAAGTGGTAATTTTGATAAATTGCTGGGGACAGTGAGCTGCTCCTGGGGTCGCTGGTGTTAAGGGGGCCAGAAGCAGGCAAGGTAAGTGGAGGAAGGTGCTGGAAGGGCACACCTGCTGACAGAGCTCTAGAACCAAGACAGAGGATGAGGGAGGAACTATTCTCACTTCTCTCTTCTCCCACCCTTGCATTTCTGGTTGCTACTTCCTATTGGGTTGCTCAGTCCCAACAAGAAGCCAACCATCAGTGCTCCACAGTGGTCAGCCTTGTCCAGAGAGCTATTAGGAAAATAGAGAACAAAACTAGCACAAGATCCATCCACAATGGAGTTGGAGTAGTAAACTTTTTCCTTTTTTAAAAATCCTTTCTTTTGTTTTACTCTGACCTCCTTTTCTTGTATCCATTCATCTGCTCTCAGGACATAATCCTAATAAAAACCCAAGTTAATAGCTTCAAAAACAACCCTATTATGATAGCTTTAGCAAACTATTCCCAGTTTAATATTTTAAAACATTCACACCATATCTGATATTAGTTATTCAGTAGTCTGCAAACATTTCTATAATGTTTAAGAAAATTTATAATTTATATAGAATGTAAGCAAAGAATTCATACATTGTTAGGTGAAATGGTTATATATGTTTTGATGTTATACACTGAACAAAACAGGAGGATTTGTTGCTTGAGTTTGAGAAATAATTTAAATAAATTCAACTCTCACTATGAGTTCACCTTTATATGACATGAAAGACTCCTAAATAAATAATAAACTATAGATCATTTATCATAGATTTTGAAATTATGATGTTTGTAAAATATACAGATAAAATATTTAATTGTATTAAAACATTATAAAATAGATAAGAAAAAGATTAAAGCACAAAAATAAATGAATAAAGAATACAAATAATTAACACAAAATGAAATGCAAACATATGAAGCTTCAATCTCACTGGAAGTTTAAAAGTAAATTAAAACAATTTCAATATCATATCAGCAAATATGCACATATACCTAATTAGGAAATTATATGTATGATAATGATTCCAACTCTATAAAGAATGCACTAAAGAAAGATGAAAATAGCTAAATATTTTTGGTAAGGAGAAATTGTAGTCATTCTCTCATTCAACTTTATTCAATTTCTGTATTTTTCCCCATTATACAGATTTCTTTCAGTGAGCATAACAATTTTTTTAAAGTTATAGAACATATCACCAAAAAAACAGCAGGAATACTGCTTGGTTTTCAAATTTTTTTCTGGCGATAGTCAAAATCAAATATCTATTGCTTAAGGAAAAAACTATGTAAAGCTGACAAGTTTTTAGAAATGAATACAAAAGGCGTGTGTTGAGTGTGTGTGTGTGTATAGACACATGTGCATACACTTATATAAGATAAAAATTATTTTTAAATAACTGTAAATGATGAGGAGGAATCAGCATCCCCTGTCAATCCTAAGAACTTAATTTAACATATTAAAAATATAGAAAATCTGAAAAAATGCTGCTATGACTCCTACTATTTTCGAAAGGTGTATTTGAACCGCTTTTCCAATGCATGTGCTTGTTTATTTGTGAGCCAAGGTACCTGACCCTGGGAATTTCAAGATGATTTCTAAAAGCTTTCAGAGGAAGACTCTTGGGTTGTACCTGGGAGTTAAAGCAAACTTATGAGCCTGATGTATCACAAACTAGTGTCAGCAATCGCAAAAGCTTCTGGCTGTGGAAGACATCCCTCTCATACTTCACCAAGAGAATTTTTTAGTAAATGTCGTATTTTAAGAGTCATACTTCAAAAAAGTTCCGAGTTTGTAGTTTTATTTCCTCAACACCTGATGCCTAGCTCTTTAATAACTTCATTAATACTCTGTAGTGCTTTTATCAGAGATGTTCTATCATCCCTAAATTTGAGGGGAAGAAGTCTACGGCCATGCCACCCTGAACGAGCCCGATCCCATCTGATCTCAGAAGCTAAGCAGGGCCTGGTTAGTACTTAGATGGGAGACCACCTAGGAAGACCAGGTGCTATAGGTGTAAAAAATAAAAATATAAGGAATTGTAAGCTGACAAGGTCCTTGTGATCTGTGAGGTCAACCAAGTGTTGCTGTGCCTAAAAAATTGAAAATAAATAAACAAACAAGCAAATAAATGAATGAATGAATGAATGAATGAATAAAATTGAGGGGAAGAATAATTTAAAATTTATTCATTTATTGACTAAAATATACAAAATATATCTAATATTGATGTTAACAATTTTTAAAATTATACACAATGCACATTATCACATATTATGTAAGCTTATATGACATCAGCGAGAAATGATTAGGCCTGAGGTTTTATGGGTCATCTGAATGAGAGAGGAGTTTCCATTTCATGGTTGTATTAACCTCTTCATCAAAATCTCCTGCCTCCTGCTCCTTAGAAAGCTCTAGGAGTACCTAGACGAGAGACAGAAAAGAAGGGAAAAAATTATCAAGTTGTTGTCTTCCAAATAAACAGGAAAAATACTTGTTACTTTCACGTAAAATTTACAGAGATGACACAAAACCATCAAAGTTGACTCACCTTTTCCAACGTGCACTGAGAGAGGCTATATTCTTCCAGGTTAAAATTATGTTTTACTGAAAAAAAAGAAAGGACTAGTAATAGATGCTTACAATTTATTATCAAGAATTTTTTTAAAGTCATACAAGATAAAAATGCAAATCATTAATATAAATAGCATACAGAGCTGAATAAACGCTTGCTAGAAGAATGAAATAATGTAAGGTCTATTACATTTTGGCAATATGTGTTTCATTACTTAGTCTATGTGTTTTGGGGAGATATATAAGTTCCTGAGGAACTGTATAACTGACTGATACATTCTTGCACGTGAGGAAGACTTCGATCCCACTCCATTCCCTTTAAAGGGATTTCCGTGTGATTGTGCTTCAGCCAGTCCACGTGCCGGCCCAGCTCTCTGGTGGGCTTCCCCACCAGGAGTCTACATGAGAGTGACCACCAGCTTTACATATTCACATGTTCGCAGTTCACTAGTTACACACTGAGAATCTTCTAAGTGTGGGAGCCACCCTGAGATGCCAGGGAGCTCGAAAGAAACAGCTGTAAAGAAACAGCAAATCCAAAAACTCCTGTCTCTGTGTAGTTTGCATTCTAGTGGGAAGAATGCGGGCATCAAATAAGTAAGCACTTACATATATACCAAAGTAAATGACGATAGCTACTATGGAGAAAAAGGAAATCAGGTAAGGAAAATAGGATGCGCTGGGTGCTCTTTTACAGGATGACCACAGTAACAAGGTCATAACCTACCAGAAACCTGAAAGCGGTGAGGAAGCAGCTTGGATATTCAGGAAGCAGAATTGTGGGAAGAAGGATTAGCATGTGCAAAGTCCTGAGGCAGGACTAAGTGTGTCTGATAGAATTTAGGATGAGCTTAAAAGTCAGGGTATCAAGAGTAGAAGGAGAAGCCAGAGATTTATATGATCTCAAGCACCGTGAGCCAGGCACCGTTCTAGGCTTTCTTTACAAATGAGCTCATTGAACCTTCATAACAACCCTGCCAAGTGGGCACGGATGTCATCCCTTGTTTTAGAGATGAGCCATCTAGACATGCGGGGATTGAGTAATTAACTTTTCCAATGCCTCCTCGCTAGTAAGCGGCAGTGCAGGGATGGGAAGCAGGGAGCCTGGTGCTGCAGTCTGAGCTCTTGGCCGCCATGCTGTGTTCAGAAATGCCACCATGATGGTCTGCTGCCGGGAATGACCCAGTTAAAAGTGGAAAAATGATGCTGAAAAGAGGAAACGGGCAATTTCAAGTGGCAAGAAGAGTTAGGCACAAATGCAGGGAATGGCCTTAGTGGAAGACTCAGATAATTCACGTGTCATGAATAGGAAGGTGGAACACGCAGCACAGATACAGGGAGGTTTCCTCTTGCCTTTATTTTATCACTGAAATAAAAAGCAAGGGCATCAGCTGAGGGGGAAAAGCAGGAAGGAGATGGATATGTAAGAAGAAGAATGATGTTATAATTTAGGGCGCTTGGTGTCCACGTTAGCAAGGCAGATGGGACGAAAGCCTTAATGTCACAAATTCAGTCAACCCAGTCGAGCACGATGATGTGTTTTCTGCAGCTTCCAGCTGCTTTGGAAACTAACCTGTTTCCCGAGGGTTGGATTAACCAAAATTTAGACTAAATCTCACCATTACCTACCATTAGAATTCTTAAAATCATATCTTACAGGGCCTATCTTTAAACATTTATCACATGATTATCTCCCATTAAATTACGACCAAGTCTGAATTAATTCTTTAAAAGTTTTATTTTAAAATGATCATTCTTACCTGCCTCTAATTTGTGAAAGGCCTGAGATAGAGGGTGAACATCCGCCATGGGCAGTTTATAGGTCAAGAAGGAAGAATACCTGGGAATGGGAAAATGTAGTATTTGACCATGAGTTTCAAGGGGAAAAATGACAATCAAAATAAATATTGATATTATCAACAATTTTTTGAAATAAAAGTAATTCAAGTTAATATATATGGCTTACATATGAAGTAAATGAAATAATTTATCAATGGACAATTCTTAAAATGGTTTTGGCAGCTGGCTGTTGGAGATAGTTCTCTAAGAAATTATCTAGCATAATTAAATTTGTGCTCAGTTTATGTAAACTTTTTTCTTGTTGAACTCAGATGTTCTGAATTAATCCCTTTGATTAGTTCAAATAAGGTTGAGCCTAATCTTAATTTAATATTCATCTCTGTCACCAGAAAGCTAAGGAATAAGAGATATGAGTTTAGGAGAGAGGGATATACCAGTAGAGGAATTCAAAATACTTCAACTAAAAACTTCTCTGACCTCTTGAGGAGAGAAGAGTCAAGACTGATTTTTGGCATCTTGTTTCCATGTGCTACTTCTGGCTGTATGACCTCATGTCCCATTCTCGGTTCCTTCCCAAATGGAAGTTTGATGCTCCCAAGTGGCTCTGAAGCTGCCCAGACCTGCAGGACTGGCCCTCTTTGGTCCAGACCCTGCCCCTAGTCTTATCATTCATGATCTTCCCACCTATATCAAAAACTGTTTCTCGATTTGTGGTGCCAAAGGTCTAGGAATAGGACTGAGTTACATGCCCCGGTATATCCTTTAGGTGATGCCATTATATTTATACTGTGCTAAAATGGAAACAGCAGTTTCATGTTCTGCTTCTTTGGGTTACTTAACCACCTAAGGAATTTCAAATTCAGTTTCTGCTCAACCTCTTTGCCTTTCTGCCATTAACACACATATATACACAGACACACACATACATATATGTATACACACACACACACACCTTTCTTTCTAGTCTCCATTTTGAAGCATGAAAACTTCATTAAAGAAAGACTCTGATTATCTCAGCTGCTATTTGGTTTCTATGAGGGGGATCCACCCTAAATAGTTATATCTTTTAAATTATTAATATTTACATCTTTTAAATATTTACAGGGAGTCCTGGGGAATACCATGGGCTTGACTGCAGTCTTATGTGGGTTCAAGTCATCATAAATTTCTTCTCCACAACTTTCCCAAGTCCCTCCCTGCCCTAGAACTGGAGTCAGCCTTGGATGGCTGAGGACACCCACGTAGGGTGTCCCCAGGCTTCCCTGGGGGACACAGCTTCCTGTGTAGCTCCTAAATTACATAATCTGGAAGATTCAACAAGTCTATTTTTAAGATCTCTAACTTTTATTACGAAGTCAAATCACCCCAATGCTCTCATAGTGCAGAAAAGGAACCACTGAGTGGGTAAAGCCAATAGGTTTCTCCATGATCAAAAGGTCCTTTCACCTTTCTTGCTGTGCAGCCTGTGGGAAAAGCTTCAGAATCTCCGTGTGCACCAAATTCACTTGAGAAGTTGCTTTCACTTTTAGTTCTAGATTGTAATCCTTGCCAAGTTTGCTTTTCAGGTGCTGGATGGAGCCAATGCATCTGTGGGCAAGAAGGAAGACATGTTGGAACAAATGTTGTCCCTGAAATTTTTTAGGTTATTCACAAATTTCAAATGTATAGGATAGGGCATCTCTGAGGGAGCTGAGAGGAAGATTTCTAGTTGCTACAGTGATTGTGTCCTTTTTTACAGGGAATCTCAAGTCGAGGGTCAAGTGCAGCTCTGGTAAGATACTCACCTCAGTCGTCCAGACACCATGATGGCGATGCGGTCACAAATGGCCTCAGCCTCAGCCAGGTAATGGGTCGTCAGAAGGGCCCCCTTCTCTGTGTTTTTAATGGCTGCCTGGATCATCTGCCTGAAGTGAAACCAAAATTAGCACCATTAAAAAAAAAAAGCATAGGAAAAAAGGAGATGGAGGAGAAATTTTATAGACAAAATACAGTTTATAAATCATATTTAGATCCCAACTCAAAAACAAAACAGGGAATGTAACTAGTGACTAGCTTTTTGATAGCATAAAGGAAAATTTTTAATAATTTTAGGTGTGCTAATGGTATTCTGGTTATTTAAAAACACCCTCTACATCTTTTGTAGAAACTAACTGAAATATTTACAAATAAAAGACACGCTGCCTAGTATTTGCTTCAAAATAATTAGGGTGTGGAGAAAGGAAGTCGGTGGAGGTACAGATGAAGAAAGATTGACCTTATATGGATAACTGTTGAAACTAAGTGATGGGTATAATGGGTTCATAAATGATTTCTTTACATTTGTATAAGATTTCCACAACAGAGTTCTTTTTAAAAGCTGGAATAATATCAGATGGTCACAAATATGAAACCAGATTGGAGGATTTTATGAGTCCAAATGGAAAATCCTAGATATGAAAGTAAAAAGAATTTAAAAACTAAGAATAACTGGATAAAAAAAATTAACAGATTAGGTAAAAGGGGAAAAAAATAAAATGAGGATATTGTGTCAGTAATTTCTAAGGAAACAGAGACATCCCAATACTTAAAGACAAATAAAACACACTCTACACTGCAAGATCTAAAACAAAATAGTTAGAAGTATTTCGTTTTGCTTTTTAAAAATCCGAATACCACACGAACATGATGCACCATTAGAGAATCTATTTGTTAAATATTTGTTTTCCTAATAATATGGATTGTCTCCACTAAGCTGGAAACCAATGCATCTGACTTCTAAGGTCAGTTTAAAAAGGCAACTTTTACATCAAGTTTATACTTCTGGCTCTAAGAGATCATTCTCACCACATCTGCTGCTGTCCTCCTGGATCCATGCTTGTAGATGGTTCATCCAGAAGGAGGATAGATGAATTTCCCAGGATGCTCAGCACAAAACACAACTGCAATGCAGAGAAACAGCCCTTTTTGCTGCCACCACCATGTCTGCCCTCAGAATAATGTCACACCCCACGCATACCTTCCTAGTGGCTCCTGCCGTTAATTTCTGCACTGGAACATTCAGTTGTTCATGCAGTTTGAAAGAATCCACCAATCTGATGGAAAACAAGATAAGAAGATCAAGTTGAGAGAGGATTTGGGGAAAATGTCACCATAGAGAAGAGTAACAGCATCAAAGGGAAGCTTGGTGCTACTGTTCTCAAAACTCTTAACGCCAATGACCAAAGGAAAAAAAAACCCTTTATTTTGGGACCCAAAAGATTCTTCATCTCATAAAACATTTTTAAAAATAACTAGATTCTGAATTTGGAACTGAAATGGATGATTATTCATTCACTTGTCAATTATTTTATGCAATTATTTTTTGAAAGATCTCTCCATCAGGGATTCAAGAAACAGCTCTTGTCGCCCTTCCCTGCTCTACTACTGACACCATCTGAAAAGGTGGAGACATCACTTCTACTGTCCATTCTTTATTAGTGAATTCATCATCAATGTACAGCCTCCCTGCCTTTGGACGCAAAGGAATCACATGACCTCTCTGTACCGTGAAATGGCGACCATGGCATCCGCTTTCCTCAGGCCTTTCACGGCTGCGAACACCTCCAGATGTTCTCTCACCGTCAGGCTGGGCCACAGCACGTTCTCCTGAGGACAGTACCCCAGGAACTTGACCATGCCGTCTCCCTGATTATCCGAAACTGAACAACATCCTTTCAGTTCCACCTAAGAAAGTAAACTGGTTTAGAAACGCGTGTGGTCTTTTCTCCCATCATGCAATTATTCAAGAAACTGGCATATACCTAAAAAATGCGTACATTTTTTGAGCATCAGGAAATATTATAAAAATCACTTCATATATTTCTTATTGAAAACGATTTAGACTACTAAAAGTATAGTCTGACAAAGATATAACCTATGTTTATCATGAAATTTCTATTTTAGGAATGGAAACTGTTTCTTCATTTTTTCCTACCTCTCCAGCTGTTGGCTTCGTGATTCCAGATATCATTCTAATAGATGAACTTTTACCAGCACCATTGGGTCCTAGCAATCCCAATATTTCACCTGAAAGGGAATCACTGTCAATATCGGAAGTGAAATATTGATTAACGTAAAACTGTTCCTTCAATAACCTTCTTCAATAACCCCTCAGTAGCGTTTAAAATTATAACATATTTGCAATCTATGTCACCAAAACATGTTCTTTAACTCCTATAATTATGTAAAATGTTAGTGAAAATCTTATGGATTTGATGTCAATACATCTGTCCTTTATTTTCCAGATTACTTTTTTAACGAAAAATGAGCCCAGATTATTTTCTGAATAGATGATTAATGTGCTGAGTACAGAAATAAGTGATTCCTAAACTTGGGAAGTCAAGAACATTTTTCTCCATCCCAAATTCCACCACCTGTGTCTAAGCCACCATCATCTTTCCTCTGAACTGATATAAAAGCTTCTTAACTTGTCCACAGCCCAAATTTATGAACAAATAGCCAGTGCATATATTTTTCAAAATATGAATTAAATGGTGATGAATCACTGGCTAAAAACCCTCCTATAGCATTCCAACAACTTGGTAGGAAATCTAAACTTTGCTGCATTTCACAAAGCTGCACCCAATCTGGCCCTGCTGGCTTCTCTGACTCCCCCTCCCCTTCTCCTCACTGCTTCCTCTGCCTTTGGTGCTCTTTCCTCTTCATGCTCACTTAGCTGGCTCCCTCTATCACCTGGTCGTGGCTTAACTGTTGATGTCCAAGGACAGCCTTCCCTAACCCCAAGTGAACGTAGCCCCAAGTCACACAATACATTTCGCATATTTGAATGTTCCACATAAGACTAGCCTATGTGACCTCTAATAATTTTTTTGATAAGTTATTTTTGTTTATTGACCCCTCTTAGGATATAAAATCCATGTGGAGGGGAACTTGCTTATTTCTTTCATAATTATTTTTTTTTTCAGAGCCTAAAACAGTCCTTGGAACACTCAAATAATATTTGTAGAATGAATGGATGCTTTAGCAGGTACGATACTGCCTGTAACACAGATGTTCAGTGGCTGTTTCTAAAATTAATGAATAAAAAGTTGATTCTTCTTTACCTTTCTTAACACAGAAGGATATATTTCTTGCTGCTATTTTCTTCTTCCTCTTTGAAAAGCAATTTTTCTTCTGGCCTGCATATTCTTTGTGTAGACAGCTAGCAATTACGATGGGTTTCTGGAATAGATGACAATGTAATTTTCCTTTTAAACTTCAGAGACTTTATATTCCTACGTTCTCCCTGCTGGAATCTTTTATGCCCTGTGTCATAAACCAAACCACATTTTGAGTTGAGGGTAATACTACTGCTTGTTTCAAATGTCACATGCGTTCACTGCTGTTTCCTGCTTCTAAATGGAGTGAGAAAAACAGTGTAAATTCATGGAAGCCAGCTCATTGCCTTCCTAGAAGTATCTAATCTCACGGCAACGTCACAATGTATAAGTCAAATAAAAGGATAACCCTTAAAATCTTAACCTCTATTGAGGATTTTACAACGTATCTCACATTAATTTCTAAACTCATGAAACTTTAGGTTTTGAAATTATAGCTCTACTTATCAAAGTTCATTTTTGTCAAAAGGAAAATAGAACCATTATATTTTGTCTTCTTCAATTTTCCAGGACACTCCAAAGAAGTGCCTGCATATTTAAGAATTACGAAGCTGTGCCAAACTCCAAACTTTCAAAATGAAAACCAGCACATCGACCTCTATTCTTGATGGATCCTGAACAGTTCCATTAACATGCACTCTGCCACTCTACCTCCTCCACGTTTGATGTGGTCAGCGCGACTGCCGCTCTTATTCTTTCTGCTTGGACATCTTCATCTTCATCGACAGGTTCTTCTGGATTTGGCCGAGCCTCTCTGCTGGGAGGGGAAATTCTGTGGAGAAAATGAAATGAGTGGCGTGTGATTTCCCTATTTGTCAAAGATGGATAGAAAAAAATCAGCCTCCCTGTGATTTCACCATTATCCTTTTCTTTCACTAAACTGGTGATGGGGATAGCCCTGTGAGTGTTGCTTGTGTTTTTGCCAAGAATTCCCATTCCAGTAGCCAGAATCCCTTTCTCGGTATCGGCATTCTTTCAGTTAGCATCTTTGACCATTTCCCATCTGCTTGCAAGTACTGCTGCTTCTTTAAAAAGCATGTCACCTACATTTTCTCTGTTGACATTGAGAAATTACTGTCTAATTACTTCCAACCTTTGCTTTGGTATTTTTTGCTGCTGGCCCGATTCATGAGGCACTGTGCTGTTCTGCCAGTTTTGTCCCATCTGTTCTAGGATGGATAATCATCTTGGATGGGGGCATGGTGTAACTGAGTACTCATTAAATTTTTGAGGGACTGAAAGCCTTCCTCAGCTGATTAATGTCAGAGCTCTGCCTGGGAGTCCTATGTCCAGGCCCTAAGCCCGCAATCCGCTGACCCTCATGAAAATCAGCATGCTGTTTGCACTGTAAAGATAAATCTGTATTAACAGGTCGATGGTGCAGCCACTCTCTAGGAATATTAAAATACAGTATTAAGTATGAAATTAAGCTTTATCCCAACCTGAAAACAGGATCCTTTTGCATGATTTTCTGCCCACACTTCACTTCCATGCATCTTAGGACAAAAACGAATAGCAAAGCCTGAAAGTAAGGCTAGGAGCAAAAGAAAACAAGAGTTATATATAGGCGTAAGTTCACAGGTGTTTAAACATTTGAATTAAATTGGTGGCCTTTGGTCTTCAGGTGAAATAGATGTGGATCGTTCTTACAAATCGGGGAAGAAATCTGGCGAGACAGTGACAATCAGCTTAGTGGAATCTGCTTCCTTCTGACTTCTCTCAACTCACATCCAGTCTGCTGGCAAATTCTATCTGTTCTACCTTCAAAATTATCCGGAACCCACTTACTTCTCACCCCTGCCTGTGCTACCCCCACCCAGGCCCAGGACATCATAACTTCTCATTATAATATTGCAACGCCTTGCTACCTGGTCTCTCTCTTCTCTCCTTGCTCCAAACATCTATTTTCAACACAGTTAGTAGAGCTACTCTTTCAAAACTAAGTCCTACTATATATTACTTTGCTTAAAACCCTCTAATGACTCCTCAGTTACTCAAAGCAAAAGTCTTCATAGTGACCGAGAACACTCTGTGTCATCCCTTTTTATCCACTTGTACTTTTCTCTGCTCCTTCTGTGACATTCTCATACCACTCTCCTCTTCGGTCACTCTGCCACACCCAGACTGGCCTCCTGGCTGACCCTGCAACAAGCCAGGGTTCCTCCTGACCCTCCCACTGGGATGCTCTTCTCTAAGCTGTCTCGACAGCTCACTCCCTTGCCTCCTTCACATCTTTATTTCTCAGCCAGGCCTTTTCTGACCACCCATCTGACATGGTGTATATTATTTACTTAGTTAATTACCTATCTCCTCTCACCAAAAAATAAACTCCACGAGGGCAGGGATATCTTTCAATATTTGCTCCAATGTCTGGAAAACTATTGACACTTTATATTCAAAGACATTAGCTTTCTTCAGTCTAAATGTATCAACATATTCATTTCCCCTTTCATTTTCATTATTTAACCTTTGCTTTTTAATCTCTAATTCAAAGAGTTTAAGTTATACTGTATCTGTATTTTGTACAAGCTGTCTCAAATTTGGAGGGGGCAATGAACAGGATAAACATAAAAATTAATTTTATATTAAATTTAATATAAAATTAGTTTTATATTGAATTTAATTTATAGATTTATACCATCTATTCATGCACATAAAAATTAACTCTAGGATTTAGAATTGCATATGAGTGCACTTGTTTATTCTAAGACTATGTTAAAAACACTTTTAAAGTTGGCACACTTCAGACAAGATTAAATAGTTATTACAGTAAATGATAGCTATCTAAAAAAACAGGTGGTAAGTTAGAAAAACCTTCTTACTATTAGGCATACTAGAGAGTCAACTGCATTCAGGTCATAATTTGGGTCTTGATATTTCATTTGGTGCTCGAAGTTTCTCTACAGAGGCAAAAAAAAAAAAAGAAGTCTAAATAAAAACTCATCAGCTTTATGATTTGCATTTAAATAATATGAAAATATATGTTGAATATTTCCTTGAAGTTTGATTCCACTTTGTGCACTGGTGACAAGCAATTCTCTGCAGAGAAGGGAGGGGACACCCCCCTACTCAACTCTAAATGTCTCTCATTGAGCAGGTAACAAACATATGTCTGTCTCTTCCAATCCTTTTTTTTTTTTTTTTAAATAATTCGGTTTAATGTTTGCTGAAAGTCTACTGAAAGAATAATAGAGTGTGGTGTCTGCATCATAAAAAATTCTAGGGATCAACAGCATTTGTCTTAAAGAGCCATCACAAACCTTTTCAGGGATCCTTCCTACCACAATAACTAGTCCTACCGTGTTATTCTTTCTTC
Source organism: Eidolon dupreanum (assembly GCA_028627145.1). Classification (NCBI taxonomy): domain Eukaryota; kingdom Metazoa; phylum Chordata; class Mammalia; order Chiroptera; family Pteropodidae; genus Eidolon; species Eidolon dupreanum. The sequence goes on from CM053506.1 coordinate 101,004,611, forward strand.
GTCAATCAAAACATTCAGAAAGTAACTCATTCCTCCCAAATAATGTGTGAAAGGTCTAGGTTAATGTAGTTCACTTTGCAAGACTGCTTATATTTTAGGAGTGAAATGTTTTTAATTAAGCAAGGGGATACATTTTCCATTGAGAATTCCAGGCATTGCTCTGCCAACGGAAACGTGTTTTTGCAGATGAAAGGCTTTCCCAGGTTCCCAAGAAGCCCTCTACTTTCTTTAAAGCCACGTTTTTCAGCTGATGCAGGTTCCCAACAGTATGTTCCTGACTGAGCTCTTCTGCTCATCTGACTTTTTCTTTCCATTTGAATCATATTCCATTTATTTATGCCTTCTGGTCTTTTTTTGCTTTTTTTGCTTTGATGCCTTTGCTTCCCCCTACAAACATGCTTATCTCCCGTGCCACTCTTCCACTAATTAATTCTTACTCATTCTTCAGGACTGTGTTTAAATATTGCTTTCCCCAGAAGAATTAATTCTCTGACATTAACTCTGCCCCTCTCTTTTGCAACCCTTGAGCCCCCTGCACTGACTTGTTTGGGGTTGGTCTTTGCCTCCACTAAGCTCTATGAAAGGAAGAACTGTACTACCTTGTCCGTCAGGTGTCCCTGATTACTAGCACGGTCCCTAACACAGAACAGTGTTTACTATATATTTTCGAATAGATGAATGACTGAATGAATGAATGGAATTGTACATGAGTGTATTCTTCACAATGAATAAGAAATATCCATTAAACTAGACAACATTTTTCAATCTGACATTAGTTCGGAATTGCATTTAACAATGCTCATGCTTTACAAAGTGCATAGGGCAGAGCTTTTTTAACGGATTAATTGAGGTTACATTTCCATGTCATAAAACTCACCCATTTTAAGTGTACAATTCAAGGAGTTTTAGTAAATTTACAGAGTGGTGAGAGCATCACCACAATGCAACTTAAAACATTTCCATCCCCCCACACCGATACCTCATATGCATCTGCTGTTACTCCCCATTCCAACTCCAGTCCCAGAAAACCCATAGCCTAATTTCTGTCTTTATAACTTTAGGCAAAACATTTTATTTATTTTTTAATTTTTAAAAAAAATTTTTTATTTTTAGGTGAGGCAAAAAATAAATTTGACTTCACAGATTGCAAGGACCTTGTCAGCTTACAATCCCTTATTTTTTATTCTTTACACCTACACCACCTGGTCTTCCTAGGTGGTCTCCCATCCAAGTACTAACCAGGCCCAACCCTGCTTAGCTTCTGAGATCAGATGGGATCGGGCTTGTTCAGGGTGGTAGACTAGGCAAAGCATTTTAATAGGTTGCATATTCAAAATTAAAGAAGCAGTTGATAATATTTCTTACCTCTGCCAAGAAAACTAGAAATCCATTCAAGGTAAATGGGGGAAATAATACCATGCCAAATATCAAGATGGGTAAGTTTAAATGACTTAAAATGATCTCCAAGAAGTTGGCTGAGATCTACAAGGCAAGTTGAAATATATTACATGTACATATACTCGGTCCATTGATATTTGAGAAAATATTTAAGACATAGGTGTTCTTATGATATAAATCTGAATTTTCCTACCTGCAGACACACCCCTTTCTGAGAGAAAAGAGAAAGGATGAGCTTTGTTTATGAGAATATATGACCTTTAGCTCCCACACAGAAAATTCTTTGAAAAATCTGGAGATTAAGGTGAAAGCTAAAATGACCAGAGTTCCTAAGGATGCTTTAAGTGCAATCTAACACAATAGGATAAAGAGAGAAATTATCTTTTTATAGCTAAGGTAACAATATCGTTGATGTATAAAAACCTATATATGTTGAAAAGTTATATGGTCAATTATAAAAAAAGTCTATGTTGCCTCTCACCTAGACTAAAGCTTTTCTATCATCCCTGCTCTATTATTTCCCCATTCTAAACAAATAACTTTTCTGAGGTTGTGCATTTTGACTGTAATGGACTCAATTCTTTTGGATTACTGGTAAATGTTGGGAGAAGAAATAAATTTTTATTGTTCTAAGGATCACTTTTTCAGTCAACAAGTATGTATTGAGCACTTTATTAAAGCTTGCTTGGTCTTATTAATGTGTTAATTATAATAAAACTAGTAAAAATCATACTAAATTCACTGAATATTACACAAATGCCAGGCATTAAGAATTTAGCATGCATCATTTAATCCTCACAACAACTCTATCATGTAGTTATTCTTATTATCCTTCCCTTTATAAATGGAAATCTAGGGTCCAGAGACATTAAATAACATCCTTACCACACAATGAGTGACAAAGCTGGAATTCAAAACTTTGTGTGGGTGTGATTGCCAAGTCTTTATGTCAGAGAGCTACACTATTTTGAGGAGTTGTTATATAAGGGAATGTGTGGTTACTACCTGAATTTACAGTTTGGGAGGGATATGTAATCCACATATAAAAAACGATTGGGAATAGAACCAAATAACTTATAATCAAGTATTCAGTAAGAGCACGATAAACATTTCAGATGGCAAACCCAAAAGATTTTTCTCATTTTACAACAACCAATGCAATCCCTTTGCAAAGGTATTGCACCATTGCCCACATTTACATGTTTCTCTTCTCTTAGTTTCTGTGGCATCACACTTTTCTATTTTTTCTCTCATCTCATCTTTGACAACTGTGAGTCCTTCAGTCCGCTTAACTGACTCCACTTATCCTACCAGATCTCCAAGTTTCTACCTAGCGAGTTGGTCTTTTCTTTCCTTCTCATCCACTGGAATGAGACGGGATGCTGAAATGCAGCCGAGGAAATACTCTATGGGGCAGTGTGCTACGATGTGCTCCTTCCTGAACCTCCACCACTGGGCTGAAGGAAGGAGGCTGCCTTACCATATCCAGGGAGTGCCACAGTTTGGGGGTACAAAAGTCTACTGGACTCTAGAAACAAATTAACTCTTAACTGCAACTTCACTCAATGACAGGAAGACAATGCCCATCCTGTTATTCCAAATATACCCAAGGTCACAAAAAGACAACTGCCCTGACTATCAACATATGATACATTTGTATATATGATCCTGTGAGTTATAAAAAAAATGACCTCAGTCCTAAGACTGACATGATTTAAAGTTATACTAACTGTGTGATGAAAGACCAATTTGCATTGTACATATCCTCAATATGTATTTTGAAGGAAATTCTAAGTTCTTTGTATCAGGCATAACGTTATTACAAACTGCTTGGGGTCTCTGTGAAGATGTATGATTTGGCCTACTAAAATCAAGATGTTGATCAAGACAGACTTTAAGTTTGTATTGTCAACCTTGCTATCATCTTGTATTTTTTGACATGAGAAATGACACAAGGTCTAAGACCTCAGTTTTGTTCCTAAGTCTGTCACTAGTTTTTGTGTGACCTTAAACAAGTTAACTTAATCATTTTTCCCCTCTGTAAACTGAGGTGAATTATCCTAGATGATCTTGAATTTTTTTCAAATCTGACATCTCAATAATCCAAATGTAGTTTCTTTTCTATGCTATAAAAGTGAAATCAACAGACAAGTACACTAAAATAGATAAATATGAAAAAGAAGAAAAACTCAAATTATAAACACATATACTGTAATTCTATGATGTAATTATTTTGATATTTTTGAACAAAAAAAATCTTTATTATATACAATTTACTTTTCCTCTGCAATATTGCCTTATTTTAATCCATAATAATTCAAAAATAGTTTGCAGCAAAGGAAAAAAGACATCCAATCATATATAGATATATTTTGATTTGAAAAATAGTGTTTCAGAGTCACATGTTCGATTCTCTGCTGTGGTCCTTTACTTGCTATAGTTTGTTCGCCTCATACTTTAATCATCACATTAGTCCACAAACCTAGCAGAAAAGGTGTTCTACATTATCATGGCTTTTTCTAGAAATAACAAAGTCAAATTTCTTCATTGTTCATGTATGCACTTGCAGCTGAGTAATTATGCAAGAGAAATTCATCATGATAACACAGGTTCTATTTCCCCTTCTACCATTTATTGTAAGAACTTTGCCCACATTAGATTTTCATCCCTTGTTATATAAAGTATTAGGGAAAAGGGTCTCTACCCTCTAAGCCAGCAGATGAAAGCTATTGTTCTGGAAGATTATTGTGTAACAAGTTCTGGGAGGTCTGTCATATTCTGTCAAATTGATGTACTTTGAAAGGATTTGGCTGAGAATATTCTGTCCACATTGTTTTCCAACCCAAAACTTCACTACTGAGTCTGTACCCATGAGATGAGCTCCTTGCCTGCTCTGCTTTTCCGCAGAAAGCTGAAGGATAAGGAGCTTGAAAATGGTTCTATTGTTGGTATTGAGTGCTCCCTTATCTCTGACATTAACAAATCTACGCAAATGGGATGATCTGTGAGTATCAGGTAAACCGAGGGCTGATTTTTCACATGACACAAAGCAGAAGTGCACTTATCTGGATGTGTATGTGCCCCAGCCTGGAATGGCTTCTATTTAAGGAGAGCCAACGCACAGAGTGAAAAAGACATAAAGAAATTGGAACCACGACATTAGGCTGCCGATTACTTAGGACTGATGGACAATAAGCATGAAGAGTGTCTATGAGAGAATTCACTAGGATATTTCTAGCCTCACTCAGATTGGCAGTACAGGACTGTCAACAGTTATATTGGCCAATAAGCCTGATATTGCTTGAACATGAGCTCCAAAAAAGACTTCATTTAGAGTTGAAACTATTAGAAATCACAAAGTATGAACACAGATTCTTTGTTCACCTTTACTGGACATATACAAGAGTGCTGGCTGAAAAGAAATCAGCTATTGGACTCTTCTACTGACATCTGTACTGCTCACCCAACACTTGGGTCGGCGTTGGTTAAAGGCAATTACCTGCTAACCGAACAAAAATGTTCCCATGGAAAGTATGAATGGAAGGACTTTTGATACACCAGGCCTTGGAAGACTCACAGCCAGTCTCCCAAGTGAGGCATCTCTGTAGTTCTTTCTGTAACTTCTGTGCTTGGACTGAGTTGTGCTGATGGTGGTTAAGAGAGATAGCAATAGACACTACTTGCTTCATACTGAGAAATACAATCTAGAGAAGCTAAATAAGAGTACTGTCCACTGAGAAGGGATAAGTTAACAGTTGGCTGCTGACCTGAACAGTCTAAGACTAATTTCTTGCAGTCAAGAGGGTGACGTCAGATGTATTTTCTTAACAGATGGCCTCTGGTTGGGTTCCTCTTGTGGTTTCAGGAATGCCACTCCAAGAATTGGGAGCCGTGTTTGCAAGACAGACATTCAACCACCATTTGAGGATATCTGCTTAAAGGCACATCAGTGCTGGGATTAGGCAGCCTGGATGTCTAGAGTCTTGGTAAACATTTCCATCCAAGTTTTCAGTAATCTTGGACTTTCAATAATTATTCATTCTTATTTACTAATACATTCTCTGCCATAGGAGTAAAAATATCTTTGATGTCTGAAATCATTAGCATCTGTGGTTAAAAGACATCTTCTGAAAGACTGTAGAAATACATTGTGGTGTTAAACATTATAAAGCCAATTTTTGTTCTAGTGTCTCCAGGAAACCCTGTATTCTGAAGGATCCATAAGCTCAATAGTAGCGTCTCGAAATCAGGTTATCTGTTGGGTACCCCATACACTCTCGTTAAAGGGTTCTACATAAATTCCATAGGAACGTTATCAAATTAGTAACAAGCTACAGATACTCTCCTTTTTATGGAATAATTTTAAGGAATTGCTTTTTCCATTACTTAAGTCAAAAGTGACTATATTTAATGTTATGTTGAAAGTTTAAAAAAGAACTCTGTGTTTGTATTCACTTAATACTTACAAAAAAGAAGCAGAATGACCAAAGGCCACTATTTTTTCTCTTCTTGCGAAAAATAAATGATATTATATATGTCAAAAAGACAAGAGAAGCTGCATAACCAATCGAAGTTACAACCTGAAAATAATATAAATAATATTAAAGTCAAAAAATGAAATATTATCTGATGGAAATATTAAATTATAAATAACTTTAAAATATTTTAAAGTTTGCATGTTTTTTGAGTTATGACACAATAAAAATGAAAATATCTTGACTGGTTATACATTAAGTGTTAAAATTTATCATGAATTATTTTATAAGATATTGTCTATGTAATACGTTACTTACCAAAGCAAACATAATTCGACTTGTGGTATAAATGTTCGTCATGTTTACTATGTAGAAAATTAAATACATTAAAAGGAGAATAAAAATGAAGAGGTTAATATCCACCAGCGCCTGTCCACACCAGTAAGCAGAAGGGTACAGGCCTGAAATCCATAGCTGGGATTTAGCTCTCTTCTGACAAAAAAACACAGGATATACATAGATTCGATTAAAATCCAAATCCAAAACAAACAAGTTGGAAGATATTTTGAACATAAATCTAATCTAATTAGTGCTTTTAAAAGCTTCTACTAATTTTAATTACACATACACTGTTCAGGAATCTGAGTTCTAGAGAGCCACTTCCGTAAAGATGGTCACTTTGAACAAGAGCATTGTTTTATTTGGTAGGTTTGATTCACAATGCCCCTTTAACTCATGCATCATATAAAGAAAAGCAGATCTCATAATTACCAAGGAATCTCCTTCAAAAAACGTATTATTTTGCAACCTGGAGGATAATACATTCTCTATTCTCCAAATAGGCGCTGGGAGAGTTATTGGCTCAGAATGGTGAAGGATGACTCATCTAAATCTTATTTAACTGTTTGCTTTGGATAATGGACACAACCAAATACAAATATAACAAACAAACAAACAAACAAACAAACAAAAACTGTATTCCCCACAGTAGAAAGGAGATTCAAGTCTTAGATCTGGTCTTCGATTTCAACATCAATGATTTCTTCCTTGTAGTTAGGAAATAATGAGTTGAGATCTTTATAATATCCCTCTTTGAAGGTTTAGTTAACTTGAATCCCTGTAAAATTATTATACTTTTCTTGTAATTTTGAAGTGAAAAGTTGTGTTTTGAGAAGTAAATTTTCTGACTTGACAGAAATAATACTAAATTAAGCATACATTTAAATGTTTTTCTCACAGGAAAATATTTTAAACACATAGCATTTAACATACAATTATTGAAGTAAAGTTTCTTTTTCTTTTTTGTCCCCCTTTTCTTACTTTGTAATCGCTGACACTGCTCATGGCGATGTAAGGAGAAATGCTGCACAGAGTGAAGAGTAAAAACAAGGAGGCTTCTGGCAGCCCTGTCCAGAAAAATACATAATTCTGCAAACATAAAAGGCACTTTAAATGAGTGAATTAAAACAAAATTAAATAAATAGATAAAACCATAAAGAAATGTGCTTTTTGAAATATCGAAGAATCAAAATAAAAGTGTACATCTAGTTCATCAACATCTATGCATGGAGGTGGGAGAGGGGAAATGATTTCTGATCATGAGGCTTCAACTCCTAGTGGAAAAAAAAGAGAAATAAAAAACTCAGGACCCACTTCAGGGTATATATGAAAAAGAATTGGAAGCAGTGAGTCTCAAAGAGGTATCTGCCCACACATGTTTATAGCAGCGCTGTTCACAATACCTAAGAGGTGGAAGCAACCCAAATGTCCATGGACAAATAAATGGATGAACAAAATGTAGTAGACACATACATGAACTATTATTCAGGCTTAAAAAGGAATAAAATCCTGGCACATGCTACAACATGGATGAACTCTGAGGACAACAGTCCACTTTGAGGACAGTTACAAAAATACAAATGCTATATGATTGCCCTTATATGAGGTATTAAAAGTAGTCCAATTTTGTAAAAACAGAAAGTAAAATAGTGATTGCCAGGGTCCGGGGAAGGAAGTAATGAAGAGTTCTTATTTAATTGGTATAGAGTTTTAGTTCTACAAGATGAAAAAGTTCTGGAGATCTGTTTTCACAACAATGTGAATATACTTGACATTACTGAACAATACACTTAAAAGTGGTTAAGACGGTAAATTTTATATTTTGTGTTTTTTACTACAACACAAAAAATAATAAATTAGGAATTATAATCCTAGAGAAACAGATTATTCAGGCCTGAATGGCGTGCCTTTCTCAGCACACCTCGTGTGGACACTGTGAAGACTTTGGCAGCTGGGTGGATGTGCTCTGAAGCACGGACCTAAAAAGACAAGTCGATGCCACTGAGCCCATCTTCAAGGAGATGAACTTTACACCATCCCAGTTCATGTCTGCCTGAGGCTCAGCTCAACCTCAGGTAGGGCACAGGACTGCCTCCTGTGCAGTGGCCTCTCTTGAAACGATTCCACAATTCTTAAACTTTACCTAAGGCTTTGGAGGTTATATCTATAAAATTTTCACCAGGTGGAAAAACGCGTACTGTCTTCGTAAAGATGGCTGAGAGAAGAATGAGTGTGCCTCTGGGGGTGCTAAGAGTAACCACAGGGCCTTGGTTTGCTTCGATCTCGAACAAACAGGTGATGACATGAGGACAGTAAAGGACCAAGAGGGGGTAACATCTATCTCTTTCTATGACCAGCTGGTTCCACTTTCTCGAGAGTTCCCTTTAGACACCTTCACTCTTGAACCATCCCTGTTCTGATGGTCAGTGGTGGCTTCAATCCACAAAAGCACATGTCCATCACTGACTACTCCAGCATAGGCCATACCTCTGCTCTTGTGGGTACCCCCAGCACCACTAATGCAGTGCAGCCAAAACTTAACTGGATCCCTTTGTCACAATATAGGCTTCTCTTTTCAAAGGCTCTATTTCTAGTCCTGTTTATTGCTCTTCCAACCTCCTGGTTTGAAAGAGTTGGAGTCAGCTGTGAGATCCCTCTTGGGTATCGATTAGGCTCTAACCTGAAAACCATAACCACTTTCAGTACTTAAAATAGAGTGAAATTAATCATGCAATGGTTACAGGAATGGAAAGAGCAGAGACGGCAACAAGGATGATGAAGTGAGAAGCCACTGTCACTTCTGGGTGGAGGGATGAAGGAAGGAAGCAATGTGACTAGAGCTCACATGCAGGATCCTTCTGCTCTCCTGGATCCTGCCACTGCCTCCAGTTTTCTAAATCCACACTAGAGCCAGCTGACAAAGAATCCTGAAAATGCGGCCTGTGTGTATCAGACACACTTGTAATGTGGAGCAACTGTGCGTAGGTGAAGGAATTCATCAGAAAGCATATAGCCCAAGAACTGGCAAATTCTCTTTTGTATCAGTCTACTACCTATTTAGTCAAGGAAGGGTCTGCCAACAAATTATATCAGATTTATAAGATAAGATTATAAAGCCGGGTTACAAGTGCTCCTGATTTCCAATTCAGTGTACACACACACACCCAAGCACACACACTCTCACTCTCTCTAACACACTTCTGCAATCAAGTATGTATTAGAAGATTCCCTGGGAGGTTATGAAAAAATATGGAAAAGTATTCCCCTATGAGAATTTTCTGATCATAAGGAGGAATAATCTGTTTAAAACATTAGGCAAAAATTAATTTTTTAGGATTAACAATCAATTATAAATATTTAAAAGCTAAAATGGGAAAACACAGGTTGGTTGTCAAATTCTTAATTGTTTGGAATGAGTAAATACAGTACTTACAAAAGGATACGAGCCCCTCTTAGTTCGAATATATTGTGTATGATTAAACATTCGAAGTAACCCATTGCTGATGATATTCATAAGAATAGGAAAACAGTGCAGTCTCTTGGTATTGCATACGACTGAAAATCTATAATCCTGCAAACAAAATGAAGACAAATAAAACAGTGTTAATTCTAAACCATTAAAGAAGCAAATGGTTTTAGATGTAAGATCCTAATGGTGCCACATTGTAGTTGTGTGACCATCTTCAAGTTAACTGACCTCAGAGCTTCAGTGTCCTCATCTATAAAAAGGTGTAATAAATGGGTTGTTATACAGTTTAAATGAGATAATGTATATTAGTCCCTAATATTATATATATAATATAATATAATATAATATAATATAATATAATATAATATAATATATAAGTGGATAGCACAGTCAGCAATGTAAAATTGTAAAATTTATTAGTATTACTAATTTTAGATAAGGAAATTTCAGTTGATGGGATTCAAAACATGGCCCTAATATAACACTGTCAGTTTATAGTGAGCAAGCAAAGGAACAATGATTTTCTTGATAGGAGAGAAGCATGAGATTCATAAAATGTTCATAGTTATACTGCCAATGAAGCATTTTCATACTTTCTAAGACAATATTTATGTTCTTCATGTTTATGAAAATATTCATGCATTCATCAAGAGGCTCAATAATGTTTAAGCATTACCAATAGTTTATATAATAAATATCTTAGATACGTAACAAGTAAAACAACTGCTAAGCAATGTAGTTTTTCACAGTTGGCACAAAGATTACTTAGTTTAGGTAGAACTGAATTCAATGATGTATCTTCAAAGGCTTTTGTTTTTCATTTCCCTCCCGGCAAGAAATGAAGAGACAGTTTCATTTAATTTTATTCCCTGCTTTTTGTTAGAATTTAAGTAAGACTCAGAGTTTACTTTTGATTAGGATGTATTTTCAAAGTCCTGTTCCTGGAAGGATCTTTATTGCTTGTGTTCTTTATCCAAATTGAAACATGTTAAGACAGTAGGCTGAGAATACTTTGCTCGGAGACTTCAGGTGGCTATTATAGTATTTAATATATTTTCTCAATATATAAGAAGATTGTTTGGATAGTTAGCCATTGAATAGGATCCCTTAAATTCATCATTATATTGGTTGGTAACTATAAATTCTAATATTTTATTAAGTCTGACTAATGCATTATATAATGCAATCATATTTCAAAAGTAAAAATCATCTAATTCAAAGGCTAAGGTAGAAAATGTTTTACAAAAACTTATTCAAACTTCACAGATTATTTAATAATGACTCAAAATGTTTACGAGTGAAGTTGCTGTATACTAGCTGGGTTGACTTTTTACAGTTTTCAAACAGCTAAAATGTAGAACTTTATTAATTTTTTTATAAAAGCAAAAACAAAAAGAGACAAACATACCTTCTTTTCACCAGAAACTATGATAGCTCCATTGTATGATAGGTCATCAGTACTATTTCTATTTTTGAAGTTATCTACTTCCAAAAGTATATTTTGATGTCTCAGTGACTGTATAAAATCTTCAATATTTGATTCTAGAATGAAATCAACAGAGGCCATAGAAAGCAAGAACACTACATTAAAAAAAATAAACCATATACACAATTTAAAGGTAATATTTATAGTACGTAAAGGAATGTCATTTCGGGCATCACAATAACGCTGGCCCATGAAAGAGAACCCACTTGATCATCTTCTATTTATTGAATCTTACTCTGTGATGAGTTAGCTTTATAATTCGGTTTAATGCAAGTTAACACGTAACCATTAAGACTATATAATTATATTTTATGACTCTTCGTTAAAAAATACATCTGAACTCAATCATTTATGGCAATACAATAATAATATGAGAAGCACTTCAAATTGGCTAGCCTAAAATGGTCAATAATAACACTCTTCTCACTCCCTTATTTTTCAAATAACAGAAAAGTAAATATATGTAGGTGTATGCATAACATATGAGTGTATTTTACATCTATTTTATATTTTCACATATGTATTACATGCATATATATTATATAAATATATTTTTTCTTAGGAAGTGGGAAATGAAGAGTGCCACTATCAGGCAAAGGTTTTTGATATGAGCCTGAAGAAGAAAGCAGAGGAGATTGTTTGACAGGGAAATAAGAACTGAGAAAAAACCCCAGCCTAGTACACATGGGCACAAACAACCATTAAGGTAAAACCAGTTTCCAGGATCTCTACTTGAGAATGGACAAAGTCAAGGTGGGTAGATAAGTTCTTCAGATATGGCCATGCCCGCCAACTGGTTAACCATGCCTGGAACAAGGAGGCCACAGGTCCCTCTCCATGGTCCACACAGAGCAGGTGGATGCTGCAGTGTCCCCAGGATACAAGCCTCTAAATTCACTTTCCAAGAGACATTATTCGGGCAAAACAGCATGGCAAGACCTCTAGTAACTCCAGACAATTAAAAGGACAGGATGTAATGGAAAAAGGAAAAAGAATACTCCTAGGTTTTTCTCATTTGGACTTTGAAGTGGGAGTCCAGACTAGGAACAGAGAGGGTTTGGGCATCAGAACAACAGGAAGAAGCCCCAGATGAATTAGGATTCCCACGTTCACCTGGGCAAACAGGAATCCTCCAAAGATGAACATCTTACCAACGATCACCCGATTTTGAGACAAAAGGAACAAGATGGCATAGAAGCTCCAAAAATAAATCACAGAATAACTAACAACTGAGTACAGAGAAGAAAAATAAATAAATAAGTAACACAAGCGTACAGTTCTCAGAGTAACTAGAGAAGAAAACACCTACATGAGACAACAACAGGTGGAAAGGAAAAGAGGCAATTCTAGATCTTGGAAATCAAATATACAATTAGCAGCACTTTCAGGTTTAAGGAAGTAGAATGAATAAAATTTATTTTCTGACAATCAAGTGGAAAACAAGAAGAAGAACGAGAAACAGAAATGAAAAGACCACCTTGGTTTAAAGAGGAGACACCTATAACCCCAAGTCACAAATATCTATGAAAATCGGAGTGGGTGGCAGAACTCTTCAAGAGATGATTCCTACTCTGAATATTTTTGTAACATCGCAGGCAGAAGCATAAAAAAGCTTCTCCTTCAAAGTGAAATAAGGAGCAGGTGTAAGCAGTTAGATTAAACCAATTGCTCATCTTTTAGGAGAACAGGAGCACGGGTATCAAAATGTCTTAGGAAATCTTCCTAAGTCCTGCTGGAGGTCTACATGTCAATCAGTGTGGATAATATTTAGGGTGTAGGTTAGGCTGCCGTAACAGAGATCTCAAAATTGAGTGATTCAATCAATACAGAAGTTTGTTTCTCTCTCACATACTAGCTCAGGGTCATCAGGTAGATAGGCAGCTCTACTTGATCAGGTTATGTCATGACCCAGACCCTTCTATCTTGTCCCACCATCCCCATAATCTCTAAAATCAGAGCAAATATGCACAGTTCCTCAGAAATTGATTTCTATACATGAAGTCTAAATACACATTTTCTTCTCTTCCGATTTGCTCCCCCTCTCTACATAAAAATAACTTATTTCTGGGTTTAAATTTTCTTTTTCTGTTCACCTGTATTATTGATGATCAACAGGCTGGTAAGAGAGTCTTGGGGAAGTTGTCCCGGAGAGAGGAAATACAATTCAGGTTTAAATTCCCAATCACTCCTTTGAACTAACACAGCATCATATATTGTTTCCACAATCAAAGGGAACAGTGAAATTCCAAATACCAATAGTCTACCAATAAAGAAAAAGCACCGTATGAGTCTACAGCAATTTTATTTATTCAGTCAGACATTTCACAAATATCTGTTGAGTACCAACTCTAATGATAAGTGCTAAAGTTTTGAAAGTCATACCTTAGCATGCCATTCAGTACTAAAAGGCATTGCTATACAAACACCAGGCTAGCAAACAAACTGTGAAAACTAAACAGACCTGTGTATACGTATGGCTAATCAAGTGTTAACGCACAGGTATTCATCCTGACTGTAAAATCCAGTGCTACATTTACCCATCCTCTGGCAGGAAGTTCGGGTATTAAATTCCGATTTAAATTATCTTCTGGTTTAACTCTTTCTTGAAACTCCCTATCTAACAAAAACATAATGTCCTGAAACTCACAGGGTCCGAAGTGCTTTCTTTTCTCGTTTTAACTTTAAGAAACGGAGCCGTGCTATTGCACGGACCTGCATTCTCCAGAGTTCCAAGTCACTCACAGCCTTCTGCATTTCAGGGAAAGAAGAGCAAGCTGGCTCCATTTCATGGAGGCTTTCTGTGTCTCTTCTCATCTCGGCTTGTTCAAAATCTGTACACACACACACACACACACACATGCATCATTAATGCTGTCCTTGGGTCATCATGGTTTTCTCTTTTTAGTAATATTAAAAATCGTTCTAGAATGGTTGTGGTTACAAAACAAATGATACAAGCAAAATTATGTTTATCATATCCACATTCAATAAACTCAGTGATAAAATATACTGAATTTATACCAAAAGAAGAATTTAGTAAAGGGTGATCTTATTATGTCCAGTCTTTGAAAAGGCATAGAAAGTCTCATATGTAACACTATCTGAGGGATTTCAAGAAATCTTCTCCATAAGAATAGCCAGTCACTGATGCCTAAATGTCTACTATTAAGCCATCAGTAAATTAGAATAACAGGTAAAAGACTACCGACTCTGAAATCACCAGACCTGTATCTGATTGCCGAATATATGACTTACAAATGGCATAATTTGAGGCAAATTACTTAATTGCTCTTAGGTCTGATTTTCCCATATGTAAAATGGTATCAATGACACTTGTAGAATGGTCATTGTAGGAAGACAATGCAGTATATCCACACATTGATTAAAGTGTCTGGCATAAACACTCCATAAATGACAGTTTTTACCATTATCACCCACTAAAAACATGAGAGATGAGTATAAGCATTTCTTCCATTTAGACCTTAGTGGGATTTTGTATTGAACAAGCCAAGATTTCATAACCTTGACTGAGATCCTTTCACATCCTCAAATTATGCAAGAAGCAGTGAGCATCTGAGAATAGGAGAAAGCTACTAAAATAGGAAGCAAATAGTTTCCAAAGAGAAATGTGGTATATTCCAAGAAGGGATCTGTGCTCAGACCAGTAATGATATTAGCAAGCCATGACAGCCCTTCCCAAACAGCAAAGCCACCTTCTTTAGTGTGAATGATATGCAAGACATTATAAATACTAAATTGACACATGGTACTTTGGAAAATGGTTTTATATGACCATACAAATGGATTTACCTTGTTCCATAGTTGATTTTCCTTCCACTTTCATGAACACTTCATTCAGAGTTGACGTGGAAATGTCATAACTCACCACACCCTGGCCAAAACCCTTATCAAGATCACTGAAAAGGTCTAAGGCGACAGATAGGAATAGATACATTTAAAATACCACATCGATAACTTAACCTAGAAAAAGATCATTTAAAAGATGACGCAGAATATTGTTCAGAAAATTTACGTCTTTGCAAATATCAGAGTAAGTAAAAGCAAACTTTCACTGGAATGCTCTCCCTCCCTGAAATAAATAGGTCGGACCTCTCCCTCTATCCTCAAATTATCTGCAGTCTATCATCTATTCTCAGCTCATGAACTACCTGTAAGCTTCTTGAGAAAATAAGAGCAATCAGAAAGAGCACCATCATCTTACTTCCACGCCACAAGTCAACGTGTACTTCTTCTACCCATAGTCTGGGTCTTCCTTCCAAATAGGTGGAAGACTTGTAGCTGCTTTTACCAAAGGTTACCTCTTTGGCATGTGTTCTGAATTCTATCCCCTTTGGGCATCTTGAGAACTTTCCAAAGTAATCTGTTCTCTCTCCCTAGCTCTGTCCCTCCCACTCCCTACCCCCTCTCTCTCTAGCTCAGACATTCAAAGCTGTTAACTACTCCCTCCTACTTGAAACATTTTCTTCTTTGGGTTAATAAGGACATATTGTCCTGTATTTCCTTCATCAGGACTCTTGATTTCTACCACCCTGACTCCTCCTCTACTTTCTCCCGAGGGCTCTACTAGATCGCTTTCTGTTTCCATACACTCTAATCCGATGCCTTTGCATTAAATCCATCTATATGCTAATAATTCTCAAATTCTCACTTTGTTCTCTGATTTCCAAAGTCTTAAACCATCTATATCCTTAGCTACTGGACAACTCCACTTAGAAGTTTAAAAGTATCTCAAAGTAAATATTTCCAAAATAGGACATTAATTCCTTCTTCTCCATTCTACTCAACTGTCCTTCCCATCATTTCGCAGTAAATGACATCACCTTCTAGACAGTGATTCAAACCAAAATTCTAGAAGTTCCCTTTGCTGGTTCACTTTTCCTCATGCTCCACAGACTGGCCATCAGCCAGATTCTTTAGCTTTATCTCCAAATATGATTCAAATCCACCCACTTTCATTCCTCTTTCAACTGGTACTATGGTAGCTCAATGACCATCGTCTTTCTTCTATATCTCTGAAAAAATCAGATGCCTGGTCTCCCAGGGTGCTCTCTTGTTCCTCAATAGCCAGAGTGGCCTTTTATATCCAGAGAATGAAAATATAAGTCACATTACATCAATTTCCCCATTTAATGACTTTCAGTAGTTTCTCAATACATTTTTTAAAAATTCAAAGACCGCACCGCAGCCTCTAAAGCTCTACATGAGTGAGTCTCGATCTTCCCTACATCCTTACCCCACCCCCACTTGCCACTCTCCTCCCTCACTCACTGAACTCCAGGCATTCCCTTTTCACCTCTGCTTGGAATGCTTTTGAGCATTTTCTTCTTATGGCATTCTGACTCTTTTCATATAAACCCCAACCTGACATCAGTCATCTCTCTAATCCATAAGGTCTTGTTTCTTATTTCATTATAGAACTGACACCACTTCAATTACTGCATGCATCCACTTCTCCCACCCAGTGCAATGTAGGTTCTATATGGGTAGGAACTCATAAGTCTTATTTAATTCTCTATCCCTAGAACCTTGAGCAGCGCTTTATACACAATAGATCCAATAAACATTTATTTTTTATCTCTCCCATGGTGGATGCTTGGATGAGGGATGCAAGTTCCTTTGAGAAGACTCTCACATGCCACTTTCTACACTAGGTGGGGTGATGGGCCAGCAACATTACCGAGAGGAACCAGATGAGTACTGAGGTTGTAACAGCACTGTGTTTCCCCATAGCCCACGTATGACATGCAGGGGACCTGGAAGTCCACTTATTTCCTACAAGGACATAAATATGTCATTGGACTTGCAGAGACCTGGATAAGGAAGCTGCCATGG
The DNA here is from genome assembly GCA_028627145.1 of Eidolon dupreanum. Lineage (NCBI taxonomy): Eukaryota > Metazoa > Chordata > Mammalia > Chiroptera > Pteropodidae > Eidolon > Eidolon dupreanum. The sequence continues at coordinate 101,021,631 of CM053506.1, forward strand.
GCTCACACATCAACACCAGAAACTTTGGGTAAGTGAGATATTCTTGTGATGGTATCAGCAATATAACTTACTATTCCCCTTTCCCTACCAAAAAAGAAGGTGGGCTACTAATTGCATCTCATTGGACATTAGTCCAAGAACAGAATAACATAGTATAGCCCACCTTCCAGGCTACTACGAACACAGAGAAAGCTACCGTATTTGCAGGTGAGACTAAATCTAATTCCTGAGTGTTTGCCTAATCATCATCGGAATCATCCAAAAGAGTCTGTTTAAATCAGGCTTATAGGGAGTTAAAGTTTAATAAACTAAATGCTTCAATGGAAAGGAAGCTGTTTAAAACAGAAAAGACTGAGAGACACATTTCCCCACAGCAACCATTCCACAGAACAGTCGTGTGGACTAAACCAGCTGACATACTTGGGACTATTAGAAGAATGCATGACTCACAGTAAGCACTGTATGAAGAGTTAATGGTAGTTGGGATTACCCATCAAATGAAGCCTAGGTTGGTATTGCTACCTGGCAGACTGGACCCAAAGTGAACTCTTGTAGAATAAATAAACTACATTTTCCTCTGTGAAATAAATACACACCCAATTAAAGTGCAGAAAGGGACCTGTGGAAGACGCCTTGATGCCTCACCCCATCTCTTCTGCACTCACCCATGCCCAGCAAATCCGCTTATTAAGAATACCTGCCTGAAGGTATTTTTTTTCTGGGCTCTGAAGTATGCCACGCTCATGTTGAGCACAAGCCAGATGGGTCAGAAAATTAATGCTCCCGGAAGCATCTCTTAACCACTGATGGATAGAGAGTGGCCAATAAACACCCCAGGTTTCTCATCCCTCTGGTGCTATAACTCTGAGTCCCCTACTTACTGAGTCACTTATTTCTCCCAGTGGCATCACACCTCAGTCGCTTGTTGCAATAACCTGCTCCATAATGCAAACTTCTCTGGCTTCCTTCCTTTCCTTTCCCTTCCCTCGCTCATGTCCCCATTCCCTACTGGTGCTTCTAGGCATCAATTACCCAACGAATTGCACTAAAATCCTCATCTCAAGTTCCACTTCTTAGGGAACCCAACCTAAAATGAAATCCAAGTCCATTAAACAATGAAAGTTATAATAATAACGTGAATACTTGTTCCCAAATTTCATTCCATTGTAATCATATTTAAGTTACCTGGAAATTTATCTGTCCTTTCCACAGGCAAAGTATACACAAGTTTTTCTTTGCTTTCGGTTTTTAATTTAGCATCAGGGATGTGATGATTAATAAAGGATGTTATTTTTTCTGGATCACATATTTCATTTCTGTACAAACTAATGTTTAAAAGAAAAGACAATTCATTTGTGCTTTCGCCAGTGCTATCACAAAAGAAGAGCTTTTATTGAATACCTAGCCTTTGAGTACTACTTTTCTTGGCTTTAGGGAACAAACAAAATGAGTAAATAATTCTAATACTAACAATGCCATTGGTTTGAAAAATCTTCTGATCTATACAGAGAAGGTGTATAAGCTCAAAACAAGTACAAATATACAAACAAATACATAATGGACTTGAAACTATATGCCAAGCAGGAAGTTAAACAGAGGGAGGTGAGATTATGTGGCAGAAGAATTTCCTTAGGGAAAATCATTACTACACCAGACCATGCAGATATCAGAAATTAGCAGCTAATAGGGAAATTTGGCCAACATGCATGTTTTGTTTGGCCAGAGTCTTTGTTTTCGTCCTAATTCTTTTTGCCTGAACACATTTTCTTGTTGGACACAGTCATTTTGACTCTCTGCTACCAGATTTGCTCCCAATTTTGATACCAGCTTCTGAAATTATTTGATTTTTGTGCCCTTTGGAAGAATGAAAATACATAATTGTATTGATTGGTTGAGGAAAGTGGAGGGGGGGGCGGGAAATGCTACAGGTTTAGGCTGCATGGAGCAGCGACTTGGAAAGTGGTCCAAGAAATAGCCCTGCTGTGATCTGTCAGCCTGGGCTTATAATTTTGAAATTTTGCTTATCACAATGATGTTGAAATATAGGAAAAGCATTCGGGAAGCAATAATCAACACAGCATGACAAGGATAAACATTAGGCCAATTTTTTTCTCATATTAGTCTACCTTTTTGATATACCAATCTATCTCCAAAGCCTTTACCTTAAGTGATATCCAAGACCCCATTTTCTCTTCAGAAAGTCAGAAGAGCCTGCACACTTCAATCTCCCATTGGACATGATCACTTTTCTATCTGAGTAAAAATAAGCATGAGAGAAAGGATGATAGGAGTCATTTCTTCCCTCTCTAGAAGATAAAGATGAGGAGCAAAAGCTCAGATTTCCAAAGGAGAAGTGTTCTGTGGAGTATCACTATAGCTAATGTCTATTTAAAAATCTAAAATACGCATTAAGTCTACGGCCATACCACCCTGAATGCACCTGATCTCATCTGAAATACACATTAAAATTAATGCATTTAAAATAAACTTATGAATTTCAGTTCATTTTAGTGCCCACTAATATCAAAAAAACAAAAAAACAACAACAAAAAAAAACCATAAAAACTACTTGGGTGCATTTTCTACTCTGGATGCTAAGGAATGAGTGGATATTTTTCAAATAAATATATGTTAAAGAAGATTTGGATGTTTAAATAATCAAAAGCTGATCTGGAAAAAACATCACATTTTTTCATTAGTGGTCAAAATCTAGCAAATAAACAGTCGGCGAGGAATTCTGCAGTGGGACTAGACTCCTGTCATCTTCCAGATTGCTATGTAATATAGACACACCAAGGCATTGGGAGCAGGGATCTTGCCCTGGGAATAAATATTTCCCAAATTCTTTATTGTGATACTGAGAGGACAGCAACAATTACCAGCCAGGATGTCGGCCTCATCCATGAAGTTGGTACTCAAGAGAGTCACACGGTCTGCTTTGCGTTCCTTGAGGAAACTCCACACTCGATGTCTTGAAAATGGATCCAACCCAGCAGTTGGTTCATCCAGCAACAAAACCTACATAGGATGATGACATATAAGATATGCCTCTCTCCCATGTTAACTGTTTCCATGTTAACTGAGAGGACAGTATGGATAACAATAAAACCAAAAAAATAATAACCATCCATCCATTTATGTCCAATAGACTTACCTCCAAAGTCACACAGAGAAGATTCTCTCTTTAGACATTACAGTGAAAGCTCTGCTACTTTTAGTGGTGAAAGAAAGGCTTGACTTTTCACTGATATTCAATCTGCATTCCTCCACATGCATAATCACACTTACTTGAGGATCTCCTAAAATGGCAATCCCAAGCGTCAGCTTTCTTTTCTGTCCTTCACTTAAATGTTTAGCAAGGTTATCCTGAATGTTTTGTATGTCCAACTCCAATAAAATTCTTTGTACCTATACGAGAAAATATACAAAGCTTAAAACCCAAGATGAATCATATTGTGCAACTTTAACTGTTTATTACAACAGTAGATATTTTAATAGGAACTCAAAGTCTAATTCTTATTCATAACAGGACAGATGATAAGCCATGAAGAGGAATTCTGTGATCATGATTTAACTTGGCAAATAGTTGGCAGTTTAGTTAATCTAAGCACACATTTACCTCTTGTTCCACCTCCTGTGGCAGAATCCCTTTTATTTTAGCAAACAGCCTGAGGTTTTCCTTCACAGTAAGTATGTCAAATTGAATATTGAATTGAGGACAAACACCAGTAATCTTTCTGATTTCCTCCAAGTCTTGCATTTCAGAGAGATTTTTATTATAGATGGTAACTGATCCTGAGAATAGAAGTGAAAAATAACTTAAAATTGGCAAGATAATACATTTTATTAATGCTTGGAGGTCTTATTAAGGAAAATATTGGCATATATATAGAAACAACTAAAATAATGACAATTTATTAACAACTAATAATTCTTTCTACATGCTCAGCATAGTGTATATTTCCCCTGGAATACTACATAGCAATGGAATAAAAATAATAATTTTCATAAAAATCTGGGAAATATAAAATATATTTGAAATCATACAGTTCTGGTAAATAACTTTAAATAAACAAACATTATTTTCTCTTAAGCAGTCAAATATAAACCTTAAAAAGAGAAAGGCTACCTGTGACCTCATTCTATTATCAGACATCTTGCCTGTGAGACATTTTTTTTGCTCACCTTCTGTTGGAACAGACAACCCATTAAGGATATTCAGCAACAAAGATTTGCCAGCTCCACTATGACCCAGAATTGCTGTAATTTGACCTTCATATATGTCAAGTAGTAAGCCTGTTTTTAGAATAAAATATTAACATTATTACTAAGAGGGCATTAGACTGGGCTGGTTCAAAAAATAGAACAAGAAAATTTATATTAGTTGTATATTCTGAAGCATTTTGATATTTTAAAATATATAACATTCAATATTTTTTTAGGTTGCTAAAATAACGTGCTTTCTGCAGAATATTTGAGAAACAAATACAGTCACTTGGAAAATAAAATTAAGCATAATTCTAAATATTAACGTAATAGACTTACTTGTTGGGTATAAGCATGCACATATAAGAACATGTAAATGTATTTACAAACTTTGATCATATTCTCTCCTGTTCCAGCCTATCTCTTCAAACATTAAATGATACACATTTTCCATGGCATTAATTGTCTTCTAAAATATATTCATCAAAAATTTACATTTCTCCTGTGCCCATTTTTCTATTTTTTTGTTATAAACTTTTTACATTTACATGTCAGTAGAAAAATCATTTAGTCAAGAATCTATTTTTTGTTTGTTTGTTTGCCCTAACACCAAGTGAAAATCAAACTTTATTATTGAAAGTTATTGAACAGAGTAAAATAAAATTCTTAAGAATTTACTTGTAAAAACAATTTACATACCTCCTAAAAATCATTATTAATAAAAGCAAGCTGTCCTCTATAAAACGTAGTCACTAATTTTGATGCTTAAATATTTGTTATAGGAAACTATATTTGCTAGAATATTTAGTATCAGATACATTCACTCATTCAAACTGTAAACTATGTTTGTCATGGGATACTGACTTGTGGAATTTAGTTCATTGCCAATGGTATTATTCGCCTTGCTTTACTTAATCTCACCAGTAAATGTGAACTATGAGAATTTCATGGCTAGTATAAAAAATTTATTAACTTTAAATCTAGATGTTCTTTCCTCATAGTGCAAATAAAATATTCCTTACAGCAAACTGATCTTTAAAAAACAAAGTGAAATTATATTTTTCATTGTATAATCCCATTTTTGTAGATTAACAGATCCATGAAACATCCAGAGGATTTTACATCCAGTTCTTAATCACGGTAAATTCCCAGATGGTGGAGGTAGAGTGTGCTTTTTTTTTCTTTCCTTGTTTTGCTTATCTCTATTTTATAATTTTTCACATTGAATTTTCTCCATTTTTTGAACTAAAAAAGTCAATAAAACACTGAAATGTTTTTACCTTTCAATGCTTCCACTTTTCCAGACTTTTCTTCATATTCTTTTTTAACATTTCTAATTCTGAAAAGACAAAAGAGGTGCTCTCTTAGCCAACACAGAAATAAAAATGGTACAGATCATGGACAACCCTACAGAGATGCAGTGAACCAATTTATGTGAATAAGGGACAGCATAACCAAGTCTTCTTAGAAAGACAAAGACATGATTAATCATTTCTCCGGAGACAGAAAATAAGTCTCTCTAGAAACTTGTGGTTAAATTACTAGTGTTTTGGTTAGAAAAGTAGAATGCTCTGTAATCATGTTCACTTTCTTCCTCTAGTCTTGGCACATTTGAGCTTCAAGATCAGCTCATTTATCTGCATTCTGTAACCATCATCTCCCAAAGCCTCCAAGTCTCGTTGATTAATCAGACTGTCACCTGCATTTTCCTCTGATAGCATCTATTTAACCACTAACTCTGCTTTAGATATGATTGAATTTCCCTCTCTCCCTTAATCTTAAAAAAAAACTTCTTAAAATAAAAGTATTAACTTGACATCCTACTTCCTCACTTCTCACTTCCTCCTCAGTCAATTGCCCTCTGGCTTCTGAACCACTACTCTTGTGAACCTCTTCATATTGAAATCATTAGTGACCTTCTAATCGCCAAATGCAACAAATATTTTCCATTCTTACTTATTGGGTATGGGTCTCTATTGATGACTTTTGCCTTGTTAAAAGTGGCTGCTTTCAAGGTGACATTTTACTTTATTGGTTTTCTTCCTATTTTTCTAAATGTTTCTTCTTTGTTTCCTTATGAGGTTCTCTTCTTTTATCAAACATACCATCTTGTGTTCCACAGGGTTCTCTATGTATATGGATCTTCTCATTCTAGACGCTGTCAGTGGGTTCTCCCGTTGGTTCTCATGATTTCAAAACCAACCCAATGTGGAACTCATTCTTGTCCCTGAGCTTTAGGCTCACACATCTAAAGGTTTGCTGGATTTCTTGATTTCTTCATCCAAATCTCTCTCTCTCTCTCTCTCTCTCTCTCTCTCTCTCACACACACACACACACACACACGCACGCACGCACACTCTCTAAACCAGTGGTTGTCACACTTGCATGCACATTAGAATCCCAAAGGGAACTCAAAGACAAAGCAGGAACCAGGCTCACAGAGATTAGAGATGTCATGGCTACATAAGATCACGGACAATGCATCTTCAAGTTCAAAGGGAAACAGAGTTTAGTCACCCACTTTTCTGAGCATGAATGAGAATAAAGGTAAGGACATATATTCAACTAGGATGCTGGCTGTGAGTGGGCTTAAACCAAAGAGTCTGGAAATTTAAAAGAAAGGGCTTAAAAGGTGCTGAATCTAACAGGGTATTTCATTTCCTCCTTTCTTTCTGTAGTAGGACAGCTGCTGAAGTGGGGTTTTAATGTTTTATTTTAATAAATAGACTTCCATTTAGGAGTAGCTGATGGTTTTTTGTTTGCTTGCTTTTTAAATTAAAAAATTAAACTACAGTCGACATTCAATATTATATTAGTTTCAGGTGTACAGCATAATGGTTAGACACTTACGTAATTTATGAAGTAATCCCCCTGGTTAAGTCTAGTACTCTCTGACACCATACATAGTTATTACAATATTATTGACTATATTTCTTATGTTGTACTTTACATTCACTTGACTATTCTGTAACTGCCAATTTGTACTTCTTAATCCCTTCACCTTTTTCTCCCAGCCCTCCCAACTCCTTCTAACCTGGCAGCCATCAGTTGGTTGCTTTGGGATTTCAGAGATGAAGACAGTCATTTACGTTTGGGGCAAACATCCTGCCTATGATCTGGGAATGTTGCATGAATGTTCTAAAGCTGTATGAAGGTACAAATGTGCATACGAATGCCCCCAGAGAAGAAGGATAATTGAGTGGTAAAGGTGGTTATGAAAAAGAGGGAGCTAGTTGTGAAAAAATATATATGTTTTCACAGAGCCAAGAACTTGATTCTGGTTAGAATTCTGTAAGATTTTCTCCATACTTCCAGATACATATAATTTATGGGCTGCTAGGTAAAAGAAAGAGTTCATTAGTATATAAAGCAGAGACTGCCTAGAAAAAAGGGAATTACTATTTTAGTACCTTTGATAAACCACATAAAATCAAAATCACATGCTGGGATTGCTTGGAATAGATTTGACACTTATCTAGTGGTGGCAAAGAGCAAACATGTTTCTGAGAAAGGGTTGCTGTGAAGAAAAAAAGAGATAAAACTTGTGCATTGGGTATAGCATCTAATGTTGCATGGTAAAGGGCAAGTTTAGGCTGCCATGCAGCCCCTGAACCCATTTCAACAGTTACTGAGTATGCAGACCTTGTCACTAAAGAGCTATAATGCTGGGCCCTAAGCAAGCTTTGCTACTTTGACAGGGATCCGGGGTAACATGTCCACAATGGAGCCAAAGCTTTAATGAATGAGCCTCAGATCGGATTACTTTCCTACACCTCCCCCACTCTAGTGAAGAATCCAGACTAAGAGACAGGATGTCTAGAGTCAACACTGCATAGACTGGTCAGGGTTGGGTGGGGAGGGGACAGGGCTGCATGGGTGAGGACATTTCACTTTTCTGTCCTTCACAGCAGAAGAACAAAGAACATTTTTCAATCTGTAACTAACCCTATCTTAGAAAATTGGATATGATAATTATTATATTTGAATAGTAATATGATTTTATTTTTTGTGTTCTCAACTGGGAAAGTGGGGCTGATGACATTAGAACTGAGTTTTGGGTTATTATGTCTCACTTGGCTTTGCTCTTTTGGGCAGATGTTGTCTATGGAGCTGAGGTTGGGGTGGGGCTATTGCCCCCTAGAAACTTTAACAGAAAATAGGGTCAGAATTAGAAGGAAGAAACTGAGGCATGCGTGTTTACTCTCTGCTTTTTGTTTTAGAGAGAAGTATTTCACTTCCTAGCTAGAGTTTCAATTTATTTATCTTCCTTTGTCTTCTGATATCTCTGTAATAGCCAGAGGTTAAAAGCACAGACTCTGGAGCCATCTTCTCAGTTACGAGTGTGTGACATTGGGCAAGAGCCTTAACCTTTCCATACTTCACTGTCCTCATGTGTTAAATGGGCAAAATAAAAGTGCCTGCCTCATACACTTTTCGTGAGAATTAAATGTGTGCTAGGCACATGGTAAGCATTATATGAATATCTGTTAAATAAATAAAAGGTCAATATTTAAAACTCTCTAATTCTTTAACTTTAGTGCATATTAGAAAAATCTACAGGGCACTTTAAAGTCCACAGATACTGGGCGCAAGCCCACACCTCCTGAGTTAGAATCACTGGAGGTGGCGTCTGAGAGAACAGACATTTTAAGAGCTCCTCATATCAATCTGTAACAAATAACCCTACAAAGTAGATATCACTCTTGTTTCCTAGAGGACACTGAGACTCGGAGCAACTTCCTTGTTTCTCCAAGACTATACATTAAATGAGAGGGAAGTGTGGTATTAAGATCTAAGAATTTGATCCCAAATTTCTTCTTCCATCATACCATGTAAGCCAAATGGAAGTATGGAGGAAGACACTTGGAGAAAGAAAAAAGCAAATACAAAAGAAAGGTGGAGGACAAGAGACAGAAACAAGATGGAGGGTGATGTGATAATAGTATATGGAGCTAGGCAAAGAGGATTCTCCTTTCAAGTTAGTTGGGAGTTAGGAGTAGCAGTTAGGAGGTGCTGATGCTGGCAGTGGGGGAGTTCAAAGTGATGTTCACAAAAACACACTTCTTCCTCCATGTTTTGCCTCAGGCTCATCCTGCTGCTATTATTAATGATTCATTAGCCTTGCTCCCATACATTAGTATAAGTGTGACTACCTGATGGCCTCTTTTCCCTGGAATTCTGTAGCTATTGGTTCAAAATAATCGTCAGAGGGATGCGCGGGGTCTATTTCTTTCTCAGTGGTCTTATCATGCGTCCTTCGGTGTTGGAAACAAGATGATGAGTCCAGGAAAAATAATGGAGAATAACGGCGCTCATTTCCATCTAATTAATCAAGGGGCAATAAAATATTGGATCAGTAATATTAAAATAATGATCAAAGAATCCATGTTCAGAATAGTACAGAATGTTTTGGACTTACAAGTATCATGCAGAAATTCTTCCTGAACTTCCTAGTACTAAGAACTTGATAATTAAGTACAGAATAAAAATCCAAAGGAAATAGCATATTATCACAAAAGTTAATAGAACTTTCAACAAAGTATAAATTGAGGGTTCAAATAAAATGCAATCTAAAGGTATTTCAAAGTATGAATGAAACCAAATATTTGTGGAAAAACCAAATATTTGTGGAAAATATGGCATAAAATTTTAAACATATCTGTAAAACTTATTAAATCATCTGACCACAGCAATATAATTAGACATAATACTGAAATTATATGGTACATGAATTAAAAATACATGGAGAAATTATATTTGTTCAGGATGAATATATAATAATTTTCCAGATTTAAAAAAATGAAGTAGTATTTATTGTTAAGGGCCTTCAGATATAAACTAGAAGTAATAGAAAGATAAGACTACACAGAAACATATAAGACAACCTCAAAGATAGTCAAAGAATAAGGAACATTAAAAATAAGAAAATAAATAAAGAAGACAACTGTGTAAGAAAAAAAGCATTATGATTCTAGTGTATGTGAAGGAATTCTAGGCTTATGTGAAAGTTTTGGCTGTTAGCAAGATAAAAAAAATCTGGGCAATATACTTCTGTAAATATGAACAATATATATAAAAAAATTCAGAATAATGCTGAAAATATTCTAATTTTCATTTTGGTATTTTCTTTAAGGGTGGATATCTCCCCTTCTGAAATGGTCTTCCCAGAATCAGGAGAGTGAGGAAGACACTGATTATTTCACAACTGAGGTCTTTCTAGCTGTGTTTAGTATACAACCTGCCTTACGTACTTGTAAGAAGAACAAATATTTACTAGAAAGTATTTCTACTGTATGATGGCCCTACACTGTGTAAGCCAAAACCATCTTAAGAACTAATTTATTTTAGTTTGCTATGATAGAAATCCTAAATATCATTCTTTGAAAACACTTTCAGGGACCTTTGAAAAAAAAGTAACATTATTTAATACTATATAATTATAATACGTATTAAAATTATCATTATGGGATATTTATAATATGTATTATTATATTAAAGTTAAAGTCATTGTTTTTACTTAAAAATTTTTAAACCATTAAAACTATGAGATAGAAATAAAGAACTCATTCAGCCTATGATGGGAAATAGTCGTTATTCTTAATTTCTTAAAATATATTTATACAACCTTAAGAAAAAATCTTCAATGTAATCTATATCTACAGATCAGAGAAAAACCCACTATTACTTACAGGGTAAGGTTTTGTCAAAGTATAATGCCAATACCAAGTAGAAAAAAGCATCAAAGGCCAACATGAAAAAAGTTGCTATCATTACATATGAGTCTCCTGAAGGGTCAGGAAAAGTTACACCATTCATATTATAGTCCAGGTGGATAATCTAAGATTCAAACAAAAATAATAAATATTTAAATTAAATAAGTAGAAACAATTCAGTGTAGCAGCGAAAAATTATTTTAGTGACTTTTTCAAAAGAACCTTAAAATGAAGTTATTAATGAAATCACTTCTGTTTTACAGCAATCAAAGGACTATTAGAAGAAAATACTGATTTAAAAAATAGAATACTTGGAGGGAGGAAAAGAGGCCAAAATATATAATGTTCTAAGAACAGGAATATAAATTATAATTCATTTGCTTGTTTTCATAAAGTCATTGTAATATTGCAAAATACACTGCTCATCAAAGAATTGTACACTTGAAATCTATGTAATTTTATTAACCAATGTCACCCTAATAAATTTAATAAAAAAAAAAAAAGAAATGCAAATTTTAGAAAGAACATAGAGAATTTCTTGAAGGATCTTATTGGTATACTGATGAGAACTTACTCTTTTTCTAGTTATTACTGCAAATAAAGATTTGTATTTATAATTTTGTCAGGTAATAATAGTTACTATGTTCTAAGCATTGTTCTAAGTGCCTTTTTAATATTATCCCATTTAATCTTCATCATAACCCTATGAGGTAGGTCTTATTACTTTTATTTGCATTTTACATATGATGAAACTGAGGCACAGAGAAGTTGCATAGATTAATCAGATGAAGTAAAAAATCACATAGTCAGGAGTGACAAAGCAGAAATCAGATTACAGAAAGTCCAGCCCCAAAGCTCCATTCCTTACCCTAGACACTAGATAACTTCTCAATTCATGTTAAAATGTTATTTCATGACAAAGTAGTTTATTCTAAAAATGCTAAGCTGAGTCAACATTTGAAAATCAATCAAATTAATTCAACATAAAATAGATAAAAAGAGAAAAAGCATTTAATAAAATTGAATACCCACTTATAATAAAAAAAAAAGTTTCCTCTCAAACTAAGATATCTTTCTCAATCTGATGAATTAGATGTACAAAAACCAAACCCACAAATCATGTGTAATTGTGAAATGCTGAAAGCTTTTTCTTTGCCTACATTTCTATTCAACATTGTACTAGAGGTCCCAATCTGTGCAGTTAGGCAATAAATGAATGAATGAATGAATGAATGGCATGAGGATTGCAAAAGGAAAAAACAAACCATCATTTGGAGACAACATGATTATGTATAAGGAAATTCCAAGATAAAACCCTGAAAAATACTAGATTTAATAACAGAATATAGCAAGACTACTTGATACAATAACAATGCACCAAAATCAGTTGCATCGTTCTACACTAACAACACACATTTAGAAATAAGAATTTAAACAGAGATACTATTTATGAGGCATTGAAGAACTTAGGAATAAATCAAACAAAAATGTGCAAGACTCTATAGTGAAATTAAAACAATTATGAAGAAAAAATTAATAGGAAGATATATTACATTCATGATAAAAAAGTGTCAATTTTCTCCAAATTGATTGAAAAATTCAACTGCATTAAAATCTCAATAGCTTTGCATAACATACGGTGTATAGCTTGATAAGTTAATTCTAAAATTTATATCATTGCAAAGAACCTAGACTAGAAAAAGGTTCTCTTGGAAAAGCAAATGAAATGGTTGAATTGTTACTACTAGATATTAAGATATATTATAAAGCAAAAAATTAAGACAAAATAACAGTGCAAAGATAGACATTTGGGCCAGTACATGATTGCTTGAGTTGTGACAAAGGAAAAACTGCAATTCATTTGGGGAAAGGATGTCTTTTCAGTAAATGGAGCTGAAGCAACTGGATATTTATGTAGAAAAATTAATATTGCTTCTACATATAGATACACAAAAGTCCTTTTGAAAAAGATTCTGTATCTAAACGCAAAAGCAGAATCAATCAAGCTTCTAGAATAAAAAGGTAGAATATCTCTATAATCTTGGAATAAGCAATGATTTCTTGAACAGACACAAAATGTATTCTATATTAAAGAAAAACCTGACAAACTGGGCTTTATCAAAATTAAGAACTTCTGTTCAACAGAAGCACCACTAAGAGAGTAAAAATGTCAGCAACGAATAACTGAAAAATGTCTCATATTCAGCATCTATAAAGAATTCCTACTGAGCACTCAGGAAAAGGTAGAAAACACAGTAGAAAATGGGCAAAAGAGCTGGTTTGGCGATTTTTAAAAAAGAAAATTCAAAAAGACATCAATGATCAGGTAAATAAAAGTTAATGCTATGATGACATATCATTACATATCTATTAGAATGGCTAAAATTTCAAAGACTGAAAATACTAAATGTTGGTGAAGATCTGGAACAGTTGGAATTTTGAAACACCGTAGGTACAAAAGTGAACTGATGCAACCACTTTTCACCCAAAAACAAATTGAGATTTCAAAAGAGGTTTACACGACACTTTTAAATAAACAGATAGAATGCTTAGTTATGTGAAGTGAAAAGAAAGATAAATATTTGTATATAGAAATAAAACTAACAGAAAATACTTCAAAGTGAAAATATATCTGAGTTGTAAAAATTTGGAAGACTTTCTTATTCAAATTTCTTTGGGAGATGACCATTTTTTCTACAATGTAGTAACAACATTTTAAAATTTGGCTTTAGAGTAGAATTGTTTAGGACAAAAGTTGTTCATTTGAAAGAGTCATGAAGTATGAAATTCTTCTGAAAGTTCAATAATAAACCGATTAACTCTTCTCTCACCTGGGCCATTCCAGCAGTGAAGGCAAATGGGCTGCAGATACTCAAAATCCACTCCACAGATGTAGGAAGTTGCCTATAAAATACAGTGAGTCCCACACCCCCCCAAAAGAGAGTGAGGAGAAACACAACCAAATTGATGAGGACAGTTTTCTTGAACAGCACGCTCATCAGGAATGCTAAAGCTATCTGAAAGAGAGAGAAGACAGCCGGCTGTTATTTAGATTTAGTTTACTGAGAATCGTTGGTAGCACAATAAAACAAGCATCTTTATATCATAATGTCTTCATCATTGAGTCAGTGATGAAAATATTAAGGTATAATTGTACTCAGTCCTTCTCTCAACTCCTTTATAAACAGGATCCTTATCTGCCTTATTCAAATGCTAAGCTTTTGTTGCTAAGCAAAGGGTGGGCAAAGCTGGAAGAAGAGCTAAGGAAAACAGACTTGGAAAGATCGGAAGACACTAAATTAATGTGTTAAAGTGCATTGACGTACCCTCTGCAGAAAATACCCTGGAAAGTGGGAGAAATCAGAGGCTCTTGTTCAGAGAAGGGGGAAGAGGTGAGAAGTCAGGACAAGGTGGACTATAAAAGGGAGAGGAGCTGCTACCATGTGACAGGGACCTCTGGGGCAGAAAAGATGTGTCCACCCCTCAAGTGCATCCTCATTAATCATCTACAAAAGTCTGAGAAAATTTAGAGCCAAAATATATTTTCATTTTTGAGGCATCATTTCATTACATCAGTTCTTCATGCAAAAGAAAAGTCCATTTTTATTTATGTTACATCATTTTATCACATTCAAAGAGACACGCAAAACACACACATACACACACACACACACACACACACATACAATGGACATAAAAGGAATGACGAATAGCCTCCTGCAACATTACTTTTTTCTACAGATAGCTAAGGCCTAAAGCAGAGAAAGTGGTAATAAATGCATAAACTTACCAAGGACAAGCCATATAAGAAAAAGAGTGTAAATATAACCATGAAGCCTGTCATGACTATAATTTGGGTAGATATTATGATAATTGTAATGATTATGGAAATAATGAAGATGAAGCCAGCATAGATTAAACCCCAGGAGAGCCTAAATAAAGACAAAAAGTTATTGCAATTATTTTAACTATATTATGAATATTTAAAACATACAAAAATATCTAAGGAATAATGCAATGATTGCCTTTGTATCTGCCACCTCGATTAATTACTAAAATATTATTCATATTACATTGGCATGATGCCTACTTGCTAGGTGTCAGCTCTCTATTCACATATTTTATAAATAGTATAAAGATTGTATAAATAGTATTATATGTATTTTTCTGCAACTCGTCGTCATCAATCAACATATACAATAGTATACACAGCTGTATATTTCATTATAAAAATACATACCAGTGTTCTGCCCATAGATATTTGTTTCCTTTTCTTGTTTTTTTACAAATGCATTTTTCTAAGAACATTCTTCTATTTGTCATTTTTGGGAAAATGCACAAACATTTCTCAGAGGTAAATTTGCCGAACTTAAGGGGGTAGGCATTTTGTGCCCTCAGCTTAATTGTATATTACCAAAGTATTCTGATTGTAGACTTGGAAAGGAAACTTAACAGCTACTAATCAAGCAAGTAACCACAGAAGCATTGGAGGGAAGATGATAATCTGACCATTCTTGAGGGTCTCAGCCAGCACCTCCACTCTCCCTACTAGCAGAAAATTGAAATTTCTTAACTCTACTAAGCTCATTCCATTTTTGCTGTTCCTATTCATGATTCCTGAACTGATATAAATTATGGTATGCCCTTAAGTATTCACACTGTTTTGCTTTATATGTGCTGGTGTTCACATTTTTACAAGGTAGCTATTAATAAAAACAGTATTTACCCTGAGATCTAACAAGCCTAAAGGGGGTTTTAGCCCAAGCTGAGTGAACTGCAGTCCCTATTATTAATTCATGGATCTATTCAAGGTAGACAAAGTAAAACAGTTTAAAAAGGTATGATGAAGCAGCAAGCCTTCGCTTTTTCCTCTACATAAAATCGCTTTATTAAGAATTCACTTTCTACTACTCGGTCATTAAAAAAAAACGAAATATTACCATTTGTAATCACATGGATAGACCTAGAGGGTATTATGCTAAGTGAAATAAGTCAGACAGAGAAAGACAAATACCATATGATTTCACTTATATGCTGGAATCTAAAGAACAAAATAACAAACAAAAGAGAAAGAGACTCATAGATACAGAGAACAAACTGGTAACTGCCAGATGGGCAGGGGTTGGGGGACTAGGGGAAAAGGTAAAGGGATTAAGAAGCACAAATTGGCAGTTACAAAACAGTTACAGGGGTGTGAAGTACAGCATAGGGAATATAGTCACTAATATTGTAATAACCACATATAGTGCCAGGTGTGTACTAGACTAATCAGGGGAATCACTTCGTAAATTATATAAATGTCTAACCACTATACTGTATACCTGGAACTAATATAAAATAATATTGAATGTTAAAAAAAAAAAGAATTAAACCACCCCAAAATATAACAAAAGTAGTAAAACTGAGATCCTGCATCAATATGTCCCAGTACAACACATTTACTGCTTATTTGACTTCTTTCTAAATTTCATATCATTACAATGATTCAGCCTGTGTTAGAAACATCAGCATTTTTTAAAAAGCCTACCACATTCTGTAGAATCTACTTCCTAAGAACAGATGGGAACTACAAAGGTAGGAATTGAAAACCACAGAGTAGGGGAATTACAAATACAGGAAATTAAAACATTACCTAAAAAAAAGGAACTCATTGCAGAGAGCTGGGCATAGGGATGAGAGAGATATTACTAAATCCAAGAAAACTTTCATGATACAAATAAAGCAATTCAGACATCACACTTAGAGAATAAACAGTGATTACATTTATTATCATAAATTTAAAAAAAAGGTTGTCATAAAATATATTTGCAATAGATGTCCTGTACTTAATAAAAATGTTTCAGAATCTTTTTTCTTCTTAGTTTTAAGGCTATATATATATATATATATATATATATATATATATATTCATTTTACTAAATTTTAGTTACAGGCATACTAAGAAGGTTTTATCTTGAGAATAAATTCACATCTAAATATACAGTGCCTTTCTGATTTTCATCTAGAGTTGACTTCAGTATTTTAGGTGACTGCACAGATGGTGTTCCACAAGACATGCCCTTGACTGAAAGTTCTTTTTATACAGAGCCCCTCTCTCTCCCCTCTTAAAAGACTCCATTTATTCTTTTTTCCTTCCCTAAGTTCCACTACAAAAACATTCTTCTCCTCCTTACTTTTTTATTTAAAGACACAGTTTCTTTTTCTTTTTCACAATTTGTATATATTAAAATTAAAACTCTATTAATAAAACATACTTCCTAGAAAATTTATAATTTCCTAGACAATAATTTTATTTCTGGGAACATGTGGCTTGTTTCTTATCCATTCCAAATAGTTCCACATTTGTAAATATTATTTTCTTGACATGGGGGTTATACAGAGAAATATCTCCCATTAGGTTTCTTTTTGGGTAAAATAGATTATTTTTCCTTTGTTTTTTAGATAGCATGGATTGTATTGCAGAGGTCTCTACTTTGACCTCTCTGAAGCTTAGAGCTTGTATGACTTGCATTTTCATCTGCTAATATTACCTATTTATTATTTTGGTAGGTTTTTGCTTCTCCTCAATTATTTGTCTTTATTATAATACAAATACATGCATACACACACACACACACACACACACACACACATAGATATTTCAAAATTTCAAAATCACTTTAAACTATTTGTGGAATGGACCAAGATATGTGTGTTGTAGGTGCTGGAACCATTATACAGACTCTCTCTTTTAAATACCAACATGTGGTATTTAGTTGCTCCAAGTTATATATCTCTAGTGACCAAACCTCTGAACACAAGCTAGCCAATATAGGACTCTATTTTCTTCAACACAAAGAACTCTGAAGAAATCAGATGATAACTATGGACAGACCAAGCCAGAGAGTTGCAATCAGGATGCCTGGTTTGGAGTCCCAGCCCTGGCACTCAGCATCCATTTGACATCAAGTAACTCTTATATTCTCTTTGATCTTAATGGTAGTTTCATCACAGCATTAGCTGAACATACTCATGGCACAGAAAAAGTGCTCAGCAAATTATAATCACTACTGCACGTGGCAAAATCTGGCAAAGACTCAATCGAAAAGAACAAAAGAAAAAGTAGCCAATATATCAAGTTTAAATCATGATGTTCTGCAACTCTTTTTCGCTGCCTCTTCACTTCTCTTATTCATTTGTACTGCTTGCATCCGTTACTCACCAGAATGCTGAATCTCGTAGACCCATCATTTTCATCAAATCCTTACACTTTTTTCTCTCTTTTGTAACATCGAGTGATGCAAAATATATAAATGAAGAGAAGTAAAGCAAGCAGTAGAAAATAAACATCTCATTTTGAAGGATGTCTTTAGAAATAAAAGGTAATGTCTTCATATTTGTAGCAGTGACTGACATCAGTTTTTCCATCACAGAGTGATTTGTCATGATCTGAAAAAGTGTTTAAACAAACAAAATCATTATTCAAGGTTGAGAAACTGGTGAAATCAATAAGCTACGGGGATTGTGCCGATGCCAATTTCCTGGTTTTAAAAACTGTCTTATGGTAATGTAAGCTATTACTATCAGGAGAACCTGGGTGAAGGAAACAGAGACCACCCTGGCCATTGTTTTTGCAACTTCTTGTCATTCTGTAACTACTGGAAATTTTAAAGTTTAAAAAAACAGCAGTGTGTTCCTTTGCCTAAATCCAGTCTCACCATCTGTATACCTGCTTCATTATATAAACATGTGAAAACCTGAGTATATATCACCTTTCATCAAAATCTTGGTGCTTCTAGAATTAGTTTACATTATTTATTAGAAATTTTCTTACTTGTATAATAGCAGCATTAATTGCAGTTTGTAAAGTCACAAATCCTGTATTCCAGTATTTGGCCAGTGAACATGCAAAGTCACTGTCTATATTCCAGCAATGAGCTGTAAGCACAGAGAAAAGTGGAACCAGCATTATGGGATGAAGGCAGTTGGAGAATAAGAAAGAAGAATCTAAGAGAAAGCAATCTAGAGGAGGCTCCCATAGTCAGAACCTTTAACCACTTGCAAATAAAAGTTCTTAATAGGGCAACTTCATTCACAGAGACCACAGGATGTACAGGGAGGCTTGGAAGAGAAAAAGATGAAAGCTCCAACTATATTGGACTCCTCACGGTGCCTCAAAATGCCAAATGCACTCTGGTGCTAGAATATTTTCTGTGCTCAGATGCTCTCCCTCCGGATGAATTCATGGCTCACTCTTTCTCTCATCCTGCTCTCTTCTCAAAAGTATAAAATCATCATAGAAGTCTTTCCTGGCCACCGTAAATAAAAATGTCTAAAATAACTCTTTCAGTCTCTATCTTCTATCTCTGTTTTGTTTTTCTTTGTTGCTTTCTCACCACCTGGCAGGGTACATTGTTTTCCCCCATTTTCTGTCCCTGGCTGTAATAATTTGTGCAAGCAGCCTCTGCATTTTGTTCACTTCAATCTTAGGGGCCAAGAACAGTGCAGCCCACATACTAGACCCTCAGTGAATGCATGCAAAAGAACCAATGCTATTAGTCGCATCAATCCTGCTCCCTAAGGGGTCCTCAAATCTGTTCACCTCTGTCCTCAGCTGCCTCTATGCTGGTCAAAGCCACCATCAGCTCACTAGGATGTTTCATTGCATTCTCCCTGGCTCCTCTGTAATCCATTCTCAGGGCTATATCTAGAGAGCTACCTTAGGCTTGGAAATCTAGTCAGGCCTTTGCCCTGACTGAGGTAATGTGATGGCTCCCAATGGCCCTGGGATTAAAGGTTAAAGGACGTCACGGGATCCAGCCCCTAAGTAAGTCCAGCCTCATCATCCCATCGTGTTCCTTTGCATATTCTCTATGTAGCTATCCTGCTCTTCTTCCATACATAATAGGAGATGCCCTTTTACACCTCAGTGCCTTCACACTTGCCCTTGTTCTATCAGAAACACAATGCCTCTAGCACCTCACATGTGCTATTTCTTCTGTTAGTTTAAGCATCACTTCCCCAGATAGGACTTCTCTAATCCCAAGCATATTAGGACCCCATGTCTAAGTCCCTTCAAGGTCCTGCCCTTATCATTAACTGCTCAATATATGTCTTTCCTGCTAAACTGGAATCACACCTGAGGCTGGAACCTATCGGTCTTGATCGCCCTCAGCATCCTTCGCAGCATACACCTGTGAGCTCACTACATCTATGTTGAATGACTCTATGATCTTTTGTGTATCATCCTCTAGTGAGATAAAACATGACTTTTGAAAATACTTTAGCAATAAAATGTGCTTTTGAATTTTCTCATGTACCATTGAAACCATCTGTCTCTGTTGAACATCCCAAACAATTCCTTATATTAAAAACATAAAAAATGCCATACTGTTATTTTACATGGGAAGTCACCTGAGAAATGTTCTTCCTTCAAAAATGGAATGATATGTCCCTGAAAAAATTTTAACTTATAAGAAAAAGTGTCATTAAAGACGATTCCCACTGCAGTTAGGAAATGGTCTAAAATTATTTTATCCATAGATTGTTGATTTGGTGCCCCAATAACTTCTTTTCCTGTGAATTACAATAAAAAAGACATAGAAGATTGTTAAGGAGTTTCACTGCAACAGAATGTGATGTCCAACTGTATCATCATATATTTTTTGTTAGAATTAAATAAAATCTTTTTCCACTTAAATAAACAACCCAAAATGCAAGGGGAAATTTTTCATTTTAATGCTTTAGATTCTAGAATCAGGAGACATGTATAAAAATTAAGTGTTCTCTTTAATTTTTAAATTTTTTTTCCAATTCACATTTTCATTTCTTTATTTCTTTATTTCTTTATTTTTAATTAAGTTTATTGGGATAACATTGGTTAATACAATTATATAATTTTCAAAACTATCATTTGACACCTGTATATTCTATTGTGTGTTTACCAAAGTCCAGTTTCCTTCAGCTACCATATATATGACCCCCTTTACCCACTTCACCTTTCCTCTAAACCCTATATTTGACCCCCTTTACCCCATTTACCTCCCCCTTCCTCCCCCACCCCACTAGTAACCACTAGTCTATAGTACTCTGGTAACCACTAGCCTATCATCCATATCCATGAGTCTCTGTTTGTTTGTCCTCCTCATTTGTTGCTTTTAGGTTTATATCCCACATATAAGTGATGTCATGTGATTTTCAACTTTTTCTGTCTGGCTTATTTCGCTTAGTATGATTATTTCGAGGTCCATCCATGTTGGCACAAATGGCAGTATTTCATCTCTTCTTGTGTCTGAGTAATATTCCATTGTATATATGTACCACAGCTTCTTTAGCCAATCATCTAATGTAGGACACTTTGGCGGCTTCCATGTCCTGGCCACTGTGAATAATGCTGCTATGAACATTGGTGTACAAGTATCTTTTTGTATATGGGTTTTCAAGTCTTTGGGGTAAATATTCAGTAGAGGGATTGCTGGATCATATGATAGATCGATTCTTAGTTTTTTGAGGAGCCTCCATACTGTTTCCCATAGTGGCTGTACCAATTTGCAGTCCTACCAGCAGTGTAGGAGGGTTCCTTTTTCTCCAAATCCTCTCCAGCATTTGTTATTACTTGTTCTGTTGATTATGGTTATTCTAATAGGTGTGAGATGGTATCTCATTGTGGTTTTGATTTGTATTTCCCTAATAGCTAGTGATGTTGAGCATCTTTTCATATATTTGTTGGCCATTTGTATGTTCTCTAGGGAGAAGTGTCTGTTCAGGTCCTCTGCACATTTTTTGATTGGATCGTTTGTTTTGTTTTATTTTAATAATAACAAGTCTTAGGGCAACTTTGGTTCATAAAAAGACTATGCCAGGATAAGGATGTATAAGATAAGCGGTACACATAAGAAATCAGAGTTACTGAAGCAAAGGCACCTCATTTGATCTGTGCTTTATGCAGGAACCAAGAGCACAAAGTGACTCTGTACCTAACAGAAAGCAGTTTCACCTGTTAGAAATTAAAGATGAAAAAGCTGATAGCCAGATTGCACCCAACTCACTCATGAGTGAAATACACATTCTGGTTATTTCGGTTACATAGTGACCTCATTTAGAATGAATGAAGGCCTTTAAAGATGTTTATAAATGACATCAAACACAGATTATCTTTAGATTGTCCATCCTTACTTTTCATAGTTTTAAAATATTGTTTAATAACAATGACCTAATACCTTCTTTTTAGATTTTTTTCATGAATTATAACTCTTAATCATTGTATTTCCATATTAAAAACACCTATATCCACCAATGGCATATTTTTCCTAGACACTATTATGCAAATCTGGAATTAAAAATCTATTGTTTTAGTTAAATTCCAGTAGAAATGTAGGTCTGCCTAAATTGGACTCCCTCAAGCTGAAACAGTTTTAAAAGCTACTGGTTGTAAGAGAAAGAAAAAACTAACCAAATTTATATGCTACTTTGATACCTAAATAATTAGCATAATGAATCATTCTAACTTCAAATTAAACATATCTTACAAAAATATAAAACAAGGTCAATATCTTTTTTGTCATTAGTACACTTACCTATCAAAAATGGAGCGAGTGCCGTTTTATTCATTATCTGCTTGGTTATATTAGAGATCGGTGTATATACAACAACCATAGAGTTATTAAATTTATCTACTCTTCCCAAATCCTGAGGCGGCATTTCAGGAAACTGGCTATTTTCTCTAAAACGTGAAAATAAGCCCATGTACAGGCCTAGAAGCACTGGAACCCCCCACTCCTATAACATAGAGGGGACAAAGAAGAACAAATTTAGACTGCATTTCTTTAAAGATCTCAGTCAACACCAAAGAACTAAAGACAAATTCAAATTTTGCCACATGGTTGGCTTCTTTCTGCTCTCCATTCTTCCAAATAAAGGGAACTCAATGAAAGACACATACCAGGACAGTTGCCACCTATATCACTTTCCAATATTAGTTCATTAAGTCGTGAATGACTGTAGGAGCCATCATATAAACTAACAAGACAACTAACAGGATGACGACTTCTGTATGCATGGCATCTGGCTGACTAAAGTCTGCGAGACGCAAGTTATCCCAGGTAGAGTTCATGGTGGCAAATAGCACTAGTCTTGTCAGTTGTCATATCCCCGTATTGGAAATGAAAGAAAATGAAAAGGAGCTGAGTGGTATAGACTGTCTAGTGTTTTACCAGTATCAGTAATCTCTTCCTGCTTGGCACAATGCTAGACCATATTTCCAGCCTCTGGAAATTTAGTGAGACCAAGGAATTGAGTTCTGGCCAATGGAATGTGAACAGAAGAGATATATGCCACTTCCGGGCCTGGCTCATGGAAACTTCCACAGCTTTCTATATTCTGTCCAGGTCCCTCTACTTCTTGATTTTCTGACTAGGGGCAGAGGATCCAGTTAAGATCTCCAAGGCCTAGCAAGATGGCTGAACCCCTAGGTGAAGAAATCTGGGTCCCTGAATGACTGTGTGGAGAAGATTCCTTCACCTACTCAACCCACTTCACTTTCACTGCCAATCTTATTTAGACTGTGAATATATTAAAAAATAAACCTCTGCTTTGTTAAGCCACTGAGATTTGGGGCCGTTACCTGTAGATAGCCCACCTACCTAATTCAAACTGTCGATCAGTAGTGTTACTTGATCATAATTCTTGGAAATCATCTCTTGTAGATGATTTATGACCTTGAAAATAAGTCCTTAAAATTAAAATCCCTTGATTTCTGCTAGGCACTGCTTTTATTGTTTCTTGACTGTTAAATGCATTACATGTAAATTATAGCAACTGTTAAGCAACTTAAATTATACCAACTTAACAGTTGCTATAATTTACCATGTAATTAAATTTTCACTTAATCTCATTTTTTAAAAAATGAGTAAATACTTTTCATCTTTCCAATTCTATGTTATTTTCAGGACTGCTATAAGTCTCTCAATTCCACAAGTACAACTAGAGACAATCTCAAAGTCAATAAATCCCATCTATTACTTAAAATATAAGATAAGAAAATCATTAGGCAACGAAATACCAGAATAATGCTAATTGCGGAAAGAGCAAACTTGCAAACATACCAGTGAGCTCTCTCTTTTCATCCTCCATTTCTTAAGAAGATTTTTGCACAGAAGTGCTTGAGTTTGTTGATAAACATTTTTCTGTTTTCTGTGCATTTAGCCTGTTCATTAAATGAACAAGAAGAAAGTAAACATGGTGGAGCATAAACTAGAAAAAAAAAGGTATAATAAAAACCTTGATCATATTTTGGGGGAAAATATTTCCTACCTTTAAGAACTGCTGAAAAAAATGTGTTTAAAATGTTATTCAATAACTTATGATTATAAAATCTTACCTCGAATATACTCACTGTAAGCTATTTTGTGGGGAATGGTGAGGAGATGAAGTGACTATTATCACAATTTTATAATAATATAGAGTATGACAATGGAAAAAGTATCATTAGATTTCAGAACCTATAAGATACTTCACATTTTTAACCTTTTACAACATATTCAAACTATATAAGTAGAGTAAATGAATTGTATCTCATCTGCTTAATAATTTCTTTTTTTGTAATTATATAGAAGTCCCAGAATATACATTAAATTAATATTGAAACTTAACCTCATTACTTAACCTCTGAATAATTATGTCCATTACATGTAATCCCCAATGAGATATTTTCTTGTGGTATTTACCTTCCAAAGTGATTTGAACAACTTTTATCAAAAGAGTTAGGCCCTGGGATAAGAATCCAGACTCAAACTTTGAAATTTGATTTTGATATACAGGAAGAATAAAACAATTTATCTCAATTTTCTGAATTCAGAAGTCCCTGAATGACCAAGAAAACAATTCTGCAAGTAAGTTGAAAGAAAGAAAAGAAAGAAAGAAAGAAAGAAAGAAAGAAAGAAAGAAAGAAAGAAAGAAAGAAAGAAAGAAAGAAAGAAAGAAAGAATTAGTCACATGGGAAAGTAATTTTGCCCAAATACTTGCAAATAAACAAACAGAGACAATTTTTTTTTAGTTATAAAATCTCAAAATTAAATTATTTTAGATTTGCTTATCAAAATATTCAGACAATTCTGCCTCCATTAGCATAGAAGCAAAATTTACCATTTTCCTATATTCTACTGTAGTATCTACACAATAAATTTGAGGAAATAATAGAAAAGCTTTTGTCATTAGGTCTTCAGTATAAAACACATAAGTATTTAGAAACATCTGAAACACAGAATGATTTTTAGCAGTGTCCACCCACATATTTGGCATAGCACAACAAAATAGAGCTGTACTTACTGTCAGGAAGAACAGAAAAAGTATTCTGGAAACAGTTTCAAAGCACAGTTCTCTTTTTGTCTAAGGCAATGATTAAAATTTCTTTATCACCACTTCTTCATTTATTCTTTAAATGGGCATCTACTTCCAACACTTCTTATCCAGGCTGGCTTCTCAAAAGGGTGTAGTCAGACCAAGCTGCATATGATGAACTTGTTTTGTTTTCTGTCTTTTCTTCCCTAAGCCAATTATTCTGCAGGGAAATGCCTGTTCTGTGGTTGGTTGGGACTAAAACAAATCCTGTGTCTGTGCACTTGGCCTTTCAACTCCAGGGATAAAGGGGACAATGGTAAAAAAGGAAAATGGAGCTAGCTCTTGAGACATGATGAGACCTACATGGGGGAAAGAACAATAAATGAGTAAAAACAGTGATTAAGCAAAGTAGTTTTATTTCTATGAAGTCTTTAGCTACTTTTTTTTTCACTACTAATGTCTAAACACAACTGTCAATGATATGCTTGACTAATTGAGACAAAATGGGCAGACTGTGCTGGAGCTGAACTTTTTTTGCCTAATAAGGTTAAGCAACCCATTGTCTGCCTTGAAGAAACACCTAAGCTGTACAAATGAAGGATAATACACAAATTCTTTTCTCCCATCATGTTCAGAGTGGATAGAGGAGTTCACAAGACAACTGAACAGAATAAAAGTAAGTGGATTGCTAAGGCCTAACAAAACATATAAAAAGATCCAGGTCAATTTTTATCCATGACGACTAGGAAAAAACCCTGAAATTTATTCAGTTGCTATTGCATAGTTTATCTCTCTCTGTAAAGGGTTCCAAACTTCTCATGACCTGCCAAAGTAAATGTCAAAACAGGAAACCAAAGTCCACAAATTGGGAAATCTCAAATATTTGACATGGCTCCCAATCCACAGATGTTAATAATCATAAAGCTGAGATGTTCTGGAGAAGGGGAGGTAATTTTTTTGTAATTATATACATTTCTCTTTATTAGTAATATAGACTACTAATTTGTAAATAGTTCTATATTTAAAAATAGCCAACAGTGAAATATTACACGTCTTTTATGTTTAAAATATGGCAAAAACAAAGGTAGCAAGACGTTCTAAAAGTTTCATGATACGGGAAAGGTAGAAGGTCATAAACACTGTTAAAATTTTGTATCAGTAATAGATCATGGTCCAAACAAAAATTCTAAGTTTCTTTCATATCACCTGAAATATATTTCAGGTTTTTATTAATTTTGTTGTTGTTTTGTTGTTTTGTTGTTTTAGACCCAATATACTCTATTTTAGGAATCATTTTCCTATTCTGCCTTTCTTATTTACAATTACATTAAAATTCACAACTATAATATCAATAATTATTTAGATTAAATATCTTACTAGATTCACTTTTTATCTTTTTTTGTGTATTCTCTATGTTCATCTTTCTTGGCTTCTTCACTCTCATTTATTTTTATTTGGCAAACCATTTTCCTTATTTAAACTTGAAGGGTTACCCTTAAACATGACCCAATTTGATGAGAAAGTATCGAACTTCCAGGCAGAAGCACATTGAAATGGAGGCTAAACTATATCTAAAATAGAAGTTCAGATATATAGCCAAACTTTGTTTCTTCAACAGAAGAAACAAAGAGAAAGGAAAGCACATCTGTAGGTATTGAAAAGGAAAATTAAAGCCAGAACTGTGAGTAGTATGTCGGAAATCCAGCAGTCCAAAAGGTGTTTTCATACACCTGTGACCTGGACTTGGTGCTTGACAGGTTATAAAGCTGGACTTCCTATCTCTGCATAAATCCAGAAACTTCGCAGGACTGTTCAGTGTTAGAGACTAGAAAAACTTCACCTACTACCCCACAGAAAAGTAAAGATATATACTGCCTTTGCCCAATCTCTGGGGTAAAAAATATATATCCTCCATAGAAAATGAAAAACTCAAGTATATGCAGCACATGTCAGACACAGGACACAGGAGCGGGATCTGAGTTTATTCTCCCTGCATAGCAACATGTCTAAGTACAATAGCACAGCAGTTAAATGTATGCACTCTGGAGCCAAACTGGGGTTCGAATTCTGACTCTGCCACAGCTGAGTAACCTTGTAAAACTATTTAACTTTGCCCCCAGTTTTTTCATCCATGAAGATGGAGATAATAACAGTTCATACACACATACACACACACACACGTATGGTTATTTGGAGGATTAAATTTATTAATATAAGTAAAGTTCATAGAACAATGTTTGGAAATTTGTAAAAGTTCAAAAATATTATTTGTTGTTGCTGATACTCCTACTTCTTCTCCTCCTCTTCCTATTACTATTATTATCCTGGAGCCCCACAGACAAGACACAAATAAATCTATAGAAATATGTCAGGGATACAGGGTATAAAGCAACAGAGTTAAATATACATAGATATAGTCCTCCTAGCAGCTAAGCTCATAATCAAAAGTCTACCATTAAAAGAAATCAGCAGATCAAAATAATGGGACTATTAGCCACTTCAAGAACTAAATAATAATAAAAATTATGACAGACTATAAAATACATAAATAAAATATCAAAAAAGTGATATGCTAGTAAAAACAGGAGACAATGAAAAGGAAGACTAATGGGAAAACAACTCATCAAAATTTATAGACATTTAAAGGGATTAATAAAAGTTAAGTTTTAAAAACTTAATGGATAAGATTTATAGCCGATGAGACACAGCCGAAAAGGAAATTAATAAACTGAAATGCATCTGAAGAAATCATATAAAATTTAGTGCAAAGAGAGAACAAGATGGAAAAATATTTGAGAGGTTAAAGGACATTAAAGATAAAATGAGGGTGTTTGGCAAATGTCTAATAGGCATTTTTTCATGAGAAAAATAAAGGGAATAAATAAGAAGAATGTTCAAAAATAAAATGCATAATAATTTTCCAGAACTGAAGACATAAGCCCTCAGATTAGAAAACAAACGAAAATCCAATAATTGACTATTTTACAGTAAGCTTGCAAAATATGAGAGAGGAAGAGGGGAGAGAGGAGAAAGGAGACAGAAAAATATTTTAAAAAAAATAAAATAGAAAAGATATTATCAACTAAGGATCAACAGCCAAAAAATATAAAATAGAATAATGTCCTCAAAGAGCTGAGAGAAAATGAACTGTTAACCTCAAATTCTGTATCTAGCTAAACGTACCTGAAATAATCTTCAGAGAGAATTTACCTCTTATAAAGCCAGGCTTCAAGAATACTAAAGAATATACTTCATAGTAAAAAAAATAATTATTTAAAAGTAATTGAATCAGACAGAAAAGTTTGCATGTCAGAGGATTTGGTGAACAAGTTGCCAAAACTAAATATTCATTGACTATAAGCAATAATTTTGTAGGAGAGGAAGTAAAACTTCCCATCGACTAAGCATTTTTGAGTCTGTGCTGATAGAATCTTAAGGGTTTCTATGGGTTTGGAGAGCTTAAATTGCTAGTTAAAAACAGAGACAGAGTTGGTATGAGAATATATGTGAACCATGTCACTGTTTTCCTCAGTTTGTTGTAAGGGCCTGCCATTACCTGAATTACTGTCTTTTTCATCAACTGGCCACTAGAAATTCTCCCTTTTCACTTGAAAAAGCAGCCCTTCTCAACCATAGTCTTAAAGATAATGCAGGATAGTGGGGGAGGCATTTGACAGAATATGTCCTTAAATAAGGGAGATGATGAGAATAATTGATGGGATCAGGTGCATGGGTGTGGACATCGATCTCATAAAGGAATGCTGTGCATTCTTGCTAATAGGAAGAAAGAGGGTATGGGTATAGGGAAACTTGGTTGGTTGCTGAGGCTGTTGCTAAGAAGACATTCTCATCTAATTGCTTCCATGTTCACAGTCAAATGGGAAGCAAGGTCTTCTGATGAGAGTGAGGGTAAAGAGATATTAGACTCTGAGAAGCAAGAAGATGTGATTAAGTCATTTAGTTAGTTATCCAATTCAATGAAAGAGTGCAGAGGTTAGGAGAGTGTAGTGAAGTTGGAAGACAGAACTTAGGCTCCCCTTGAAGGCAGTAATCATTCATTTAAAGTGAGACTCGTCATTTTGTTCATGTGTATCTTCTACCAATGTTTATCTCCTTAGGGTTTTAGATTAGGGGTGTGCCAGGCAATTATGATGAAGGGTAAGAGGGTAAAGCATTAATGGTGTCTATAATGGAGTCACTGCTAGCTGAGGTAAGCCTCTCCCTTTAAAGGATGAGGACTGCTAAGTGGAGATGGTAGAAGCCACTTCTTTCTTGCCAACTTCATTTGGTCCACTAGTTCCCAGATTGTGCTTTCAAGCACATGACAGAGAGCTGGCTCACTGTGTCCAGGAAGGTAGGGAACTTTGAACTTGGCATCTAAGATTAAATCAAGGCTTTATTGAAGTAAAACAAAATATGTGGTCATGATTCAGTTTCTAAGAAAGAAACTTTCCAAGTAAACTAGAACTTAGCAGCACATTAGAGCAAACCACAAGTTTTCCAGAATTTGAGCTGCAGCACTAACATTAACCATCTATTTCTTCTCCACTTGCATGTTTTTTTCTTAAAAGCTCAATATCTTGCCTATCTGCTTTATGAAGAATACATACAGACAATCGTTTATGGCCAGAGGAACTAGGAACAACTACCAAGATTATACCAACATTGTCCTAGAACAAAATCTCAGCGCCAAGAGTCTGCAGACCGCTGTATAGCATGACCACAGCTGCCAGCATCGTGGTACCTACTCGGACCTCTGGGACAGAGGTCGAAGGAACCCTGCCTGGCATCGGCATTGCTCCAGATCCAATCCTTGTTATCCCCAGTTTGGAGTCACATGACATGGGTGCAGTTGCTAGAGGCCCACCCCTGAGAGCTTGCCAAAAGAAGATAAAGCTGTCCCCAGAAAAGGGGAAATTGTTGTAACCTCCGTAAACACTTCCAAACGTGACCAATACAGAATTTTAAATAGTATTTATAAGATCTTCTCTGTTTCTAGAATTAACTGTGTTCCTTTCTTTCGAGAACTTTGCTGATTATTCTATTTAGGTTCGATCTTTCTGTAAACTAATTTCTTCACCCGGACAATGATTTTTTTTCATGAACAGACCATATAATAGAGGTCTAGGTTGCCCGGCATGGTGGTTGGTTGGTTGTAGTCTTTCTTAGTAACTGATTAGGTCAACTGTTTTTTTCAGCGTCCATAATGAACTGTGTAGTCACCACAGTGATGCTGTTATCCAGGCGACAGGGTCTGGTGACACTCTTTTTTCTCAGCTACAGAAATAAACCTCCCAAGCTGATAGCACAGACATGATATAGATCTAACGATCTCTCCCCAGCTGTGGAAGAGAAACATGGCTAAGTTCTTATACTCTAACCACCCATTTTCCATGACCACTACCAACCTACTCACTCATGTTATCATCTTTTTCATCCCAGTATCTTTTTATTATAATTTCATTACAGGTTGAAGTTTACAGACTAGCATATACTAAATGCATTTCAGGTAAGCTGTTCCCTAATGACATGGAAAAGCAGAATAATCAGATGAATAAGCTGCCTCCAAAGCCAACTTCTAAGAAATCTACCTGTAGACTAAAATGCCATGGATGGAATTTAGGCACTAATGATTTTTAATCCCAAAGGGCCTGGATATCCTTGACCTTATCTATCTTCTTGACCTTTTTCTTGCATCATCACAGGTACTCATCTTATTGGAGTCTGTTGCATTATCCATGAAACACAAAAATTAGAATGAACATTTTTTATTTTCATTATGCCCCTAGCAAAGAGAATCATATAGTAGGTGGTTAAATATTTGCTGAAGTAAATTTTACAAGATATATGCTTTATCAAAAAAGTTTTATATGAAACAAGAAAAATAAAATGGAAAAGCTAAAGAAGTTATATATATGGAAATTATAGGGATAGCTTCTAAAGCTAAACCTCACTGTTGGTGGTTTAAAAGCTACAAAGGACACAGATTATAACCTAATAGGTAATTCTCCCCATCTCAGATCTCTGAGAGCCTCCTGCAGTGCCATAAAACATTCATTATTGTATGAAATTTCTTGTCAATTTTCACAGCTGTGAACTTTTTTGGTCTGCTTCTATAAAATGTTGACTTTTGCTATTCTTTATTTCTTCATCAATAAATCTGTGGTAAAGATTCCTGGCCATAAAACTCATAGACTTTTTGAGTCTATGCCAGTAATCTCTGCTTACTAACTACTGTCTTGTTGATTTCTTTAATAACATCATTAATCTGACAACAGGTTAACCGAGATTTCATATATGCAGAAATACCACTCAACTCATTAGAAGTTATAAATGGCATTTAAGTATTTCTTCGTGGGTACAATTTCCTCAAACTTGACTGGTTCTTCAGGGTCAAGATCTGATTTCTTAAAAAAAAAAAAAACCTCTAGGTTACTGTTACTTGAAGCAAATGGGGGAACAGTTCGATTTGAAATGTTCCAAACCCTTATAATCTTCAAGCAATTCACAGAGTTCCTTGGGTGAATGGAGTTTGTTCTTGATACTGAATTTCCAAGTCCACTTTATTTAGAAGTTCATTTACTGCAATGATCTCATCACTTATTTTGTTTAATACAGTTCCAAGGTAGGTTCTTGGCCACAGGTGCCCTGTTTTGTTTGTTTGTTTGTTTTGACATTACCAATCTTTTCATTAATATGAGAGCATAATTGTTCCTGACGTGGGCAGGCCTTTGCGCCCGTCCAGGAACAAAACCCAATGTCATCTTTTTTTTAATTGCTTTTCTTTTTCTTTTCTTCCTATTTTTGGGGGGTGAGGGGTAAGCTAACCCCTCTCGTTGTCTTTCTCTCCCTTTCTCTCTGTAAAATGAGTAAATACAAGATTCTTCAGAATAAAGGCCCTCTTCCTTTAAATTGCTACCACAGCCAAGGGATGGCTTTAGCTGAGTATCCAAAGTCCTTCCTAGTATTTTTTTTTTCCAGCCACATCATCCTCAAGCTGGTTGCGAGGGGGAACCAAGAGAACAGTATGGCAGTGCCTGCTAGAATGAACATTCAGCTGAGCATTTTCTCCATCGGCCTGACCCCTCGCACCTGTTCAGTGACAGAACAGGCCTTCCCTTAGCTTGAGCGTGCTTTCAGGCCTCTCCAACGAGAGGCCTTTCGGATTCCGCTTCACCTTCCACCAATCACATTGCTCACAGACTGGAGATATAGCTGGCTCCTGGCATCTTCCTTCAGTAAATAACTGTTTGGGGTGCTAACAAAATTAGTGGGGGTTAACAATAAGAGTCTGAGATCTCTCTTAGTTCTACCTCTGACATCTTTTCGTTTGTTTGTTTTAGTAAATAGTATGGGCATTATAGAAATGGCACTTCACTTGTCATCACCGCTAGCAATTTAGAATTCCTTTGTTTCTTGGGAAATTTCTGCTTCAGAGGAGCCACCTGTCATAAAGTCCGGGAACGGGCAGGAATGTACAGGCGAAATTCCTCAGTGACATTTCTGCTGGAAGCTTAGACACACACAGAGCCTTTGACCCAGGCATTCTAGGAATGTATTCCAAGTGAATGATTGCCAGAGGTCTACATGCAACATTCTTAGCTACAGTACCGCTTATGACAGGGAAATTCAGAAACAACCTATATATCTTTCAGTTGATTTTCAAATAAAATTTTTTAGTACATTCAAACATTGATATAATGCATAGACACTACAAAAATAACATAAATCTATAATAAACAGGAAAGGTGTAATATTATATTATGTTGCTAAATAAGACAATTATAAAACAGTAGATATAACATTATCCTATGTGTATATATGATAGAAAAATGTATGATTTATGCAAGAAAAATCTACATTTTATACCTGTATAAATTATATAATTTTTTTTTTACGGAGAATATGTATTATGTCAGAACTATTTAAAATTATATTTTCAAAAATTAAATAAACTAAATTTGCCATTTTAACCATTTTAAGTGTACAATTCAGTGACATTCATGACATTCACAATATTATACAACCATCATCACTATCGAGTTGCAAACCCTTCCCCTTCCCCTAAACAGGAAATGTGTAAGCATTAAGCAATAACTTCCCCATTTACTCCTTCCCCTTGACCCTGGTGATCTCTAACCCACTCTCTGTCTCCATGAATATGCCCGTTCTAGATATTTCAGATGAGTTCATATTAATACAATATTTGTGCCTAGTTTATTTCAAGCAAATTTTATTTTATATTTTACCATAATTGAAAAAAAAAATCAAATGGATTGAGACATTGAGAATTTCTGGGCAATAAATGCCCATTCATTTTATTTGCAACCACCAGTATTTTATATGTAACCCAGAGCAAACCTGCTAGATATTCTCAGGCACATGCTTCTGTATCCATCCCATTGGGCATTTGGGGCTGTTCTGTTTCACACACTGCATGTTGCAAAGATCTGTGAGTCAGCAACAGCACATGACCTCTGCCTCCACCAAACCTGTCATCTCACTGCTGCTTGTGACTGCTCTCAAGATGGCTTCCATGGCAGCTGGTTCGCTTGACACTACCAGAACAAGCCACATTTTGCACAGACGTTGCTGCTTCCCTGACCTCCTCATCTCCTAAGTGTCCCATGGGTCACTTTTAGGCTAATTTTTTTCCCAGCTTTATTGACACGTAATTGATGTTAAATGACATGTAAGTTTGAGGTATATGATTCTCACTTGATACACTTACATGTTGCAAAATGATTACCACCATGTTCTTAGCTAACCCCTGCCATTATGTCACATAATTATTATTTTTGTGGTGAGAACATTTAAGATTTACTCTTAGAAACTTTCAAGTATGTAATACAATATTATTAATTATAATCACCATGCTGTATGTTAGATCCCTAGGATTTATTCACCTTATGACTGGAATTTCATGCCCTCTGATCGACATCTCTCTATTTTCCCTGCCCGCCTGGCCTTGATAACCACCATCCTACTCTTTGTCTTCATGAATTTGGCTTTTTCATATTCCATATATAAGTGGTGTCATACAGCATGTCTTTTGCTAACTTATTTCATTTAGCATAATGCCCTCAAGATCCATCATGCTGTCACAAATGGCAAGATTTCCTTCTTTCTCATGGCTGAATAATATTCCAGTGTATGTGTGTGTGTGTGTGTGTGTGTGTGTGTGTGTGTGTGTGTATCTTTACCCATTCATCTGCCAAAGGACACAGGTTGTTTTCACATCTTAGCTACTATGAATAAGGCTAAAATGAACATTGGAGTACAGATACCTTTTCAATATCCTGCTTTCACTTCTTTGGGATATATATACAGTAGTGGGGTTGCTGGATCATATGGTAGCTCTATATTTGTTTTTTTGAGGACCTTTCATACTGTTTTCAATATGTACCAATTCTCATTCCCACAACACTGCACAAGAGTTCCCCTTTCTCCGTATCGTCACTGACATTTGTCACCTCTTATCTGTTTGATGATATAGGCTGACTTTTTCAGTGATTCCTGAATGATGTTACATTAGTGTAAGTTCTAGTCCTCACCACATGAGTATAGCTCAGACTCTTTTCAAGTCCAGTGTCCAAGACAGCTTCTCCAGGTAGCGGGCACTGCATATCATGTCCACAATCTTAGCCTGGGCTGCCTGAGTTAGAAGCTGGCTTTAAGCAGCATTCATGGTTCGAAGTTCTCATTTCTCACTGACTTTAGATCCCTTCTCTGATCCACATGTAGGCACACAAATCCCAATCTCAGCCTTTGGGGTTTATATCCAAGATCAGTATCATGTTGGGTCACAACACGATGCAAGTTGAAGCCACTTTGGTGGTATTGAAGTGATTTTGTTATATTTTATCCAGAACTTCATGTATTTGCAGTAAGAGGAGGATCGGTGTTAAAAGACATGAACTCCATGGGTTATACATGGGTTTTATTGACTTTGACGGGCATGGTGTTCACCAGCTTCACAGATGCTTCATAGGAAACTGCCCTCCTGAGGGGTGATTGTTAATGTAATGCTGACCATAATTTTTATCATGGAAACAAGACCATATGCACATTCAGCCTATAAAAAGCTCAGTTGAAAGAGAGAGAAAGCCAATCACAAGCTTTGGCTCTTGGAAAAACTAAACAGGGAAATACAAAGAATGCCAAAATATACAGAGAGAGGCAATGAGGCAGGGGAACAATGTAGGCTATGGGGTACATTAAAGCCAGAAGTAAACAAAAGCTTTAAGTAAGCAGAAAAAGTAGGCTGAGAAAAGATTTATAAACAGTGGGTGCTGTAGGCAGTTAATTGAGAGAAGAAGTAAGACTATAATGATGAGCACAGCAGATCAAGAAGCTGAGTCTATTGCTGGTGGAGTACTCTATCGAAGTTTCACAATCTCTGGTTATGAAGATTCCTGCAGCTCTCTTGAATCCACATGGCCCTTCAAGCTGTTTCTTTGAGTCCTGTCTTTATTCTTGGATATGCCCAGGATTACAACAAGCCCCTCATTTCCTCGGTTAGCTCAGGTGAGCCTATTTCTAGCAACCAGGGAAACTCAAAGGACACAGAAATTACTACCAGGAATAGTGATTTAGAAATAAATAATCACCAAGATTGTGGAGATTTTGCAATTAGTTAAGACATCATGGCTGGAAAGCATTGAGAATATTCTGCCTTCTCCAAGCCTGTGTTTCTTTGGTAGTCATACCATGTGGCTAAAGATGATGAGGCTATGGGCAACAACTGCAAAACAACAATTTTAAGGGTGTAAAGAATGAAAGAGAGCAGAGTTTTACCATTTTAATTTATAGAAATAGGAAATCTACAAAGTTAAAGTCCAAAATGTCCTAGTCAAGGCAGCTAAAAAATCTGTTAGAGGAAGTTCTTTAATCTGATAGCTGACAGTGTCCACTGCCAAATAATTACATCAGAAGAAACCACAGAACCTTGCTGCATCTTTTTTTTTTGATCAAGGCAAATCCCTGTTTGACAGGAATGAGAACATCTATGGAAAGTGGAAGGCATTGGTTTTTCCTGAACTCCTCTTTTTGACCAATTGAGATAATCTATCACAAATATAAAGCAAACCCTAAAACTATCACTTTCTTCACTGGCTGAGCTATGAGGACCTGAAAGAAAAGACTCATAAAAAAAAAAAAAGTCCTTAAGATCATAATAGGGATGTGAGATAATCTCAAATGACAGATGTTGAGGAATCAAAGCTTAGAGGATGTGCTCTAATCAGGGTGTCATAATATGGGCACCATTGACATTTTGAGCAGGATAATTCTTAGTTGTAGGGGGCTGTCCTGTGGATTGTAGAATGTTTGGCAGTATCCTTAGCTTCTACTCACTAGATGCCAGTAACAACTCCAAAGTGAGGTAACCAAAAACATCTCCAGATAATGTAAAACATCCCTAGGAAGGGGGACCGACTGCCCCCAGGTGAGAACCATTAAACTAAAGCAACTAGACAGGTGTGGTTATCCATGGATAGAAAATGTCTCATATACGAAATCATAAATATATTTCTTTACTGGTTATAATTATGCAATTAATACATAATGGAGTTTCCTTTTAAAGAAAATCAGAACATTGCAGATAAAACTAAAGTTCCCTTTGATTGTCTGCCCCCCTCCCTAAGGTAACCATTCTTTTCAACTTGATTATACATATTTACACATACATACATATACATATATACACATACATATACATATATACACAACAGAGGCAATATATTTACTGGACCATACAGAAATTAATATATAATGTTATCTCACCCTAGTCTGCTCTTGAAAGCAAGGAGTGGAAATTTCCTTTCGCTTTCCTTGAAGGAGAGTTAGTTTTCATTATTGCCATTGCTGTATATCGAGTGGGAATGCTGGTTCGATTTATGTTTCATTGCAGAATATTACATTTGCTGAGAAGGCCGGTATTTCATGACACAGTAGCTGGAAACTGTTTTCTCCATCCATGTGGAGGAAAGAGTAAGTGGATCTTCAGTGTATATGTGATAGCTGGATCATGTTAGGCAAAAATAGTACTGGTATGACACATATAGAAAAGAGGACATGACACAGAGACATGAGTGTCATGGAGTGGGATATACAAGAGATGTCAACCATGATGTCTGCCATCACTAAAGCCCCTTCTGAGAGTAAATATTCTCCTCGTGCCCTTTCCAGAAGCAAAATTCACAGGCTAGGCTGTTCATTTGGTAGGAAAGATTGTATCTTTCATTCGCTAATTTACAATTAACTGCGCCTTAACCCAACTACATCATTTCATTGCCTGAGATGGTAGCCGTTTAGGCATCTTCAAAAGGAAAGCTCTGAGCAAAGTGACATGTACCAAGGTGGCTTATGTTAAGGAATTTAAACTAGAATAGGTTGAAAGAAGATGGCAGTAGCAGCAATGGCTGAAGTGAAAAGAATGTACAGAGACAGGCTACAATGCCAATGGAACCATGAAGAAGTCAGCTTTCACAGCAATAAAATCTATGAGTAAGCATACGGCTGAAGGAAGAGCAAGTGCCCTACAGAGAAGAGAGAGAAGTCTGTCATGGTAGGAAGAGCAGCAGAGCACAAAAGTGCATCAAGACAAGAAAAGACCCAAATAGGGCCACCAGAGTAGCAATCCAAGGGATTCTGTTGCTGTTTCCTAGAATTACACAGCTGCAGATTATGCTTCAAGAAGAGATAATGGCTGACTAAACCCTAAAGCCATCTCTGTTCTTAGATTCTTGTTTCTTTTCTAAATATGTGTCCTTCCTCTAAAGAATCCATACTTGAGCTAGCTTGATTTTACTATCTATTCCTTGTAGTCAAAAAAATAAAAACAAACACCTAACAGATGCCACATGGTTAGTAGATGGGCAATTCGTGGTTATCTACTGGCTGATTAAACATAATTAATGTGCATCAGAGACCAAGGACATAATTATCCAGACAACAGGAGTTGATTCAACTGCAACTGTCAATGGTCGTGGGCCCTCCGCTAGGAGTGAGGAAAGGAAACAAGACTTGCTCAAGGACACCAGTTTCTAAAGCTCCTCATATCCAGTTTCAATCATAGCAGTTCCTTCTGCTTTACCTACTTTTCTGAGGTAGACCAGCTCCCAGACTTTTTCCTCTGTCCTTATCTAAGGATATGGGAAAGACAACAATCTTACTATTCAACTGGCATCTATTTTTTGAGCCAGGATGGAGTGGTGAACATATAACTGTTGCTAAGGTAATGAGAAATCAAATAATCCAAATCCTAAATAATGAAGCACTAACTATAATTTTTTTTTAACCTTAAGTTTGGGTTCTCTATAGATTTTCTCCCTCTCCCTGACATCCTCCTACCCCACCTCTGCCTGCACCTGCATTAATTAATCTGTATCAATGTGGAATTGTAAATGTAAGCTATTTTACTTTCATTTCTGTTCATTGATGGTCTTATTATATAAATTTGTCCAGTATTTCAAGGGCTACTAAGGATAACATCAAGTTAGTTCTTTAAGTCTTCAGGGCATGCTCTATTCATGAGAAAGCAGATAATGTCTCTGAAATGATATTTGGCTTCACTTCATATGAAATATATGTCAAATTTTTACTCACATTTTAAGCATTATTCCAAGTGAAGAGAATTTTCCTCTTTTAAAAATTACCCATGAAAATCGTTATTTGTAGGAATCAAAGTGAGGAGCCAAGTCCTACCTCTAAGTCAATGTCAAGGTGGAGGTAAAAGAACTGACATGAACCACAGAAGGGAGCCAGAGTCAGGGAGAGGCATGAGATTACAGTTCCCGTGGGGGTTTTCAGAAGCTCAGGACAGGCACTGACATTTCTACAGGTCAGAGAACAAAGCTCCATAAATTTCATGGTTGATAGCTGAACTACTTACCTTAAAACTATAATAAAGAAGACTTGAGAAGTTCAATGCAGCTTTATGTATGAGATAAACTTGCATATGACCAAAATGTCAGATAATAGTAAAAAGTTTAAGGTAAACCCGTGATAGTACACTAAGGGAGTGCAATGTAGCTATTATATAACACAAAAGTGTTAAAATGACATGGGAAATGTTCATGATGTGAGGTGAAAAAATATAGAAAGTTACTATGCTTGCTGATGTCGACTTTGAAAAAGTACTCATAAAAAGCACATTGAATTCAGGTAGGCCAAAATAATATTTACTGTGGTGTTTTATTACAGATTACTATTATCCTCATCCATATAATGCTACATGTCCACAAATTTATTTTATAATTATAATATCTAATGTATGTTATATAATACTGCATAATTTTATTCATTAACTTATTAGATCTTCCTATAATCAATGTCACATTAAATGGGTACTTTAATAAATAATACTTAAAACAGCTGATATAATTAGAGTCTAGGTAAAAAAAAACCTACAATCTTTCATTTGTAAAATGTGCTCAGCCTTCAGCCTTATTGATAAAAATAAAAAACTAGTCTATGTAATTTTTGAATTACTATTAATAAAATTAATATTAATTAATTAAAATATATTAGTGATTAATATAATGTTTATGTTAATTTTGTCTACAACTTTTCTTCTCCATTAAAAATTTTAAAAAACCATTTAAAACCTTATCATTATTGAATGTTTAAACTACTGAATGTTTCATCTTG
The DNA here is from genome assembly GCA_028627145.1 of Eidolon dupreanum. Classification (NCBI taxonomy): domain Eukaryota; kingdom Metazoa; phylum Chordata; class Mammalia; order Chiroptera; family Pteropodidae; genus Eidolon; species Eidolon dupreanum. Next base: position 101,061,519 of record CM053506.1, read on the forward strand.
TTAACTGTAGAAATACAGAATATTCTTATAGAATTGTGGAAATTAATGTAGTAAGACCTAAAATCTAAAGTTAGGAGGTTTGGGTTCTTAAGGCTCTTCCTGTGGGAGGAGTTTCCATTTAACTGTTGTATCAACTTCATCATCAAAATTTCCCATCTCCTGCTCTTTAGAGAGTTCTAAGAATACCTAAGTAGGAGAAAATAAATAAGGAAACAAAAATGTCAGGGTGTTTGGATGCACACAGAAACGCACACAAAGGTTACCTGGATGGTGCTTGCTGGTTTAAAGAAAACTAACCTGTTCCAAGGTAGCCTGAGAGAGGCTGTATTCTTCCAGGTCAAAGGTCTGTTTCACTGCATTTAAAGGGACTGACATTAGTGGCTTACATATTTTTCACCAAAAGTGTTTTCAAGGCATCAACATAAACAGCAACCTCAAATTCATGTCTAAACTTACCTGCCTCTAATTTGAAAAAGGCCTGAGATAGAGGGTGAACATCTTCCACAGGTAATTTATATGCCATCAGGGAGGAATACCTGTGAGGAGGGAAGGGTTTTATCAGTGTGTTTCAGTGTTATTATATTGGGGAGAAACTGATAGTCAAAATAACAAAAGAATTTTTCAAAGTTTTTTTAAAATAAAAAGGCAAATTTGACTTGATAGAACATGGATCCGAGCCAAATAACTTAAGTCATAAAAATTTGATAACAACAAAAATCTGCTTGTCCTCAATTTAATATTCAAGACAAATTCTGAAAAACTGTTTTCATAAAGAATCTTTCATACTCAGCCAATATATTTCTTACTCTCAAAAGCTTTCAACATCCTTCAACATGCTCCATGGAATATAAATTTGGGTATCAAATATTCCCCTCTGCTTTTAATTTTAATCTCATAAGGATGAAAACCTGATGAACTCTTTCCTATTAAAAAAGGTTCTTTCTTGGCTGCCAGCTCTGCCCTCCTGAAAAATGTTCATCTGCGACCTCCATGTTGCACAATCAATAAACACTCTTTCGTCCTTTCTTCTTAGACTCCTCAAAAGCATTAAATAAAATTGTACACATCCCTCTTAAAAGTCTCTCTCCCTCCCTCTCCCACCCTTTCCCTCTCAGCTTCTGAGATAACCACTTTTACAACTTTCCTTCTGACTCTCTAGACCTGCTTTGTTTAATAATTTGCTACTAGCTACATGTGGCTATTTAAATTAATTAAAATAAAATTTCAAAATCAATTTCTGATTTTGGAGGGCTCAGCACCACCTGTGGGCATTGTATTGGACAGCACAGATATAAACATTTCCGTCATTGCAGATATTCTATTGGACAGTGGAGTTCTTTACGCACTTCAGTATTTGTCATTACAGCTGTTGCTGCAGGCTGGTAATTCCCCCCACCAGCTTTTCTTCTTCAATCTAATCTGAATACTAAGAGTTCCTGGGGCCCAGCCTAGACCCCCTCCCCTTCCCATCTCCCTTGTGACCTCACCCCTTCTCCTAGCTTAATGGTGTCCCATACGGTAAAACTGAGCCGCTTGGTTTATTGCCAGGTGAGGTCTCTCAATGACCCTTCACTCTTCCTCTGAGCAACAGGCCTACATGTCTGTATCCTGACATCTCCACCTGGATTTCCCTCTACACATCAACTATACGAGCTTTCTTTCCATCTTTTGCATGTATAAAGTTCATTCTTGACTTAAATTCTTTATACATTCTTTGTTCTAAAAAGAGTGGCTCATCTCCATTCTTGAGTTGGCCAAACCCTACTTAGTCTTAAAGTCCTACCTTAATGTCATTTCCTCATTTATTCTTATCCTCGTTTGCTTAATATTCTTGCCCCTAAAAGGCTGCAAGCACCATAACAACTTTGTCTCTGGCACATAGTAAGTGTTCAATACACATTATTTTAAAAAATAAATAGAAGTAGTATATAAGAAAACCCTGTCTATCTTTCAATTAAATTTAACCTCATTCTGCTAGTCACATGGGTTGGGTTATCCTTGCTTGTAATTCAGATAACCATACACAAATCTGAAAGAACCATAGGGAGGATAAATGATTTATATTCGATTAATTTAGATAGAGTCAATCCTTCTCAAGTATGTACATCTGGGTTATTGAGCACTTGATGCAATTTTATATTTGATAAAATGCTATAGGTTGATGCATAATTTTATTGTCTATTAAAAAAACATTAAATTCATGGTTAAGTTTGTACTTTGTTCCTAACCTCTAAGCTATTCCACCACTTAAACACATGCATACATAAACACATACACACACACACACACACACACACACACTCCATCCACCTTTTCTGAGGTGTGAAATACTCACTGAAAATAACTTTTCAACTGCTGCATTTTTTCTACACATACAAAATCTTGTTTTGTAGTAAGCTAGCTCAGCCTTTCTCTTCCTGTCCAGACTAGTACAAGACTAAATAATGTGTGTGTGTGTTGGAAAATCCTTGTACTTGTCACACAAGCGAAAAATGGCCTTTACCTTTCCTGCCGAGCAGCCTGTGGGAAAAGCTTCAGAATCTCTGTGTGGAGAGGCTCCGTCTGAGTGGGTTCCTTTATTTTTACTTCTAGTAAATAATCTTTACCAAACTTGCTTTTCAGATGTTGAATGGAACCGATACACCTAGTCCAGAGAAGAGAAAAGGAGAGCTGAAAGAAAAAATACTGGTCTCTTAAGTTCTTCCTCAATTACAAATGCAGAGAAAGGTGTTTGATCATAAATCCAGGAGCTGAACAGCACTAGCTATTTACAGTGAACTGAAATTCTCTCTATGAGAACTTGGGGGTCAACTGCGGGTGCTAGACAGGCACCCACCTCAGCCTCCCGGACACCATGATGGCCACACGGTCACACACAGCCTCAGCCTCTGCCATGTAATGGGTGGTCAGGAGGGCGCCTCTCCCCGTGTTTTTTACAATGGTCTGAATTGCCTGCCTGAAGATAAAGTAAAGGATTGTTTGCATTTAGAAAGTAATCTGGAAAAATAGATCAATGGGGATGAGTGTGAAGCTTAAATAGAAAATTCTACATTAGGTTACACGAGAAAAAAATTTCGTGCTCTAGAGAGAAAGAATAACAATTGTTGCATTATGCAATTACATTAGTACATTAACTGGCTTCATAAAATGAAAAGTAGAAGATTGGTAAACAGTGAGTAAAAAAATGTTTGTTTAAAAAAAGTTGAAGTACAGAGAAAAACTACATTGTAGGATTTTTAATAACTGAAAATAAAATAGAGGAAGAGAGAGGCAGGGAGAAGAGAAGACAAAGAAAATCCAATCAAATATATTCAAAAGTTTATTTGATTCTTAATATGGTTATTTTTCTTTCCTTGAAGAATTTCGAAAACTATATTGAATTTCACAGAATTAAATAATAGAGGATGTGAGCCTCAATGATGAATTGAGCAAATGTCAAAAAACAATTAACTGTAGACTCATACTATTGACTCTGTCACGTCTTACAACTCTCCTCACCACATCCGCTGCTGCCCCTCGGGGTCCATCCCGTTGGACGGCTCGTCCAGCAGCACCACCGGCGGGTTGCCCAGGATGCTCAACGCGAAGCACAGCTGCAACCAGAGGAACAGCGCGTCTGGCCCCGACCTGCCGGGGGCGCGGAGGAAGCCCGGGCCGCGGCCCTACCTTTCTCTTGACTCCCTCCGACAAGGCCTTCACTGGACGCTTCAGCTGGTCCTGCAGGTTGAGTGCACCCACCAACCTGACAAAAAAACCCACTGTGATTATACACAAAGCATGTGTCCCTACTGAAAACAAGAGAGAAAAAACTCTGGCACTATCAATCGAAAAATAGTACACTTATGGATCATTAACATTGTCACAAATGCTGAATCTTATGTTTTGGTTCTTACTCAGATTTTCAATCACTTTATTGGCATGATAATTTAAAGACACTGTTTACGACCTCCTTTCCATTGTTAACGAGGAAATAATATATTGATCCCTTCCTCCAGCTACACAGTGAGAGTGAGGCTTCTCTCTGTACCTTGAAATACTAAGAGCAGCATCGTCTTTGCCCAATCCCTTCACTGCCGCATACAACTCCAGATGGTCTTTCACTGTAAGACTGGGCCACAGTGAGTTCTCCTGGGGACAATACCCCAAAAACGTGGGAATGTCATCTTCCTGTTCCCCCAGTGACGCTGTGCAGCCTTGTAAAACCACCTGCATGGAACAGCAAGTGTCAGATCCACATCCAGCTTTTGTTCCACATCTGGCTTTTCCTCCTTCTACTTCTAAAGGAGATAATGGTGCCCATTAAGCTGCAATGTTTCCTGGGCATGCAAGGGACATTTATAATTTCTTTCGTCAATTTATTCAGTTTTTTAAAAAATCATTTACTGATAGGAATAATTTAAGGAGGCTATTGATACTCAAAATGAAATTTCCCTTGGCGATGAGCTTGGCTCCTTCACATGTCACATACCACTCCAGCAGTGGGCTTCGTGTCTCCAGTTATCATTTTAATAGAAGTACTTTTACCAGCTCCATTGTGTCCCAGCAATCCCAAAACTTCACCTGGAAGAAAGACCCACCATTGATATCTGCACTTTAAAAGTTGACTAACCTAAAATCATTTAGCTCAGTAACAATTTGAAACAAAATAATATTATCTTTTCAAACGGTACCTTTGTAATTTTCTATACTGCAATGTTAATGAAAAGTCTTTAGATTTACAGTACAATAATTTGGTCTTCCTGATCCAAGATCACATTTCCTGTCATTTGAATTGGGACAGGATATTAAAGTAGAATAGGTTTTTCTGCTGACATGTCAAGTGTTTTTATAATTACATGTTAACCAAAATAAATGAGAAATCTCAAAGGATGAAAAATGATCCCCTTTCAGAGTCCCGAACCTAGAGAATATGAAACATTCTAATAAAGGGAACATTATCCAAACCTTTGTTAACACAGAAGGAAACATTCCTAATGGCTATTTTCTTCTTTCTTTTCGAAAAGCAACTTTTCTTTTTCTCTTTATATTCCTTGTGTAAACAGCTGGCCATTATGACTGGTTTCTGGAAAACATGGCAAAGCATGATTTTCCTGTTAGATTTCACATATTTTGTGCATTCACATTTTACCTTTCGTTTCCTAGGCTATGAATACCCAAATGTATGGTCATGAATAAAGACTACTTTATCAACTGATTCCTATTATAAAACTGATTCCTAATCAAGTGCATTCCCTCCACATTATGCTGACTGAGAATCTACCTTGCCCTTTGCACTAACTTCACGTCTAGTTCATTTCTTACTGATTGTCATACAGTGTAAATTGACTTGCTCTTTCTTATATTGCAACTCTTGCGAAGGATGTGGGATTTTGTTCAAGGTGATTAACAGAACTTCTTAAATTGCACTGACGAATGAAGATCTAAGATTAAGAACCATGAAAAACCAAAGAAGAGAAAATTGAAACAGTGAAGACAGGATAAATGCTCGAAAAGATAATAATTTGAATATGACCTATAAGTGGAAGTATTACAGAAACAAAAGCAAATTTTCAATCTAACAACTAACAGTTCATCAACTCGACAGGACACGTGAACTATCTCAGTATCTTTTTAAGGGTCTAGTCACTTGTTTTCACCTCCTCCGAGTCTGCAGAAGTGAGTGCATTTGCTGTTTTCACTCTTTCAGTTTGAACATCTTCGTCGTCTTCTTCAGGCTCTTCGGGATTTGGACGATTTTCCCTATTTCTTGGAGAGATTCTACAGAGAAAATAAAATAATATAAAAATGCAATTCTAGCTGTACAACTATCGAAAGAATGTAAGCCTTGATCATTAAATTATTATATTTTGCTTTAAAAGAATATAAATGATTCATTTACTACCTGCAAGATTCCCCTGGACAATAATAATCCTTCCAGTAACCAAGTCCCTTGAAATTCTTTTTGGCTATTTCTTCTAAAACGTCTGTCCCCTCTGTCAGCTAGCCCTCTAATTTCTCTCAAATGTAGACTTACCAGTCTTTTCAGACTATTGCCCTCCAGATCACCATGCTATTTCACCATAAATGATCACCATCATTGGCTTCTCTGGACTTTTCAAAACATTTCACACACTTACACTGAACACCAGTTCATTTGTATAGCTTCTACTCAGAGACCTATACTTGCCATAGCAGGAGAGAAACAAGCTTTGGTGTGTACTCACTGCTCATAGAGATACACAGGACAAAAGCTCAACTTGCCAAAAATTAGTAAGACCCAGGACTTAGATATTATGTATCCCTGCATTCTTCACACCCCCACACAGAATAATGCTGTTCAGTGGGCCTAGTCAAGAACTGCATAGTAAATACATCCTAATAAATGGATGTTAAATGTACTGCCATAAACATTAAATATTCAAATTATATTCATATATTAATGTTCTTCTAACCTGAAAACTGGATCTTTCCTCATTGTTTCTTTTCCATACTTCATTTCCAGACACCTTATAACGAAAAGGAAAACGGCACTCTGAAGGTATGGCTAAAGGCAAAGAGAGATAATTAGAGTTAGCATCATCATGGGACTCGAATGATGTGCAATGCTTCCCTTTTGTCATAAAAGAATTGACCATTTTTTAAACAAATTAGATGAAAATCTTATAAAGTACTTCTCATACAGAGAAGTTTATCCAAACCAACCTGCACACGGAAACAAAAATAAAAATCTAGATTAAAAAAATTTTAAATACTTTTTTAAAGCAAAGTTGACAAGTCACTAAGGACTTTAAGCCACATCTAAGAGAATGTAAGAAGGGAGGCTTAGCACCAAAGCCACTTTTAAAATTCAATTTTCATGGCACGTCCAGGAACAGAAGACAGAAGAAAGTATATAAATACAGTGTTTTCTCAAAGCAAGGACTAAAATAGACAATGTTTTCCCTAATAAAGCCTGGCCCTCCAGGAGTTACATCCTTAGTGAATGGTGAACACCAGGAGATTTCTAAGATAGCTGCCTTAGGTGCTGACCATAGGGAGTAAAGGTGGAAAGAGAAGTCAGCCTTGCACAGATTTGGTAGTCCAGTTCACTTCACCTGCATGATCCTTAGAACTCCAAGCACAGAACATGGTTTAAAGTAGTATCAGAATAGTAGTCTCCCTAAGAACTGGACAGAAGCAAACACAATGGAATGGATATCCCAGAAACAGACCCTGTTTATATGGACATTTTATAAATGGACAGCGGTAGCTTTGAATATCAATGGGAAAAGCACATACTTTTCAAAAAATAGAGTTGGGACAACTGGGTACTCTTCAAGACTGAAGTGAAATAGGACTCCTACCTCACAGCACATAAAAACAATCAATTTTAGATAATTAGGAGACATAAATATGAAAAGAGAAGATAAAGCTTTTAGAATACAATATAAAAAAATTTTCATGACCTCTCAGGGAAGGAAAGATTTCTTAAACATTATGAAATATGAAATAAAATTATTAATAATTAATAGAAATTTGTTTAAAACTTTTTATTATTCTTATTGTGTATAGCCATTGATAAAATTCAAGATTCATTCTTGATAAATACTAAAAGCAAAAAAAACAGAAGACTAAAATGTCTAGTAAACTAGAAATTGAGAGAATTAATAAAATAAATATTTGATATTTTAAACAAACAGTAAATATAATGCTAATGGTTAAGCACTAAGAACATTGTCAGTAAAATCATAACCAATGGAAGGATGTCTGCTAGTTAAGAGTATTAGTTGATATTTTTTCAGAGATTCAGGCTAATGTTATGAGGTAAGAATATATAATACAGTATATATTTTCAAATATATATACATATAATTATTTCTAGATAATGTCGTTTAACTAGAAGATGCAAGGTAAGTATCTGAAAAAAGACTGGAAATAAGAAAATTCAGTAAGGCAAACAAATTACACAAAAATATTATATTCCATCAAGAACTAATTATAATGTATAGTGAAAAAACTTTTATCAGCTAAAGATATAAAAAAAAATGTAGACAGGAAAAACTTAGCCACAAATGTGTAAAAGTGAAATAAAATAAAAATATAATATAAAAGTTTTAATATATATATAATTAGCCTCAAATACAAATATTTAAAAATCATTATTTTGAACTCACAAATTCTGCTCTAATAAACTGGACATTTAAAATAATGTCGACAAAACTCCACATACCACTTTCTGGCACTTGACTACTCAATTCTAATTTTCACTAGAAAAATGAATATGAAAGCAGAAAATTTTTTAAAAAGTGAAAATGATGAGAGGTTACTTATGATTTCAGATTAAGCAAAATATATAAAGCTACAGTGATTAAAACAATGTAGTCCTGGCACTGATATAAACAAATGGATAAATAGAGTAAAAGAGAATAACGAGAGGACTATATCCAAATATGCATACAAATTCAATACTGATAAAGATGCTTTTTCATTTCAGAAAACATAACATGGAGTATTCAGAAATGGCATTGAGATTACTGAATACCCCTATTGGGACAATATTAAAGTAAAATTGTTAGTCACCATCTCACAGCAAAACATAAAAAAGTCCAAGAATTAAACATTTATTTTTAAATGTATATATTTTAAAAAAGAGCAAGACATTAGGAAACAGAAAGGGGTGAACCATACTCAGGAAAATAATCCAGTCAAAAGAAATTATCTCTATCACCAGATGTTAGATTTAGCAGTCAAAGAATTTTTTTAAAGCTATTGTATATTCATTGAATTAAAGAAAATCATGTTTAAAAACTTAAAGTAAAATATGACTCATCAAAGATAGACTTTCCACAGCTGATCTGAAAAACAGAGAAAAAATATAAAAGATAAATGAACTGAGCCTTAAAGAACCATGGTATATCAAATATGCCAAAGTACATGTAATAGGAGTCTCAGAAAGATATGACAGAAAGAGCAGAAAAAATAATTTAAAAAATAATGGCCAAAAACTTTCAAAATGTGATGAAAAACTATCTACACATTCCAGAAGTTCAACAAACCTTAAGTAGGATAACCACAAAAAGATCCACACCTAGACAATTACAGTCAAACTATTGAAAACCAAAGAGAAAATCTTGAAAGCAGTAAGAGAAAAAGAACTCATCACTTAGAGAGGAGCATCAATACAATTAATGGATGACTTCTCTTCAGAAACAATGCAAGCCAAAAGAAAGTGGAATTACATATTCAAAGAGCTTTCAAAGAACTGGGGAAAAAATCTGCAAGAATTCTACATCCAACAAAACTATCCTTCAATGTTATAGATAAAATAAAAACATGCCCCAACTGTATTGTTCCTGATTGATTTAAGGTGGTCGTCATTACAGTGTGTGTGTGTGTGTGTGTGTGTGTGTGTGTGTGTGACAGACTTGTATCTGCAAACAGAACTAGAGAATAGAATAAAGAGCCCAGAAATAAAACCTCATATATATGGTCAAATAACCTTCAACAAGGATGCTGAGACCATGCAATTGGGAAAGGACAATCTCTTCAATGAATGGAGTTAGGCAAACTGGATATCCTTGTGCAAAAGAATGAAGTTGGACCCTTACTTTACACTATGTACAAAAATTAACTCAAATTAAGGTTCCAAATATAAAGTCAAAAAGTATAAAACTCTTAAGAAAAAAACAGGGGAAAAGCTTCATGACATTTGACTTGGCAATGATTTCTTGAATATGACACGAAAAGCATAAGCAACAAAAGCAAAAAGTAACAAATAAGACTACATTAAACTTAAAAATTTTTGTGACTCAAAGGACACATCAACAGAGTAAAAAGGCATAAAAAATAAATAAAAAATAAAAAGTAAAATAATAAAATGAAAAAATTAAAAAATTTGAAAATTAAAAAACTAAATTAAAAGGAAAAAATAATAAAATAAAATAAAGGTAACCTACACAATGGAAGAAAAATTTGCAAATCACGTATCTGATAAAGGGTTAATAACCAGAAAATATAAAGAACTCTTCAAGTGAACAACAAAAAATCAAATAATCCAATTTAAAAATGGGCAAAGAACTTGAACATACATTCTTCAAAAAATAATATAACAAATGGCCAACAAACATATAAAAAAATGTTCATTGCTAATTACCAGAGAAATGTAAATCAAAACCATAATGAGATACCACTTCACACCCATTCGAATGGCTATTATCCAAAAAAATTGGAAAATAACAAGTGTTAGCAAGGATGTGTAGAAATTGGAACCTTTGTGCACTGTTGGCAGAAATGTAACATGATGCAACCACTATGAAAAACAGTATGAAGTCTCCTCAAAAAAATAAAAAATAGAACTATCATATGATTCAGCAATCCTATATTTGAGTACGTGTCCATAAGAATTGGAAGCAGGGTCTTGAAAAGATATTTGTACACCCACAATTATGGTAGAACTATTTGCAATAGCCAAGAGGTGTAAGCAACCCAAATGTCCAGAAACAGATGAATGGATATATAAAATGTACATTCAATGGAATATAATTCAGCCTTAAAAAGGAAGGAAATCCTGTCACATGTTTCAACATGGGTGAACTCTGAAGATATTATGTTAAGTAAAATAAGCTAGTTACAAAAAGACAGCACTATGTAATTCCACTTATATGTGTACTAAAGTAGTCAGGTTTATGGAAACAGAGTAGAATAGTGTTATAAGGGGCAAGGGGGAAGGAGAAAAGGAGAGTGGTTGTTTAATAGGTACAGAGCTTCAGATGTTCATGATAAAAAGATTCTGGAGATCTGTTTCACAAAAACGTGAATATATTTAAGGCTACTGAACTATACACTTAAAGAATGGTTATCATGGCAAATTTTATGTCATTTTTAATCACATTTAAAAAAACTGAAAGGAAAACTTACATCTCAAAAAATACCAGCAGTTGTTTTTACAACCACATGTAACTGACTAAAAACAAGTAGGTAAGGAATGATGAAGTATAAACTGTAGGGAGTCATGCACACCACTTCTGGCCTGACCTCTAACATCCCATGCAGTGTTCTAATCTTGTCCCCTGCAGAGGCAATGGGAGGTTAAGAGTTTCAGATGACATAGCTACAAAATGGAGGAGGGTCACATAATCCACATTGGACTTTATGAGAGTGAAGAATTAATCTCTATTATCTTTAGGCTTGGAGGTTTCAGGGTTTGTTTGTAACATTAGGCAGAGTTGCACATTTTGAATATTTGATTATATGACCTCATCAAACAATTATATAACTTTACTATTTATTAACGTTCACTTCGAAATGACTGTATATGGACCATCTCTACCTACTTTGACAAAATAGGAAGCATATACATTCATTATGCAAAGACCCATGTAAAAATGTATATAACTTTATAAATTTATAAACTTACAAAAAAGTTAGGAAATTTTCTCCCTTGATAAACTACTCTCCTGCCATTAAGAGAAAACAAAAGGCCTGTAATCCATGTGCTTCCTATTTCTGTGTCAGTTACTACAATGCATAGAAGTATATTTTACATCAGTATCTTTTCCCAGTATAAAATTCCACTTAATTTCCCCTTTCTTCTTCATTATTCAAATTAGCTTATTTTTTAATCCCTATTGAAATGATTTTTAGTCACACAGCATCTGTGGTATTTCTTATAAAGCACTTCAAATTGTCTTTGGATACATATATCAACAATCTATATCAATCCATATCAACAATAACAATTAAAACTTTAGAATTTCTGGTATATATTTTACTGTCGACAACTACATAGAAAAATACCCTTAAATTTTACTGCCATTATATTTGAATGTACAATGTAGTAAGAGCAGATATTTTTAGGATATTTAAATTTCCCATTCTTTGAATAAGATCAAGTATATCACATGGTTATGAATGTTATGCAATACATATAGTCAAGAAGAAAATTTTTCTTACTATTAATAATGATAAGAACACGGTTTTTCGAATACTAATTATTTCATCATCCAGATTTTCGGGACTTATCAAATACGTCAAGGACAGCTGTTGAAGAAAAACAAGGATTAAATCAAAGTTTCTCTGCTTTATGAACATAAAACTTATACATTAAATATGCCTCCACTGTACTTGATGTTCCATGGGCCACTGGGGAATATTCTATGAGCTGGGACAAGACTTGTTCTCTGATTCTAAAATCTGCTGATGAGCCGACATCCTTCCTTGGTTATAATTTCCAATACTTTTTGTTCTCTAATTCTACGTAGTGGGGATTTACAAGTGTCTTTTCAGTGGGAGAGACAAATACAGAACTGTGACATAGGTGATATCGTTGGCAGTCCCTCAGAATTCTCAGTAGTGCTTGGTTTCTCCCAGAAGTTCTTAGTAACATCACGCTTTCCTTCTTCCCTTACCAATTCACACACTCTGAAAGCATCTTATGGACACTAAGTGGTATGAAATCAAAAAGCACAGACAGTATGTCACATCTCCCATAATTTAGGGAAACCTATATTTAAGCACAATAAGAATTTCAGATTGTCACCAAAACTGAAATGGGAATCTTCCACGTCATGGTAAGACTGAGTCTCTTCCCGCTGCATTGCTAGATGGATTTATCTCCTTCCCTATGAGTATGAATGCTGGTCTCAGTGAATTTGGCAACTTTCAATGTTATACAGTTTTCAAATCTTATTTTCAGAGCTTATAAACATTAAATAATTTCTAAGTTTTACAAAATGAATCCGTTCCAACACTAGATAAAGAGTTTTTAATGGGATACATAGTCAAGGCTCACTAGGTAATATTGCTTACCTGTATCATAAATATGATAAATCTAATTAAAGTATAAAAAGGCATTAAAATCATGCATAAAATCAAGATGGATTCTCCAGAAAAAGTTAACAGTAGGATGATGGCTATAACTATTGAGATCTAGAATAAAAAAAAAATACAGAGGTATTATAATTTTCTGCCATATTTAATATTTTATATTTTCTATGAATAATCTGTTTTCTTAGGAGATATTCCTATTTTCAATTTCCACTTCATATACTGCAATATTGTTAGGCTTTCCTCTTTAAGAAGCATCAAACTATCATTACAAATGAAACACAGGATTACAATGAAGTCTGACATAAATAACTAAAAGATTTTCCACTATCTGTAACTATAAAAGAAGGGTGCTGTCTGACTCTAGAGCCCATGCATTCAACCACTATTACTTTTACAAGAAGATATTGCATGAGTCAACTGTCCATACATCAAGTCAAGGCATAATGTGTTAGGTACCAAAAACCTCCACATATGAAACAGATAATACAAAAAAAAAATTTTCTGAAGGAAAATAACAACAATATAAATTAAAATAATCTGAAGGTTCATCAGCTTATTTTATAATCTTTTATCAGAATCTCCTCGAATATTTACTGGCCATAGGACTTATATTAAAGATATTGCTTGAATTAGTCCATTTATCTTGTCTCACCCATCAGAAAAATAAAAGAAATCCTTTCATTAACTCTTCCTTTTGGCAAGCAACAATAGCAACAATATATTTTAAGGAATAGTGAAACACTTCTTATTTCCACTTCTCCATTCTATATTTACTCTTCCATCTGCTAGAAACTAGTCTATATTCACTGCTTTATAACACTGCAATGTTAAAAGTCAGCTGTGGACTCCTACATGTAGAAATATAGAAGAATAGATATCCTACTGGACCCACACCATACAATTAAATAGGGAAGTTAACAAAAGTCCTTTAAACGCAGGGCTCGTCTCAGAAAAAAAGTGAGGGAATTCTTCAAGGGCACATACAAAGTTCAAAACCCAACTTGGATCATTAAAAACTATTGGTCCATTACTTGGACCAGTAAACACTAAATCTGAGCAGCATGGGAATAAATGCCTACTTCAGCACAGGGGTAAGGAGGCTAGGACCGAGGCCCTCCTTAAGGCTCTTCCTTGCAAATACCTCCAGGGAAATATTACAAAACCCTCTTTATGCGTGTTTCTTACAAATCCCATATTAAGGCATGGTACTTTAAAAATGGCTTATGCAATCCCAGTTAATTCTATACTGCCACTTCTTATAAAAGTAACTGAAAACTCTTTGGGAAAGAAAACATCTCCAATTTAGGATCTTGGAAGTTCCATACTTTATGGTCAACCAAATATGAGCTACCGATAAGAAATATATATATCAGACATACAAGGTAAAAAGCCACAATAAGTGTGAATCAGGCATGGGAAAAAATAACAAAGTAAAACTATCAAAGACTTTAGATATTATATTGTCAAATAAAAAATACGAATATTATTTTCAATTAAATGTATAAAGAAATCGAATGTGGAGTGAAAAACATAAGTAACAAAAGACTAAGAGGAACAACTGTACATATTTTAAATAGAACCAGATACAGTTTTGTAAAATAAAACTGAAATTTCAAAAATCAGTCGAAGACTAAAGATAATTTAAACACAGCTTAAGCTTAATACAAAACAAGCGAATTGGGAAAAAAGTCTGAAACATTTCTCAGAATGCAGCAAGGACAAGGACTTGAAAAATTTTAACAAAATGTTAAGAGATATGAAAATAGACTTCATTAACAAGGTGAAATTATTTTAATATCTGAAATGGTCAGAAAGCTATGGTATCTGGTCAAGATGTCAAAAAGGCATGGGGAAGGAAATAAAATAGAGAATTTGACCTAAAGTAATAAATTTATTTATTATTTAAATTTTTCCACACTTATTTGCTTGATTATGTTATTAGTCAATATGGCCACCTACTACTTTTTTTTTTTTTTAAATAAGGAGAATTATTCAGGAAGAAAATCTCACTGAGTTGAAAGGCTTGGGTTCAAATCTGTTCTCCGTCTTGCCTGCTCTGTATAATGAGGGACTGTCCGAAATGGCCTAGTCTTTCAGCTGCAACACACCAAGATATCTATAGATATTTTGTTTCTTTACAAAGAAACGAAGGTGGAAAAGAGAAACCGTAAAGAAGAGATGGAATACAGGAGAAAGAAAATGAACAAAACAACACCTGAAACCATGAATATGGCCCAATAATGGAAGTACAAAAGAAGTAACTCCGTTTTAAGTATTCGTACTTAATTTTGCATTTTTAAAAACAAACTTTAAGAAATTTGATATAAATGTGTATATGTCTATACGTTGATACTTACAATAAAAAAACTGAGAGACCAAAAGCCATTATTTTTTCTCCACTTGCGAAAGATGAATGAAATCAGGTATGTGAGGAATATAAGAGACCCTGCAGAACCAATTATACAAAACACCTGCAAACAAGATTAATAGCAAGATTAGAGATGGGAGGAGGGACAAAGAGAGAACCAGATTACAAAGCTGTCTAAAGCAATCTTCTTGCAAATCCCTTTTGTTAATGACAAAATGTTAATAAAAATGAATTTTGGTTTTGATTCTACTATTTTATTTAACCTGGGGGGAGGGGGGAGCGGAATATCACTTACCAGAACAAATACGAATCCCAGTGAAAGTTTGAGTTCAAAAAAAATGAAGCAGTAAGTTAAATATATGAAAAGAAGAATCAAGGTGTATAATGGAATGTCCACCAGAGCCTGTCCACACCAGTATGCTGAAGGACAGAGGCCTGAAATCCACAGCTGAGACTGAGCTTTTAGCTGACAAAGAAATAGGAGGGACAGAGGAGGTGTTGAAATCTTTCATAGAAAAAGAATTCTGATTTTTTTGTGTGTGAAAATGTTAATTTTTAATAAATTTTAGAAATAGTATGTTGTTGCATAGCTAGTTTTTGTTTGTTTGTTTGTTTTTTTAAAGTCTGTTATTTTATACAATGAATCTGAGCTTCAGTGAATTTCTAGCCCAGGTTTAAGGAAGCAGGCCTCAGATAAACTAAGACACTAATACTGTCCCAGTGTCTTGGACTAAATATTTGACACCCAATGTGGGACTGCACAGATATTACAACAGGAAAGTCTGGCCTATTTGTAAGGCTGGTTTACCCTTACTATAGATAAATAAAAATGACTATATCATAAATTTTTAAAGCCCAATTTATAAAAGTCTAGTTAAAAGTTTGCAAATATACTCCATGTTATTCTTAAAAACACAAATTCTCTTTGGAATTGTGAAATAACGACATGTAGTCAAAAAGTAGATTTTCATTTCTGAAGTCATTTTGTATGAGGCAATTTTATTGTGTTAAGTCGTGACCTTGCTGACCTCTTTGACATCATGATTAAGCATTTGCTAGACTCTATAATGAGATTAAATGACATGATTTATGTGGAAACACATTTTTCTGGAGGGGCAATCCTATCTATGTAAAACAATGAAATTGTAATTACTAAAGTTGGATAAAATCATTCATTCATTCTCAACTCCCCCACCCCCTCCCTCTATCTCTCCCCTTTCATTCTCAATTTCCTTTACCCTCTCCCTTCTTATTCTCCCTGTCCATCTCCTTTTCCCCTCTTACTTTATAATCGCTGATGCTGCTCATGCCGATGTAAGGAGAAATGCAGTTTGCAAAGAGCAACATGAGTAAGGGCACACCCAAAAAACCATGTTTTAGTAGTAGGTCATCCTGGAAGTCCAAAACACATCTGTAAGCTATTGAAATAGCTATAAATCATACAACTATACATATTTATAAGGCTTTTTTTACGGAGGGAGGTGGGAAATGGTGAAAAACTCAGAATGGAAGCATACACCTGATTTAAAAAGCAAAGAGAGAAGCAAATATGTTTTGTTACCCTGAATAGCAGGTGCCATTCCTTGGAACTGCACATCAAAAAAAATTCGCAGTCTGAATTTTATATGCACATATTTAAAAGGCATGAGCAGTTTCTCTTTCATATTTGCATCTAGTAATTGTTAAATGATGACAGATACTCTTTGGAGTTACATTTAAAAGTCTCTGAAGCACTGAGCTAAATAAGCCGACATTTGTTCCAGTTCTCTATTTCCAAGCAGATGAATTATAAATAAGAGCCTCTAAAACTCTACAGTAATTGTCTTGAAGCTGTTCTTATGTTCGTGTTCCTACACACAAGATATAATTAGAAGAGAGCCAATCTTTCCTGTATAATTTCTTGACTTCTAGAAATGTTTAAATTAAACAATCTTTAAGGCATGGAGGGGTCTTACTATAAATCTAAGTTGTTTTCCAGACCAAATAATTTGTTACTGTTATAACAAGAGACTGAAACACAATAGACTAAAAACTAAAGTTGGCATTAATCTTATTGTGAAATCTTCCAGTAAAATTTTATTCTCCACAACTATTATGCATAGACTCGCAAACACCTATCCAATTTTTATAATTTTTCCTTTTTTAATCTACCATAATCAAACATACTTATTAGAAGTTATTTGAAGGCCGAGAAATGGTTATTAAAATTGTGTATGATCAAAAATTGCACTGCAACTCACAAGATGTAAAACGTATAAAAGCCAAAACCCAAAAAGGCAATACAAAATTTAAAATGATAGAGAAAACACTATAGAACTATTAAATAATCATAACTTTAGGGGTGGACCATACATTCACATAAGTATTACCACGGTGCATAAATACATCTTCCACACTTGCTTTGATCAGTGTATACGACATACTCAGCAAATTCCTCCAAGGAAATCTGACATAAAATTAAGAATTTGGGTTTAAAGCTTCTCTGGTGTTCTGTGTTTCCAAGCAAATTCATTCAACCACTGATTTTAGCAAATGTGTATTGGGTACCTAGCAGCAAAGGTGAAGAACTGTTCTAGACAGTGAACCAAACAAAGCCAAAATTATGATTCTTCAACAGCCCTTTGGTTTTTCTCTATCATTTATAATTTTTCAGTGTCCTTTTGGATCTTGGCTCTTAATATTCTATGCCTGGAGGAGCTAGGTGTAATCTTTGATCAGACAAGACTTTGTTTAGACCAGAGGGGTGAGGTCAATGATTGAATACAACTCTATCATCTATCAAGTAGCAATAAATGTAATAGAAAAATATATCAGCATAAAGAATAGAAGATAATAGGTTACCTTAATTTACTAAAGTAAAAAATTTTTTTAGACAATTAAATTTTTTCCATTAAAATTTTTATTAAGACTTTTATTAAAATTTTATTAAAATTTATTAAGACTAAACATAAAATTAAAAATTCTTGATCTTTCAGAATAGTAATAGCAAACATGTATTGAATGCTTCCTCTCCCCTCTTACAAGAATGTAAGCTCCAAAGGATGGGATTCTTGTCTGTTCTGTTTGTGCTCTTTCCCTAGCACCTAGAAGTATCAGGACATGGTAGACACTCAAGAAGTATGTGTAGAATGAATGAAAAAAGTATGTCAGGCTCTGTTCTAGGCACTTAGTAAACTCACCTAATCCTCATAATAATCATGTAAAGTAGCTGTTACTATACTTCTTATTTTACAAATGAGGACAGTGAGGCAAAGAGTGACTAAGAAACTTGCTAATAAATAGCAGAAGCAGGATTCAAACTCAGGTGGTAGGCTCTAGAGTCCTTGCCCTTTCTCCCTCTGCTATATTGCCTCTTATATAAGTCAATGTGATACTTACCACAGGAAATGTGCTTCTCTCTGTTTTAATAAACTCTGTATAGTTAAAAATTCCAAGAAGGGCATTGCTAACAATTCCCATAAGAACGGGAAAACAATTCATTCTCTTGGTATTACATGCAACTGAAAACCTATAATCCTTAAAAAAAAAAAAAGTACACAGATATAAGTTCTAAATTCTTAGAGTAAATGTATTTTTATATATTTTACATATTAACAGGGTGGAATTAGGGTGAGAAGGAGACTATTAATTTTTCTTTGACACTCTGCCTTTTTGAATTGCTATAAGAATGCATTACTCTTGTAATTAAAGTGACTTATTCTGTTAATGACATAGACTAACACTCACTAACATGGAAAGATGTCAAAAATTTAGATTTTATGTGAGAAAGAAAGTTGCAGGACTCCTCTAATACTATTCTAATTTAGGAAATATGTATTATTTTCTAACTAATAAATGTATTTTATTATTCATTCTGCATATAGTAAGTTTGTGTTTTCATAAAGGAAAAGAGTGTAGAAGATTTTTACCAAACTATTAACAGAAATATCACACGGAAAAATAGATGAATGAAATGATGGAGAAAATTTTATTGTCTTTATTATAAACCCTAGTAATGTTTGAATTTATTAAATACGCATTGCTTTTTTAGCTTTACTGAGGTATAACTGATAAAATTGTAAGCTATTTAAAGTACATCATGAAGACTTGATACATATATATATACACTGCAAAAGGATTCTTACCATCTAATCAATTAACACATTCATCACCTCACGTGTGTGTGCGTATATATACATACACATATATATGAGAACATTTTTGTTCTGATCTCTAGCAAATTTTAATTATACAAGTGTTATCAATTGTAGTCACCATATTTTATATTAGCTCCTCTGACTTTATTCATCTTATAGCTGAAAGTTTGTATGCTTTTACCAACCTCTCCCTATTTCCCCCATCCCCCAGCCCCTGGCAACCACTTTACTACTCTGTTTCTATGAATTTGACTTTTTTTTTTAAGATTTCTCATATAAATGATACCATGCAGTATTAGTCTTCTCTGTCTGGTTTAGTTCACTTAGCATAATGCCCTGAAAGTCCAACCAGTTGTCACAAAACATGCACTGCTTTTAAAATAAATGAATTCACTAACAAAAAATGATGCCCTTAATTACTGAGGATGGAAATGTGTCCTTTAAAGGATTAAAATTTCATGCCTTACTCAAAAAGGGCCAAGGTGGCATTCTGATTTGTGCTGATACAGAATAGTTGAGTTGCTTTCCTTATTTCTAAAGTATTAAAATGTGGCAAAAACCCACTCATGATAAAACAGTACATGGAGGCAAACATACCTTCTGGTCACCAGACACTATGATGGCTCCATTGTAGGATGGATCGTCTGAGCCATTTCTATTTCTAAAGTCATCTATTTCCAAAACTATATTCTGACGCTTCAGTGACTGTATGAGGTCTTCAATATCTGAGTCTAATGTAGTCAGTGAAGGAAGGCAGTGTCAAGGCAAAACAAAATCGACATCAAAGCTTTAAAATAAGCACATTTTCCTCTCACGTTAAGGAATACCCAGAAAAACAAGGTAAAGGCTCTCACTTTGTAAGAATATAATGAAATTCATTCTGGTCCTGAGATATTGGAATCCAGTCTACCATGTTCAGTGTAAGAGACTCTTTTCAGAAAATGTTAATTGACCTTGTAAATCTTATAAAGTGAAAAGAGTTCATTCCTGAGAGTTAGATTTGCAATCGTTCTCACTTTGGCAGCACATATACTAAAATTAGATTTGCAACTGTCACAGATATAACACATTTTAGAAGTGAATTTTATAAACATTGCAAAGCCCTGTAATATTTGTAATTACAAATAGTACATACAAAACACGTATCTCATGACCCAGGCCTGTTCTAGTGATACACATCAGTCCTGCTCATCAAGTAACCTGCTAAATCTCACCAACCTTGCAATGGCATTTATAGAGCTTGTGATCCCTTCAAAACATCTTTATGAAATCAAGTAAACTTTATATTTTCCATTATGTCCATTATTTTTCTTGATTTGAAAATAAGGGGAGCTAGACACACACCACTTTTTCTCCATTTCCCCTCAAGTTGTTTTTAATATAGGCCTTTTTGTGTCTCGGGTTTGTCCTTTTTAAAGGTCTTTGATGATAAAAATTAAGACTAAATGTCAGGCCTATTTCTCACCTGTATTATTGATGACCAAGAGACTGGTAAGAGGAGTTTGCGGGAGTTGTTGCAGAGAAAGGAAATACATACTGGATGAAAGCTCCCAAGAATGAATTGGATAAATTATCACATGCATTATCTTCTCGAAAATAGTGGGGATAAAAGCAATTACGAGTACCAGTAACCTAAATAAAAGAAAATTAAAACATGAGTCTAAAATATTTTCTCTCTGATTATTTAAGTTGTAAGCCTGCTATATAAAAGGCAACTTATGGAAATTCAACATACAAATATGGTGTTTAGTTACATAAAATGAAACTGAAAGTAAGACTAAAGATGGGCTCAAACTTCTGCACCAATCATATCATAGTGCAAGGTATCCAAGAATAACAGAACATCAAGAGAAGGTAAAATCCAGGGGGTTCCTCTGTGGGCTTGCTGGTTAACCAGGATAACGTGGGAAGTGGTTTCATGGTAGACCAGGAGCCTCAAACAGCCTGCCTATGCAATTTCAAAGGGAAAGAAACCCTGTTTCATACTGTGGCCTCAAGCTTGCAAAGTGCACAATTTTAAGTAAAATTTTAACTCACATCAGCTGTTCAAATACATACATTTTAATTTTTGTGAAACTAGAGGCAATATTTCAAACACTATTTTCAGACCCGAGAACTCACTCCACTGATTCGAACTACAAGTGAAATATTTTCAAGCAATCCTTTGTTTCTCTAATAAGTTTGTGAATTCACTCTGCCATGACTACTTTCTCCCTCACTCTCAGCCTCACATTGCATAGAAATAAAAAATACAGTCATCAGACAGAAACTCCCTCTGGTCTTACCACTACCAAAAGAGAAGTAAAAATATCCACATAGGCAACCTTCCTCTCATTCCTTCTTTCCATTATAACCAATGACATCTTTGTTCCAATCAAGACCATTTCTTCTCAATAATGCTCTGGATCCAGTCCCTTGCCACCCTCCTTCAGACCTTGCTACGTTAGCTCATCGTCAATTATTTTCATTCTACTGGCTTATTCCCATCCTTACTGAAACATGTTCTAATATCTCCCACTCACTTAAAAGAAAACAAAATTCCTCCTGACTTCACTCTCCCTTCAGCTATGCTCCCATCTTTCTACTTCCCTTCATCGTCAAGCTCCTCGAAAGCCTTGTCTGCCTTTGGACCGTCTCTTCATAAAACCTTCATGACCTCCCTTTTGCCAGGTAGGAAGATTTGGCAAAATAATACATGGCTTCTGTCTGAACTGTTATTCTCTCTTCTTACTTCGTGTTTTCTAATCTTGGCTGAAACGTGACCATGTCAATGAGGCCAGTACTGACCACCCTACTCAGAATTGTCATGACCTCCCGATTCCCATCAGCAATCCACATTCCCTTACTCTACTTTGTATAACCTATTATACAATTCAGTTTTTATATTTACTTTTTTTATCTTTTCCCCCCAATCAGAAGGTAAATACTATGAGGTCATGGATTTGTGCCTTTGATGCTCACTAATATAACCAAAGCACCTGGAACAATGCCTAGCACATAACAGGCTTCAATAAAGACTGCGATATAATGAATAATTAACATATTTAATGGATAATTATTTAACTGGTATTTTTCTTCCCCACAGATGGTAGGCCTAAAGGCCATGTCAGTTGTGTTCACTACTGTAGGATAGTACTATAAGCACTCATTTATTAAATAAATGAAGAAATTATCAGACTTATTTTCTTATTTGAATCTTTTTTGCAATATATTGACTAAAGAGATTTAAAGTAGTCTGATACTTACAAGGACAAAAGAACTTCCCTCTCATGTGTTAACTTTAAGAAGCGAAGCCTTGCCACTCCGCAGACCTGCCGTATCCAGAGAGTTCCATTACTCACATCATTTCTCAACCCAGGAAGAGAACAAAGAGCCTGTTGCATTTCTGAATCAATGCCAGTATCTCTTGTCACATCGATTTTCTCCTCTTTCTGAATGCCAAAATCTATAATCATGTAACAAACCATTGTAATAAGCTATGTTGTTCACATTTTCTCTTTAGACATTTTGAAAATTCTGTTAGAATATTTGTGACAACACTTCTAACAAGTTATTGATATTCATAAGTCTTAAATTCAAGATCTTTCCTGCAAATGTAATGGATTTGATTTTAATGAGTAAAATCATTTCTGAGCATGGTTTAGGTCTCTTGGGAAGCATTTATTCTGTCACACCAACAGCAGCAGCTCCCCACCAAGGGAATTTTGCAGAGTGTTATATAGAAGCACCGGCATACATTTATGCAGTCAACTTCTAAAAGCTGAGTTTCTCTGTCATCTGAGACCTCCACTGGATTAGTATGTCACTGATGACTGCCATCCCAGTAACCACTTTAAGACACTGTGGTTTTAAGTAACAGGAACCTGGAAGACCCCCTGCTCAAATCCAACACATACCACACATTAGCTGTGTGGTTTCGGCTAATCTCTCAATTTCTCTAAATGTAATAAGCTACATCATGAAATTATGGGAACCAAGAACACTATAATCCAACAGCTGAGTACAACAGTTGACGCACAGTAGACTCCTACTTTCTTTTAATTATTACAAAGTAAACTAAGGGAAGATAATATTTAATTATCTGTTGTTAATACATTAACTAGAATTAGTTCATTAGCTAAGTAAGAACACATTTTTTGTAAGGAATGGACAAAGCCAGAATTCATGCCATTCTCAGACAGCTATTGATGATAAGAGAGAAGTGGGCATTTCAAAGGGATGTGATTGTCACTGAAATGAAAGGTAGACAGATATCATAAAGTAATTTCCCTAGCAACAAACCTGATTATATTAGGTATAAAATAATTATGATTCTTTAAAAGTGAAAAATCCTACTTTATATCTACATAAAAATCTACAAATATCAATTCATACATGGTCATTTTCTTTTTTGCTTTTTTAAAATTTTCTGCTAGACACACATTTTTATACCTGGCTCATCAATTGCTGATTTGCCTTCTAGGTTCAAAAATACTTCATTCAGAGTTGTCATGGAAACACCATAATTCATTATCCCTTGGTCAGAACATTTATCAAGGTCATTGCAGAGATCTAAAACACAGAAAGGAATAACGTGATGCAATTAAAATTGGTAATGAGTACACTAAAATACTAATTCCTAAAAATTACTCATATTAGAGCTGCCATAATAATCCAAGAAAAGCCTTCCCATAGAAGTTTTCTTGCCCTTCAAGTCAATTTTATTACTTTACATCTCTATTTTCTCTCACAAGCTTTAAAATCACTTCTATCACTAAGGCCACACGTGTGTTTTGTATAAGCATGTATCTGTACGTTTATTTAAAAATTCACTAAGCATGGGTAAATTATATATTTTCTTCTCTGTCTTTTCTAATTTTTTTATACCTAGCATATTACATTTAGAACTAAATTA
The DNA here is from genome assembly GCA_028627145.1 of Eidolon dupreanum. Classification (NCBI taxonomy): domain Eukaryota; kingdom Metazoa; phylum Chordata; class Mammalia; order Chiroptera; family Pteropodidae; genus Eidolon; species Eidolon dupreanum. The sequence continues at coordinate 101,085,703 of CM053506.1, forward strand.
AAATTTACAAAGACCTTATGAAAGTGTTTTAAACAGTAAGGTCTTATTTAATCTGTGTCTCTATCAGAAATTACGGTTTTGCTATTTCAGAAAAAAGATGTTTCAAAGAATCATTTAATGCTAATGAAGAGCAAATCTGGGTTTCCTAGTGAAATACATTTTTAGGAATTTTAGTTGCTCTTACTAAGATCTGTTAACACACTGCATCGCATTGGCAACAGGAGACAGCATATTTACGAATAATTATTTTCATGAGTAGAAGCTTTAATACCCACTGATAGAAAACGAATTAGCACAGTCTTGGACTTTTAGGGGTATTCCATGTGGTCATACAGTAAGTTACCTGAAAATCTGTTTGTTCTTTCCAAGGGCAAACTATACACAAGTTTTTCTTCACTTTTTGCTGTTAGCTTGGCATCGGGGATATGCTGTCTAATGAGGGATGTGATTCTCTCTGGATTACACATTTCATTCCTGTGCAAACTAATGTTTCAAAAGAAACACAAGCCTTTGAATTCTCCAACACCACTGCTCATGAAAAGACAGCTTTTGATTAAATAACTTGTACATATTACAGGAATATCCTGCTAACTTCAATAATTACTTCCCACAAATCAGATGTTCCACTTCAAAGTGCTAAGTGGTAGCCTCTTTTGTATTAGTTTAGATGAGAAAAAAATACAGTGCATTACATGTCAACCTGAAACCCCCAGCCAACTTCCTAAAAGTTAACTAAAGCAAGCTGAAATTTCAGTGTGTGTATATACATACACGTGTATGTGTGTGTATGTGTGTGTATGTGTGTGTGTGTGTGTAATATGTGTAGATAGGTTAGCATGTAAACAAATATATAAAATCATGATTGGATATAAAGTACATGCAATATTGCTCCTGGATCACTAAAAAATTAATAAGTATTTTTAATAAACAGTTGTTTTCTATGCAGCAAATGGCTTCTCTTAATGCCAACAACTCATTTCTTAATATGTCATGCTTTCTACAACATTCCACGTGATATTCTGACATTGAACAGACTGTGAAATGTAAGTAGATTCGGAATACAATTTCAGACTCTTAGGGAAAACTATTTCATTTAAAATAATCGCTTTCTTTTTTGGGGACATAAATATAAATTTTTCTTATATAAATACTGTCCAGAAAACGTCATACTGAAAGATGCATCTACTTTTAAAAATTTGCATGCTTAAAACCAAGATAGAACCCACAAGGAAAATGTTAATAAGGGAGATATTTTGTACTGTTTATTGGAAATCAATTTCCACCAAATACTAAGTTGACTTTGTTAATATCTCTAAAAGATTGCATGAAATGTCACCCTGCATATTGATATGCTCATATTAAAAACAGCTACTGCCAGAATACATTACCTTAAATGATATCCGATACCCCATTTTCGCTTCAGAAACAAAGATGACCCTGCACATTTCAACTTCCCTTTAGACAGAAACACTTTCCTATCTGAGCAGAAAAGAAAAAGTAAATTGTGAATTCCTTATATGGGTTTATTCTGTACCCTGGAGACCAAAACACTGAATGAATTTTTCAATACAAATGCAATCATGATATAATTGAGCTCCTGTGTGCAACATCGGCTCTTCTTCCCGTGCCTACCTTGAGGCAGGACATGAGTTCACTGCATCTCTTGCAGCTGATCCAATGGCATAAAACACTGCAAGAATGGCCCGATTCTTCAGCTCTCCTTTATCCACACACTTTGTTATGTAATAAGCAGTGTCCTCTCACTATGGGCACAGTTACCCGCTCCACCCCTTGATATCAGCCTCCACTGTGTGAATTGCTTTGGCCAACAGAGGGTTAGCAGACACTGAGAGGCAGAGGTTTGAAATGGACTTATGCACTAAGACTTGCTCTCTTGAGCCCCAGTCACAGGCATGAGAATGCCTGGGAAAACAAAACATACCTAGAACAGGGCTGAGTCACCTGATTCATCCTAGCCAGCAGCTATTCGACCACTAGACGTGTAACTGAACCCAGTCAAATATCTGAAAGTCTCCGTAGGTGAGCCAATCTAAATTGCCAACTCTCTAACTCATGCACTAAATAAATGCTCATTGATATAAGGCACTGAGTTTGGGGAAGGTTTATTATATAGCATTACTGAGGTGGGAAATCACTGGCACAAGAAGTAAAGTATGCTTTACCTCAGTTCCTGGAAGAAACTTAGAATAGTGTTATATTGCACATCGAACAGCAAAAATTTCTCTTCTTTTCCCTGAGTCCCTTTCTATTTTTTCCAGATACTTTCTTCACACCCTCCCCTGGCTTACTGAAACTAGTCTCCTCCACCTGCCACTATTCCCTAGGCAAAAACATGTGTTCTATCATAAATTCCCCAATCCTGTGTCTTCGCACTCAACACCTCACTCGATGGACAAAGAATCCTCCTAAGAAGGCAACAAAGGGTTGTAAATTTTAAAAGATTTTTTTTCCCAGCTAAAAGTTTTCTGTCCAACAAAAATCTATACATGAAAGGTAATATTTGAGTTTCAAAATTTTAAAAATATACTTGTGGTTAATGTAGACAGTCAAGAAAGTTACAGACAAGAAGATACATGAAGCATGGGTCTAAAGAACTCACTGGGAGCTTAGAATTTTTCTGAGGCTAAGAGCATCTTTAGCATAAAGTCGCTCAAATGGACAGCAAACAAGATTCTCTTCTTGTAAAAACAGATCATAGAGATGATCTCTTACATTAAAGCCTTAAGCAACTAGTTAGAATAAGGAAACCAAGAATCACCAGCCAAGATGTCAGCCTCATCCATGAACTGGGTACTAAACAGGATCATATGGTTTGTTTTATGCTCCCTCAGGAGGTTCCAAACTTGGTGCCTTGAAAAAGGATCCAATCCAGCAGTTGGTTCGTCCAGTAGCAAAACCTACAGAGGAAGAAACGTATAAAAGCATCTTCTACTTCAGAGTGAGGGTCTTCCAAAAGTAGCATGGAAACCAATATGGTTTCTAGATTCAAACATAATCCTCCACCATAACCCTAACAGGCTTGCACAGTCCTTTATTGTAAACTCTCTCACATTTGGTAATTAGAGTTTAAACTTTAATAATAGTTTTATATCCTTCAGTCCAAATTAATCTCAAAAAATATATTTTCTCTCACCTGAGGATCTCCTAAAATGGCAATCCCAAATGTTAGTTTTCTCTTCTGTCCACCACTTAATTTTTTAGCAATGACATCTTGAATGTTTTGTATGTCTAATTCCATTATAACTCTTTTTACCTATCAAAAAAAGAACTCTACGTTAATAAAAAAAAACATTTTATTTTAAGCAGTCTTAATTCTGTAACAAATTGGAAAAAAAAATTGTTCTAGAACTTCATTAAGATTTATTTATGAAAGAGTAAAATAATAGTTAAACAAAAATGTGGCCAGGAGTAAATTAAGCAAATTACTTCCAAAGCTATCAGTTCTAATATCTTCACCTACCTCTTGTTCCACTTCCTTTGGCTGAATCCCTTTTATTTTAGCAAATAGCCTGAGGTTTTCTCTCACAGTAAGAAAATCAAACTGAATATTGAATTGTGGACAAAATCCAACTTTCTTTCTGATTTCCTCCATGTTAGTTATTTCAGAAAGTGTGGTATTATAAATAGCAGCTGATCCTGTAAACAGAAATTTTAGAGTATTTAATAATTGGATAGTAACTCTATGCAGAATGGTAATACAGGATATTACCTGAAGAAACTTCACATTTAATAATTGCATCATTAATACATTGAGAAAATTCAGATTATCCTTAACATAAATTAGTGTCCACAGCAAAAGTACACATGGAATGACAAACAGTAAAATAAAAATATAAGCTTTCTCATGAATTTATACAAATATAAAACATTTCCTTTTCTAAATTGCTCAATTGTATAAAAATCCTGCTTTAAAGAAACGTTTTTCTTTTATATAATCAGAGCCTGCTTTATCAGCCAACTTGCTTTGTAAAATTATTTTCTCACCTTCTGTAGAAACAGACAGCCCACTGAGAATGTTTAGCAGTGTTGATTTACCAGCTCCACTATGTCCAAGTATTGCAGTGACTTGTCCTTCATAAATGTCAAGATATATGCCTGTTTTTGAATAAAATGTGAAAATTAGACTTTGGACTATATTCAGATCAAATAGACTTTCAAAAACTTAGAAGACAAAAACTCAGCATTTCATTTCATTGGTGTTCAAATACATCCCCCATAAAATTGTAATTTAATTTTGTCTATTTATGAAGACAAAGCATCAGTTTCTCTGAAGAAATTGAATCAAGACTAGGAATGTACTTTCTACCCTCCTTCCTACCCTAAAGCCTTCAAATGTCAAGGAATATATATATATTTATTCTTAAAGAACTGAACAAAGTCTACCAGGAATTAAAATGGTAAAGATAGTACTTGCATCCTGGGCAAAGGAAAGCAGTGTGACTGAAGAAATAGTCTCTCAGAGACTTCCAGAGCTGGAAGACAGAGGTGCCAGGCACAGAGTCAAAGGGGAGTTTATTCCATCTTAGGAAGGAGGGAGGGTGAGTTAAGGAGAGGATGATACATTTCTCCTGGCATTGGCTATTGTTCTGTTTTGCATCACAAAAGTGTAGGCATGGTCCCTAGAGAGATCTGCTGTGATCCAGGACATGTCACAGATATTTTTATATATGGGTGCTTAGTAATTGATAACTTGTTCATCAATACTTGAAAAATTATCTAACGTCATTGGAAAACAACAAACATTTCTATTAGCATCCCAGAAATTTTAAGAGATTTTTGAAGACACACAATATGGACTTATGTTATCAGAGAACAAAAAATAAGGTCCAAAACAGGTAATGAAAAGTTCTATGAAAGCAAAAACAATTCCAGTGATACTCTAAGCCCAGTACGACAAACTTAGATTAATGATTATAAACTAGCAGAAGTGGTAATATCTACTTTTTAAAAAGTATTTTATATACATATATATATAGAAAAATAATATATTATTGGTGACTGTCTTTCATAACGGAGATTTTTCCTTTTTATTGACATTCATTCTCTAATTTTCCACTATGACTATCAGTATTTTCAGAAAACAAACAAAAAAATTAATTAAAAACACTATTGAAACAATGTTTTTTCTTTACCTTTCAACGCTTCTACTTTTTCATGCTTTCCATTATATTCTTTTTTAATATTTCTGATTCTGAAAAAAGAGTAAGCAACTTTGAGTAAACATATTTCCTAATAACATCGATTATGTTAACTCCCAGAACTGACAGTCATGACGGAACCAAAACTTCACGAGGTGGGGTGTCACCCTCTAGATGGGATCCAGGAGGGCAACAGTGAGAACCCAAACTGCCCCCCAAAGAGGTTTGCACAGACCTGCTGATACCCTTATCAAGCTTGGCTTTTGCTATTTTGCCGTGGTTTCTCTAAGTTAGCAAATGAAGGGAAAGTTACAATTGAAAGAATAAAAGGAGCGAAGGAGGAAGGGAAGGAAGGTGAAAGGCTTTCCCTCAGTCCTGCACCCTTCTCTAGTTATCGTTCAATTATTCTTCTCTTTCACGGGCAAGTTGATCAAAATAACAGTCTCTACTCTTTGTTTCCAGTGATCAATGAGAAAAAGTTAAGATGATGGCAGCGGAACACCTGAAAGAAATGAACTTTCAAAAACACATCATCTATAATAACATTTGACCTGTGGCTGGCCCTGTGGCAGCTTATTTTCTTAAGCTTTTATCTCTAAATGTTCATACAAAGTCACGTAATTTGTTGGTCACCTTATGGCTTCTTTTCCGTGGAACTCTGGAGACACGGGTTCGAAAGAGTCATCAGAGGAATGCTCGGGACTTATTTCATCCTCAAAGTCTTCGTGATGAGTATTTTGATGTCGAGACCAAAACGAAGACTTTAGGAAGAACAATGGTGATTGCCAGTGGCCATCTTCATCTAATTAATCAAGACACAATTACATATTGAATCATTAAAACCACATCAGTAAAGGATGACTCCTGTCCTAGTGTGGCTTGAAGTTATTCTGTGGGAATTTATGTTTATAATGTTAAAAGTAAAGTATTATGGGAATATTAAAGTGAAGACAGTGTTTGGCCTTTGACAAATTCTCAGCTCTGCTTCATAAAAATAAGAGCTTACAAAGAAGATAAAGTTTAGCTCTAGGAAATGGTATCAAATATCAAGAACTTCTCACTCTTGGGATTTCTAGACACTTGGATGCTTAAAAAGAGAAGTTGTGTAAGCTGATTTCTGCAACTGTATATAAAGAAAGAAATTTTTTGATAATACAGAAAAAAATTTTGGGAGAAGAAGTATAGCAATCAGTATAAATCAAAAGTCAAACTTTTTCAAAGCTCTAAGAATAAGTTAACAAAAGTAGAAAAAGTTAAGTTCCTAATAACAGAAAGGTAGGCGTAAGGCTGAATTACTGTTGGCATCCAGTAAAAGGTTATAAAAAGGAAGAAAATTAAAATTAAGAGATCATAATGAGAAACAGGAAATTTTAAAATTTGTAAGAAAAATGTAAGAAACACAAATCAAGCTGTTTCTGCCATGTCTAGGTTATAGTTTATGTAGATTTTTTTCAACCAAATACACAGATAATTCTTTAATTTTCTATGACCTCATGAAATTATTCAAGGATTTTATCAAGAGATAGTTCATATCATTCCAAGGCAGAATGGACTGTACAAATAATCACTTAAAAATTGTTTTGACATTCAAATGAACTTCCATTTTAATGGTAAGAAAAGAGAATAGAAAGTTCAGCTACGGATCTACAGAATCAAAGAAAATGAGATGTTATTTTAAAGATATACCCACAAAACATGAATTTATTAGTGACAAGTGGAGGAAATTTAATAGATTTTTAAGAGACTATAGGATAATTGAAACAACAGGGAGTTTTCATATGTAATATTACATTACAAACTGTTACTGAAAGCTAACATAAGGGGATAAACAAGTGAAAAATGTCACTCCAAAAGAACTATGCTGTAGCCCACAGTTGGGCATACATGCTGCTCCTTTTGACTTATCACACTTCCTACACTACATTTAAATACTAATTTACATAATCATTTCCAATACTACCCATGAAAGCCTTAAAGACACAGACTGTTGACCCACACTGACTTCAATGAGCAGCTATGTGCTAAATAGGTGGATGAAAACTGATATTTTATTACTATCCATTTCATAGGAAATTCTTGGTGGTTTGGTTCTGAAAAAGAATTATAAATGCAAAAACATTTCATGTAACCTGTTCTGAAAATGTCAATTTGAAAGATGTTTATAAAACTTGGGATTAAAGAATACGTATTGTACCCAAATAAAGGGAAGTGAGATTGAATCAAATTTATGGATCTAAAAAAAAAGGAGAAGGAGGAAGAGGAGTTGTTTAATTTGAAGCTGAGGGAAAATAAAGAGTTCACTCTTGCAGTCCTTCAGAAAATCTTTATTGAGAGCCTCTTATGTACCAGGTAGTCTCTAGATGGAAAAACATACATCATTTATTCTGAAGAAACTTTGAATTATGAAGACTAATATATTCATTTATGTAATTCACCAGGGATTACTGAGTGCCTACTAAGTGCCAAACTGTCCTAGATGCTTGAAGATATCAGTGTAATAAAAAGCAAACATCTCTTCTCTCATGGGGACTAACACTCTAGAGACAGAGATAGGAAACGAGCAATAAATATAACAAATATTGAATTGTATGTAAAAAAAAAAAAAAGTAAGAGAGCATTAGGTCAGTATTTAGTTAAAGTTTTGGTTCAAATTCTGCTGTGTTCTTGGGCCTGACACATAACATCTCCAGACCCCTGTTTTGGCATTTACAAGATGTGAGGCCCATACTAAACACTGAACTCAACACTGATTGGTAAAATTGTATAATTATATGATACGAAGGAACTGAAAGGAAAAATTTTATTTCCATTTTCTCAGATTTAAATAACTTATTGTGTCTTCCCATAAGGAGAAAGTATTTGGAAAAGAAAAGCAACCTAATTATGAATGAGTGGAAGACTTAATAAGAGAAACTGGAAATTGTGCCTATTATAATACAAATTAAATACTAGATGTAACTATTGGAGAAAAAAGTTATTTTTAATGTAGAACATCAAAAATTTAGGAAAGGACAAATGTCTTACGGCACAGAGTTGTTACAGGGAAAAACTGACTTTGGAGTATTAAAGGTTTATGACATCCTCTACTAACTAGAAAAAATTCTGATTTTCCATACTAGGTTCCTTAGCCTGGAGGCTAAAAACAAATTGATTCGATTTATACTACAAAGGGTAATACATGATGTGGTAAGAGAGAAAACAAGACATTTCAAAAGGATGAAGATGATGAGAAAATGAGAATAGTCTAGCCCCAGTTTAGCTGGGGGACACTTATAAGGATTTAGAGAAAAGAAGTGTTTAAGACCACTGCCGTGTGTGTGAATGGGAGTGAGTGTATACACAAGATGAAGTCTGGGATTTTAATTTCCATTTTGCATGTTTGAGAAATGACAGAGAAGTAAATTTTTCAATTATGCAGATACCAGAGCACTGATTATTTGACTGTGACCTGTGACCAAGACAAGGACATATGTTAACTTGATTTTATATGGGTTACATACATTACATGCAACTTTTTGGTTCAAAGAAGAAATTTCATTTAATTTTGAGAAAATCATTCATTCACAATAATTTTGCAAAATAATTTTGAAGGCAATTCGCTAAATGCAAAAGAAATTACTTATTTCAAAATGTTATAAAATTTAAAATAAAATTATATTAATGGAACCAAGAAAAGGCATAATTTATATTATATTAAAATAATAGTATGGTATATATAAAGAACATAAAACAAAGTCAAGAGGAAAACTATGAATATTTTTTAAATATACTGCCTGAATTAGAAAACAGATAAAGGAAGAGACCACAATAAATAGAGTTTGAAAACGAAGGAAATATTTAGATTCTGCTATATAAGAAGAATTATGTATGAATAAAATTTGTGGATTTTATATGGGCAAAATAAAATGTAAGTATACTAGTTCCTGGAATTATCATGTATGTTACACATGAATTTTATTATAATTATTTAAAAGTCATTTGTAGAGCTTATTTTATTAATTTTTATAACACTATATAAAACATTCCCATAAGGCTGATATTCCCACAAAAAGGGAGGAAATAAGAGGTCATCCATTCACTTTATATTGTGTTCCCTTCTTCATATTTTTGAGATTCAGAAGAACAAGTATACTAGAGGCAAATATTAGCAAGAACTATTCAATGAACTATCTTGTGAGTTGAATTCAAGCACTAAAAAGCATCATTATCCAATAGCTTCCCTCCCCTTAGCTAAAATATAAACCCATGCACACACACACTCACACTCTCATACACACACATCCTACTTTTATAAAAGATGAAAACCAAAAGAAATATATTTTTAATTAAAATGTTTTTACAAAATAATGCCATTCAGACCATTAAATAGCAACATGAAAATGAAAAATTTCTATTGTTTTCAAAACTTTCTCCTTTCCTTGGCAATCAGAAATGTTTCTCAAATTACAAATATTAAGACATTACTTAAGAAACAGAATTGCTTTAAATGCAACTTTAACCACACTATTACTTACCAGGCAAAACTCGCTCAAAATATAATGTTAAAATCAAATAGAGAAGAGTATCAAATGCCAAAATGAAGAAAGTAAGTATCATTACATATGACTCTCCAGAGGGATCAGGAAAAATAACACCATTCAGGTAATAATTCAGGTGTGTAATCTGAGATTTAAAATAAAATAAAAGTTGGATGAATCTATCAAACAAAAGTTTTTAAAAATGGTGCTGCCTAGACAAATATAATTTATATTTTAACATTCCTTTTTTCAAAAATTCACGATGAGTTATTAGTCATAGTGTTGCTGTATATGAAGAGAATTGTCATAAAAGTGAGAAATGCTATATGAGAAATTGAAGAATAGACGTCTAAGCAACTGATTTTCACAGAAGTGTTAAAGAAGAAGATTTGGAGAAGTGGACAAGCAACCAAAAATAACATTCTGGGAAGAGAAACTCAGAGTGGGCAGTGAAATTAGAGGCCATTTTAAAGAAATATAAAAATGCTAAGTATAAGAAAGGTAACTACAGAAATGTTAAAATATTAAATAAGTATTACAAACTTGAAGAAATTATTTTTAAATATAATAAAGATAATAGAAAATAGAGAGATAATAAAGATAATACCTGACATTCACATAGCATGTATCAGGCACTGTTCTAGTGTAAGATATATATATAACAACATAGTTTGTCTTCACGATTACCCCCATTAGGTGAGCTCTGCTGACATCCCCATTCTTCAGATAAAGAAGTGAGGCCACAGAAGTCGTGACTTGCTCAAGGTCACCTGGCTGGTAAATGGCAGAGGCAAGACTGACTCATGCCATCTATAACCTCCACATTTTACTTATCACCTCTACATTTTACTGCCTCTTTAAATGGGATCATAAACCAAATGTTTCTAAGTGGTCAGATAATGGACAATTATTTTTCTTCTTTAAATTTTATAAGATTTTACAAATGACATATCTGCTTTATTACTTTGATAAGAATTTTTTTGTTCATTCAGCTTTTCAGCAGCAAAATTTCTTAAACTACAGAGTAACTGGTCATTAAGTTTCATGAAACACTAAATTCTTTAAGAGTTTTGAAAATGTTGTAAATAAAATCATGAAATCATTGTGTTCTAACCTGGGCCATTCCAGCAGTGAAGGCAAAAGGGCTAAAAAGACCTAAAATCCATTCCAAAGATGAAGGAAGTTGTCTATACAAGACAGTGAATCCCAAACATCCCCAAAATACAGTGAATAGAAATCCAACCAAACCAGTCAGGACAGGTTTCTTTATCAACACACTCAGGAGGAAAGCCAATGCTACCTGAAAGAAGAAAGAGGAGTTCCAATTGGTATAATTTTTCCTTTGAGAATCATAAATAGCAATAGTCATCAATTTCTCACATTGTCAAAAGCTTCTTTAAACCATATAGAAAACAGGATACAAAGTTAGTGACCATACCATACCAATGGAGGAAACATCATTTGCTCATATATCTGAAACAGATTAAGGGATACATGTTTTGCCAACTCACCAAAGATAGGCCATATAGGACAAAGAGTGTGAATATCACCATGAAGCCAGTAATTATTATAATTTTGAGAGATGTTATGACCAGAGCCATAAAAATTGACATAGCAAAGATGAAGCCAGCATATATCAATCCCCAGGAGAGCCTATGGTAGAAACAAGGTGTTAATTCAAAATGTCACACACACACACACACACACACACACACACACACACACACATTTGGATAGGTAATATGCAAAACAGTTAAGAATGCAAGTTCTAAAAGCAAACATATTAGGGTCAAATTTACTATAAAATTGTAGCTATGCACATTCTAACTGTAAGGTCATGGTCGAGTTATTTATCCTTTCTCACTCCCATCTGTAAAATGAGGTTAATCGTGGTAGCTATCTCATGGTTGTTCTAAGGATTAAATGAGATAATGCACATAAAGACATTAGCTTAGCCATTATTACAATTATCTTTCCCAATGTAAAATGAATTTTAAAATTAACATTGGATATAATTTTATTATTTTAGTCAAGTGACTATCAATGAAAAAGTAGTAATCTCACCTTTAAACTCCCTAAACTTCCTTAAGGCACACAATTGTTTCAAATGTTTAACTAAAATCACAGATTTAAGCAAAGCTCATTTCATTTTTTTGTCCTTAGATGGTTATTGATATTAGCCATTCAATTTATTGTTTTTAAGAATCAAAATATTAACAGTGCTGCTAAAAAATACAAGACTAAAAGCAAAAGATGTCATGGGGATACAGTTATACAGCAGTGATCCAATATCATAGTAGTCAAAACATGATTGCTTTTGAAAAATTTGTGGAAATGGATGTAAAGATATGTTTTAAACAATAAAAGGACTCTAACTTTTAAAATTTAACATTTTGTGAGAACACTAATAAACTGCCAAGTATCCTCTGGATTTACATAGGGCTTTCAGATTAAGTGTGAAACTTTGGATAGGTAATGTACTTGAAAACCTTTTATATACTCTTGTGTAGTAAATAAATGTAAGTTACTTTTATTGGCACAAATAAATAGCATTTTCATGAGTCCTATAACAGTAAAGCTAAGTGATTACAGCTTTCCTATCTCTTTCATGTTTTCCTTACTTAATTTGACATTTTAAAAATCTTTTTCTAATTCAAATACCTATCTTATTTAGTC
>CM053506.1:101098554-101170244 GCA_028627145.1 Eidolon dupreanum
GTAAAGAGCAGACATACACATTCTCCCCAATAACTGATGCAATATCAACGAATTTTTTAAAAATCTCTGGCCTGTGCAAACCCGGCTACCTTGGACAGTGCTCTACCAGGAAAACTTTCTGCTGTGTTGTACCTCAATTTGGGGCACTTACAAAATTGGATCCAAATGTAACGTTTACCTCAAAAACAGTAAGGACAATATGGTGTGTGTTACTGTCAGTTCATTTCACCAACAGCTTTTTCTATCAGGGGAAACTATCCCCTTATCACTAATTTTATTTTATTAATATCTCCAAATTATGTAGCACAATGGCAAAAACAATGGGGTTTTCCTGGGCAAATAACTTGTCTGTGCCTCAGTTGTCTTACCTGTAAAATGAGGATAACAGCACTATGAGCTATGAGTGACCCCTTGCATACAGTAAGTTCAATGTTCACTATTATTACTGTTCACTATTATTACTGTTACAAAGTCTATGGGAAAAAGGTCAACGGATAAATGGATTCGACAATGGAGAGGGAAATAGTGAGCGAGCAAGAGAGAGATTGACTTGTTTTACTCTGCACTTTAAGGGGACTGGGCACTCTCTGTGCTAGGAGTTGAAACACATTGTCTCATTTAATCCTTAATCCCACCTGGAGAACATCTGGATTGACTAACTACAAGAACTGGCTTCAATTACACTGTAGCAAATTAGTTTACTGTTCAAAATTTTCACTCCCTTCTCCCCGCTTCACTTCCATGAAAGGAGTATAATCCCCACATCGCTGACCTTGGGCTTGGCTGTCTCACTTGCTTTGGCTTCATGGTGGGCGGAATGTACTGCTTTGCCCTTTGACTTGGAGTTTTTCCACATCAATTGCTTTAACCAATGGGATGTTATCAGACATGGCATGAGCAGGAGCCTGAAATGTGCTCGCCCAGCTAGATTTGCCCTCTTGCACTTCCGGGACTGAATGAGAACATGCCCAGAGAGCCTGCTGATCCAAGGAGATCAGCAGACACACAGGACTGACGTGGCTGCAAACAGCACCTCGGATATGAGCCCAGCTAAGTCCAGACTAGATCTGCCAAACTCCACCCAACGCCACAGATAAATGAGGAAGAATAAACAATTTTTGTTTGAGGTCACTGGGTTTGGGGGTGCTTTTTTATGCAGCATTTTCTGGCGCTAGTTAACTGATACGGGCATCATTTTTTTTTCTCCCACTCAAGGAAGCATAAGTACGATCCTTACTTATTGTCTACTGACAGCATCTTAAAATCTAATACAGGTAAGCTAATTAAATTGAATGCATGCGGGGGAGTGGGGAGGGAGGAGGTAGATAGGGGAAAAAGAAGAAAAAGAAAGAAAAAGAAAGAAAAAAGAAAAAAAGAAACGGAAGAAAAAAATTTAAATCATTTCTTCAATTAAAATACTTAATTAATTTAAAAAATAAATGTATATGTTCATCACAAAAAAAATTGAATTCATGCAAGAAAATTTCATGAATTAATCTAATTTCTTTTATAATACAATGAGCTTCTCTATTAATTCATGTGCGATATGATACACAGGTAAAGTAAACTTAACTTACCAGAATGCTGACTCTCGGAGACCCATCACCATCATCAGTTTCTTAAATTGTTTTCTTTCTTTTGTAACATTTAATGATGCAAAATATATAAAAGGGGAGAAATAAACTATACAAATAAAAATAAACCATTCATTTATAGTTTCTCCCCTAGAAATGAAAGGTAGCGTCCTCATATTTATTCCAATAACTGATGTCAGCTCCTCCATCACAGAATGATTTGTTGTGACCTAAATTAGGATGTTAACAAAAAAAGTTTATGATATTAACCATAGGAGAAAAAGTATATTAGAAAACCATACTTTGTGCTCCTTTTCATGTTCAATATTTACATAGTTCCATTATTTTAAAATATGGTGAACTATTAATATTATCAGAACAATCTTGATGGCCTTTGGTATTAACTGGCATTAATTACAAGTCATTTGATAAATTACTGGGGGTCTAGCATGCACAGTATCATGTGATAGGTGATGGAGAGAGCGGCAATACACACAGAAACATTTCTTACTTTCATGGAGTTTTACATTTTGTGGTAGAGCTAGAGGAGGAAGAGAGACATTAAACAAGTCAATGCACTGGCAGCTGTTTAATTATAATTGAGCAATTGCATTAAAGGAGAAGTAGAGAGTGCTAAGAAAGCAAAATCAGAGAAGACTTCCCTGTAGAAATGACATTTATACTGTCACAGCTGAAAGCTGTGATCTCACCTAAACAGAGATTATGTGGGAGGAACTGAGGATGGAGAAGAAAGCTCTGGGCAAACAGCATGTGCAAAGGGAAAAAGGAACATAGTATATTATAGGCATAGAAAAGAGGTCCCTGAGCAAAGACAGGCAGATAGATAGATAGATAGATAGATAGATAGATAGATAGATAGATAGATAATAGGTAGGTAGGTAGGTAAGTAGGTAGATAGACAGACAGATAGGTAGATAGGTAGATAGATGGATAGATAGACAGACAGACAGACAGACAGACAGATGATAGATTGATACGGTATAGATGAAACTGGAGAAATAAACTACTTCCATGGTTCAGGCTAGAAATAATGGCTTGGCCTAGTGCTGGTGGCAGTATTAAAGAGGAGTACATAGATTTGAGCTTAGAATTAACAAGGCCAGATGAGAGATGGGATGTAATGAGTGAGGCAGAGAAAATTATCTCTGATGATCTGGGCCACTAAGTGGGTGGCTTTGGCAGCGAATAACAAAGAGAAAAAATTTTAACTTAGTCACATTTAGAGGAAAACACCCATGCTCAGTTTTGAATATATTAGTTTTAATTGCTTATGAGGCATCGAAGTAGAGATATCTGGTAAACAATCAGATACATGGAACTATAGCAGAGGTCAGAGAATTATGTTCCACAGACCAAATCTGATCAATCCCGTTTTTGTAATAAAGTTTTATTGGGGCACAGCCACACTCATTTGTTTATATATTGTCTAATGGCTGTTTTTAAGGTAAAACAGCAGAGTTAAATAGTTGCCATAGAGATGGTTTGCCCCTCCCCTATCCCAGAGCCTAAAATATTCATTATGTGGCCCTTGATGATCTACAAGTTAAAGTAGAATTCTTAGAGTTATCAGCTTTAAATTATAATTAACATTATGGAAATAAATGGCATTGTCTAGAGAAAGTATATAGGATAGAGAAAGATGCCTAGGATAGAACCTTGCGGAATTACAGATTTAAAGAAGTGGGAGTATAAAGTTGGAAAAGCTGGCAAGAAGACTGGGAAGAAATGGATAGAAATGTGAAGAAAAACCGAGTGGATGTTGTTATTTAGTTAAAAGATCCAGTAAGACAAGGAATGAAAAAGGTCAGTTGTTCATTGACACGGGATGTTGTTATTGACCTTAGAAGAAGTCATTTTGGTGGTGTGGTGAGGACGAAAATCATGTTGAGTAGGGTTGGGCCTAAGTGAAGACAACTCTTTCAAGAAGTTTAGCTGTTAAGAGAAGGGAGCTAGAGTACCTGGGGAGGAAATGTGGATGAGGGAAAGTCTTGATAATGGGGGAAGAAATTCACAACTTTTAAGTCCTAAAGAGAAAGAAGTATCTAGTTGAAAGGGAGAAGTTGAAGGAAGAGGAAACAGAAGGGAAAATTCGTGGTGCAGCTAACCTGATAAGGTTGGAAGAGTTGGGATCCGGCCTATGAACTGATGAAAATCATTAGGGATGAGAGAAGGGACAAGATGGGTGTCATTCACAGGTGGCCTGCAGTTTTATAGGATATCCCCACCTGACAGCTTCTAATTTCTCTCAGGAGAGGCAAAGTATCATCTCCTAAGAGTGTTGGGCAGGGCGGAGGATGAGGTAGAGACTGGAAAAGAGGGATAAATAAAATAGGTTTGAAATCGGGCACTTACTTCTATAATCGCAGCATTGATTGCAGCTTGAAAAGCCACAAACCCTCTTTGCCAGTATGTTGTCAAGGAACAGTAAATTTTATCTTGCAGAGCCCAGCAGTGTTCTTCAAGGAAGAAAAATAATATTCCATCATTATGCAATGGAATCTATTAATGGAAATAAAACCTTAACTTTGGCTCTAAAGTAAAATATCTAAATGTCTTCTCAGAGCCTATGATCACACAGCCTAGGGCACTTTTAAAGCGCTCTGCAAAACTGGAAGAAAGAAGATTATTATTGAATGGTTGCTAAAATAATGAGACTCATCGTATAGTACAGACTGATCAAGTTCAGGAATAAAAAGTATATTACTTCTTTTCATGACTTTATTAATTTTTCTATCAGTCATTCTCAACTGGGGATTTGGTAGCAAATAGATTGGAATCAATTTTTAAGTACTTACCTGAGTATTGAAAGTGTTCTTTTATCATTTGGATTCTGTATTTCCAATTGAGCTTCAGCTTATATGAGAAAGTATTATTAAACACAATTCCCACCACGTCAGAGTGGCTTTGTGGAAGTACTGTATCCATGGTTTCCTCATCAGAAGTCCCAATGATAGTCCTTCCTGCCGTGTATGAAAAATATAAATGATAAACTTATTATAAAACCAAATTGCAATTGTTTAGGTTTTCCATAAAATTATTGACGTTACAGACTATCCTTAAATAGGTACCTCTAAGGGTCGAAAGTCTTTTCCATTATCTTAAGCTCAATGTAAATATATGCAAACATGTGAATGATATATTAAAGTCTATATGTGACCATGTGTATGTATGTGTGCATATCACTCTTAAAAAGACACAAATACATTTAAATGGGAGATATGGTAGGAGAGGAAGTACTGGCTACGATGAAAGCAAAAGCTCTCCTATTTTCACTTCATACAAGTCTGTATCGATTAGGTTTTTTAGGGTGGCTACTACCTTGGTGATTAAAATAATTAAAAATTTAAAAGAAAAGTATTTTAAAAAAATCAATAGATACACTTGAGAATTTGGTGTTTTCCCTACCAAGATCATAAACTGATTTCTATCATATGAAAATAGTTTGCCAATAGAAGCAAGCTGCATGCAAAGAATCAGAATACAAAAATATTTAGAAGTAGATGGACCTAGAGGGTATTATTATGCTAAGTGAAATAAGTCAGACAGAAAAAGACAAATACCATGATTTCACTTATTTGTAGAATCTAAAAAAACAAAATAAATGAACAAGCAAAACAAACTCATAGATACAGAGAACAAATTTATGGTCGCCAGATAGGAGAGGGGTTTGGGGGCAAAGGGTGAAAAGGGAAAGACATTAAGATGTACAAATTGCCAGTTATAAAAACAATCATGGGGATGCAAAGTACATCATAGGGAATATAGTCAATAAATTGTAAAAACTATGAATGGTGTCAGGTGGATACTAGAATGATCGGGGTGATCACTTCATAAGTTACATAAATGTCTAATCGCTATATTGTATACCTAAAACTAATATAATATTGTATACCTAAAACTAACATAATATTGTATGTCAATTGTAATTTAAAATTAAAAAAATATTTTTTAAAACAAAAAAATCAGAAGTTACAGTCTACCTACAGATTTTTTTGGAATCGATAATACTAACAATCATAATATACATAACAGACGAGTTTATGGTCTGCAGAAATAATCCAACCGATAGGTGGTTAATAAAGCCGTTACTTATGGAAGCTTTGGAAACCTCTGAAGTCCAACTTACGGATTCCTTTTTTTGAATACTTTCTTATACTCTCATATATTATGTTCTAAAAAAATTTTATTAATTTTAGCATAGTGTTTAAATCTCACTTAGGGCAATATCTACAAGAAGAAAAACGTATTGATTTTTATAGTGTGGCCATATTTTTCAAAACTACTCAACCTTCTGAACAGAATAAGACTGTGAAATTTTTAGGGGGCAATGCTAATTTCACTTATTTTCTCCAGTGGTATACAAATCCTGCCAAAGTCAGATCAGACACGACTACTTGGAGCGAACAGCAAGACTTAGATAAACACAGAATGAGATGGTGAGAGAGTGGCTGATTTTGGGACAGGCTGGCACGGTAGTAGGAATGGGGTGTTTGTGCAAGAAAAGGATTGATTCCAATGAGCCAGGAGACTCTCAGGTTGAAAGCAGCAGAGCGCTTGCGCTGAACAAGCAGGGAGACTAGGTCCTGAGGCTTTCGCGTATGCTTCCTGAGTTAAAAAGAGATGGGGTAGGTGACCAAATGGAGGAAGCATTAAGAGCCAGAGCAGCGTAGGATCAACACTGTTAGGCAGACCACGTGGCCAGTGCCAGTAAGGGAGGCAGGCAGGAGTCAGAGCTCCAGAAGTAGCAACGAGGAATCACCAAACAGGAGAGGACGCCTGGAATAAAAAGTGAAATCAGCTAGAAGAGGGTCCAATCTTTTTTTCTTACTCCAATCTTACCTTATGGAGTACACATCATACTCCCAATAATAATGACTCATAATAGCATGCATTTCAAGGATGAGAGGAGTGAATGGTGTGTGTGCTTGTTTAAAAAGCCCCCAATTAAGTCTTTTGCATCTTATCCACCTACCGTCACCTGTAGCTCCATGCCAACCCCTGCACTGCATACGGAATGAGGATTCTTGCTGCAGGAAAGAACCACTGACCCCATAGGCTGGGTAAATAAACTCCATTTGCAAAAGAAACTTCAAATTAAACATGTGTATGTTGCATAATAATGAAATATTGGTCATTGAACAACAAACCTTTCATACAGGAAGCCAAAGCCATCTTATCCATTATCCTCTGTGTCATGTTAGTGACTGGGGCATATGCCACCACTAGATCAGAGTCATTAAATTGATCCGCACGTCCCAGGACATGAGGAGGATGTCCAGGGAAATGGACAGCACTGAAGAATTCCGAAAAGATGCAGAGAGACAGTCCCAGAAGCAATGCTACTGTCCACTCCTCCAGTGCACAAAAGAAAAATGAGCCAAGTTATAATGTGGTCCAGAACCATGAGAAATATTCAAATACATCTGAAGACAGGAAGTACTGACACTGAGCATGGCTTCATTTCACTCTCCATTTTTTCCTTTCCCAATCACTATCCTTTAAAGAAAACACCATTTCAAAAATATATAACTTTGATATAATGTCAAATATGTCCACTGGTCTCAACTCAATAATAGAGCATCCCTAACAGTAGGGACCACTATTGACTACGCACCCTTTTTTATGAGATGTAATATAAGTTCACAGCACCGCAGGAGATATTCTTGCCATACATGTTTAACCTGAAGTTAATCACATTTTTAGATCTAACTTTCTGTTTCCCAGAAATGGAGATGATAAAAAAAAAATAAGTTAAATGACGGCATGAATTACAATCAGCTAAATATAGAACATGGATATTCAACAAGATAACTGCTTCATCAACATAAAAATTAAAACAATAGAATTGAATTGCTTCAAGAGCTCTTGCAGAGAATGAAAAAAATGATGTGAACTCTGCTAGTTCCCACTGAAACATTATTTTGAAACAGAATGCAGTCTCTATGTGGCCAAGGCAACCCCAGATACGTCTCATGGTAACATACAGCAAATCTCTTTGTCCTAAGGATAATGTCCTTTACTAGAAACTCAACAGAATGCAAATATATTGACAAGCAGTGATCTGGTTCCATGAAACCATTCTATGTTTACAAAAAGTAGAGCCTTGAAAAAAGACCCCATAAAGTTCCCTAATTTTCACTCAGATTTCTTTCCAGCACTGCCAATTAATAGAATCTTAACCAAGATGTCCTTAGTAGAGTGCTACTGGTTTATTAATTTTAAAATCTATTTCATTTTGTCTAGCTTATTTTCTTTTTCCCCTAACAGCAAAGTTGGTCCAGGATAAATCAGAACGACTCCACAAGATTCAAGTGGATCAATTATTTGGAGAATGACTAGTTTAACTTAATAAAATGTTACTTTATTTTTAGGAGCTGTCATGTGAGTCTTTCAGTTAATTTCACTCTTTGCCATACATATTATTCTATTCTGCGATATATCTTAATCTGCAACATTTGCAAATTATATTGAGAACTCTAAAACAACTAGCCCATAGAATTTGTGAACCTAAAAAAGCAGTAAAAATAGCATAATACTAAGTGATAGATTACCATTCACTAAATATGGAAAAATATATGTTGTGAACCATACCAATAAGCTCTCTCTTTTCAGTCTCCATTTTTTAAGAAAATTCTTGTACAGAAGGGCCTGAGTTTGTTGGAACACACTTCTTTCCTTTTTAATCATTTTGCCTTGTTCACTGAAAGAGAGGGTAAATGTTGTACAATAGTAACTAGGAGAGAAAAAGATTAAAAAAAAAAAAAAGTCCAGTTATAAAAAAACTTCTGAGCGCTTTGAAAACATAGTTAAGGAGGCACTAATTTAATGCCCTATTTGACATTGTAGTACCACATTCAACAGGGTTTTTGTTTTTGTTTTGATAGCATGAAGTATTGATGGGAGTTAAATATCCTGCCAGCCGGTCTGTCTCTCCAGGCTCTCACCGCTGAGAGAGGTGAGGATAATGGTAGGAAGAGTCTTTCCCCTTTTGTCCCAAAAGTCACTTTTTTCTGCCAAATCTTAACATTACAACAATCTAAAGTAAATCAGTGAATAAGGTGTCAGTAACGTTTAGAACTCCTCAAAAAAAACTTTACCTTTTAGTTTTTTTTTAAAGTATAACAAGAATAAAACCATCTCAATTTTTTTATTAAATAAGAGATTTGCACATAAGCAGTCTGTACTTTGAATGGCTGGCTTTTATATGTTTATTTAATATCTAGGTAACCAGTGAGTAAAAGAAAATTGAATAATATTATAGTCAAGTTGAATAACATTATAGTCATTCTTAGAATGTCAAAGAGCTAATTTTTCTTCTCTAAATGCATGGTCCCCTTTTATGAAGTAAGATATACACTGATGAAAACCAAAACCTTATTAGCTAATATGACTACATTAATTGACTCATAGAATTCAAAAAAGTGTAAATCTGACCAAAAAATTAATAATGTTTATACACATTTCTGAATCTATCTTCCATTTTGCTATCGCATTAAAATAAAAAATAAACTGAGTTTAAAAAATAAGTCACTAGTGAGGTTTACAGTATGAAATACAATAATTTAGAAATATCAGAATATAATAATTTGACAATGTCAATCAAGATGCTTGGCATTGGCTATATACTTTATGCCTTAATCACTTCCATGCAAAGCAAAAGGTAAAAACAAACTTCACTTACTGTCAGGAGAAGAGGAGGAAATTAGAAGCACCTTTGAATCACTGGTCTCTTTTTATCCAGCAGAACAGATAAGAATCCTTCAAGGACTCCTCTACAAATGTTTGTCTCTCTTAAAACTGTTCTTATTCAGTTTGGCTTCTGAAAACAGGCTATGGCCTCTGTGTAAAAAGACTGCCACACATTCTCTGCTTGATAGTTTTTTTTTTTTTTTTTGCCTGTGCCTTTTCTTCTTCTCCAGTTACTCTGAAGGGAGTGTGTAGTTATAGATGGTTGGCTAAGTGTGTCACATGATATTTGTTTATTGCTCTATCTTTCTGGCATACTCAAAAAGTGATCCGATTCAAAAAGAAGGAAAAAACCCACAGTCCTGGATAAGTCTATATTAGCTTTAGATGATTAAAAATTTGAGAGACAGGCCAAAAATAGAGCAGATTAAAAAGAAAGAAGTTGACAGATAGAGGGAAAATGAGGATCAATCATTTCGGAAATCAGAATAATTAGGTGCTTCATCCAAGACTTTAACTGCACTTCCATTAAATGGCTCCTTGCACTGATTGACTCCTATGTGCTAGAAAGTATGCTAAGGATTTAAAGGGAATGATCTCATTTAATACTCAAAGTAAGTCTATGAAGTTGGCACAGTATTTACATCCATTTTACAGATGTGAAACGTGAGAGTAAAGGTGAAGTTACCTGCAGATGCTCAAATAAAGGCAGAGCCAACATGTGAGGCCAGAACAGCACCTGGACTCCAAGCCCCCTCACTATTCACCACCACGATGAAAATTATGGTGATCAAAACAGTGATATGTAATGTCCATTTTAATAGTTTGGACTAGATGGGCAAAATTTTTTTCAGCTACAAATAAATTGGACATTCTCAGAATTGTAAATAACCTCTGTTTATCAACCCTGAAAATCTCAATACATGATATTTTACAGCGACACATTTCTTGGGATGAATACACGAGTTAATAACCATTCAGGAAAGTGAAAGACAGAGAAAGGGTGAAGCATTCTGAGGCTGTTTGAATGACTGCAGTTTTCACTAAGAACATGAAAAGAAACATTTCCTCTGACTTTAACTGAATCCCTTCCTTTGTTGTTAGTCACATTTCTCTTGTTCTGCCAGGTTTCACGAGAGGTAAAAGTCCATGAACTAGAAAACACCAAATACTCAACCTGGTTCCAATCCCAGACTTTAATGATAATATTTATTTTAATGGGTGAGGAAAAAAAAAACAACAACTAAGATCATAATATACACGTACACTTTCTTAGCAACCAAATTTAAAAAATTATTTCCATAATTTTAGGGATTTTAATCTCCAATATGGTACATGAAGCTGTTATAGGGTTTTATGAGTGTGAGACCTACGTTTTAAACCTGTATGCCTTGGACAGGTGACATAAAATCCCTAGGCCTCTGTTCCACATTCATAACAGAGGTTGGACCTTCTGTGTTTCACGACCCTGTGCCGTTCTGCTACAGGGTCACGATGCGGGAGTCCTCCAAACTTGGATTTGTGGGGGCCCGTGCAATATAATGCCAACCCAGCCCTCCCATCACGCTTTTTACAGATCTCTTTTAATGCTTCCTTAGTCTCTTAGGTCCTGAACCCTGCTTCTTCGCTTTTGCTTTCAGCCAACAAATGTACTTGTTTTCCCGAAAAATCAGAGACTGTTTTGGGTGGCAACTTCCCTCCATGCCTCCCGTTCATGCTAACTGCCCAGAGGAAACTCGGTCACTCCTTTCCAAACTCAACCCCACTGAACAATCTCTCAGTCCAGTGTCACGACCAACTCTAACCCCTGGCTCATCTGCTCACATCCACTGCCCAAACTCCCACGGTATGTTTCTCATGGCTGCTGTAACAAGGTAGCGCAAACTGGGCGTGTTAGAAGAACAGAAATCCATTCCCTCACAGTTCCAAAGGTAGACGTCTGAAATCAAGGTGTCGGCAGGGCCGTGCTTCCTCCTAGCTTCTGGTGGTCGCCAGCAATCTTTCCCTTTCCTTGACTGGCTGCTGTCTAACTCCTCGGCCTCCCTCATCACACGGCATTCCCTCTGCGTGTGTCTGTTTCTGCCCCTCTTCTTACAAGGACACCAGTCGTCCTGGTTTCAGGGCTCACCTTACTCCAGTAGGACCTTATCTTAACTTACATAGTAATCTATAAAGGCCCTGTTTCCAAGGTCACCTTCACAGGTGCTAGGAGTTGGGACTTCGACACATCTTTCTGAGGGATACAATTTAAGCCGCCACATCAGCACCTCAGTGGTCACAACCAATGGCTATTCATCTTCCCTACCCTCACACCCAGTCCAAGGAAACTAAGCTCTCACAACCTGCCAATGACTGACATTTGATATCAACATTTCAGTAGCTCTCATTTTTTTTAAAGGCTCTCTGCAGCACTGCACACTGTTGACACCCATTGCTAGGAACTCAATGATATAATTTACTATTTTCTCTCGTGACTTCTCTGCTTCTAAAAATCCTCATTTTATGTCCCATGGCACTTTTTATTTGAAATTATAATCTAATAAAAAATACAGCCATTCTCTCAGTTTCATTTCAGATCTGTTTCTATCCATGCCCTCTATGAAGTCTTTCTATTGAGAGTCCATCTATTCATTTTCAACATGTCTAATCTCAATAATTTATCTTCCTAATATACTTAGTTCACTTGATCTTCTTTTTTCTCAATAGACACTGGTTCAAAATTTTAATATTTGTTGCTGTTATGGTTTAATCTCTCCCCTTCACAATTAATATCAACTTAATTACCAAGCTCTGTTGGCTTTAAGGGCTTATAAATCTCCAGAGAGAACATTATTTCTATTTGTCTTACTTGATTAGTTCTTTTCCTGAACTGTAGGCCTGGATGGAAAGAATTAGTTCTCACATTCATTTTTACAGTAAAAAGCTACCTTCTTGGATCTTCTGTTGTAGGTTCATCAATTTTAAAGTCTTGAGATAATCATTTTGTATCCCAGGTTTATTTTTTACATAAAGAAAAATAATTCAAATTCATTTAAAAAAGTAACTGTATGTTTAATTCATTTTCTTTCTCTCCTGTCCCCTGATATGGATTACATAATTTGTGTTATCATTGATCTTTCAAAAGAACAGTTTTAGCTTTAATAATTGAATCTATTATTTTATCTCCACTCAGTCATTTTTGTTATTTTTACAATCTCCTCTACTTTCATTGTTATTATGAAATATCTCTAACATATAGAAAAACAGAGGAATGTAACCAAATTTCCTCTTATCCAAACTTTTAAAAAGGTTAACATTTTGCCACATTTCTTGAGTTACTTTAAAGGAAAAAAAATTACATGTTTAAATATATGATATGTTATATTTCATTCTGCAATTTACCTTTTTTACGTGATATTTTATTTATATTTTATATACCCATGTTGATGCATGGAGATGTTGTTAATGTTTTAACTTTCTAAAAAGTGATGGAAATAGAATTTATTTAGAACTTACCTAGTGTTGGTT
This sequence comes from Eidolon dupreanum, assembly GCA_028627145.1. NCBI lineage: Eukaryota > Metazoa > Chordata > Mammalia > Chiroptera > Pteropodidae > Eidolon > Eidolon dupreanum. The sequence goes on from CM053506.1 coordinate 101,111,343, forward strand.
ACTGAGGCTGTGTCGTTTTTCATTCTCATGAACAGGCTGTCGTCACATCCCACACCTGTCTCTCTCTGGGTCTGTGTGAGAACTTCTTTATGGTGGTGGTGATGAGGGCAGAGAGTATACCCCACAGCATGCAGTAATGTTAAGTAAGAAAATACTACAACTTCTGTTTACATTTATTTTCACCAAAAGTATTAAAACTTATTTACATTTAATACATGGATTGAAATGATGCTATAATTCAGTACACCTGTAAATTGAAACTTGTCTCATGGAGATTACACAAAATATTTGAGATATAGATGAAAGCGCTACAATGCTGAGGCGTTGATGGTGGGACATCTACCTATTCATTTGTCAGCATTTAACCATCTTAGGTTGGGTCGTTATATAGATTTATACATTATACTATCTCAATCGACCCTTAATATGACTTAAAAGGATTTCTGCAAAAGGACTGTGTATTTGGAAATTATTCTAGTAATGCACATAGACATTTCTTCGTCCTGAGGCATTTACAGCCTCAGGTTTATTAAGTTGTCAACTGTTCGAAAGTTTTTAAATGTAGATTTTAACAGACATCATATGAAAGTTCCCATTCCCCTAACTCCTTGCAAACACTTTCCACTATAAGAATTATCCAAATTTTGAAAACTGTATATGAAATAATTGTTGGCTCACAAACTCCTGAGCTCTGTGGATGAAATCTTAAAGTGGACTTGGTACATGGAGGGCGAAGAGGACAGCAGGAAGAAGCGAACCCCTGTGGACTGGACAGTGGTGACTTTGAGAAACAAGGTAGGTTACTCACGAGGCTTGTCCTGGGTGACCTCAAGACGAGTAGATCTCAACGCCCACCAGCATCTTAATAGTTTATGCAGAGGCCACAACTGGGTTGTCACGATACCGTCCAGATAGTCTCAATGACACATTGCTCTCTCGAGGCTGCGTCCTTGACAATGGCTCCCACTGTGGGAAGGGTGGGTAACTCCACCTTCCAAGGACAGGTCCAGCTCAGGGGGTTGACCAGCAGTCACGTCCTCTTGATGACTTCCTCCCACAATATCTGATTTTTGCCTCTATTAAGAGAATCTGCTTCTGCAGCACACTGAATTTCCCCTCCTCTAATATGAAGAAGCTGTTTATTTGGGTCACTTTTATGACCTTTAATAAAACATATATTTTATCGCTTCTTGGCCTTTTGGCTAAGATCAAGTGTAAACATATGTTTTACCCAAAAAGTCTTCCATGTCTTTTGCAAGAGTTATTGCTACATAGTGTGGAGTTTCTGTTACTAACTTAATAGGTTCTGCTTTTTAACATATTTTTTAATTAACTATTGCTTGTATACAGGAGTATTAATTTTGCATATGAATTTGAACTTTGCTAAACTCTCTATTCTTTCTAATTTAAAAAATTTTCTAAACAATGTTTATCTACAAATAATGACAGTTTATGACTCCTGTTTTCTAACAATTTTTACTACTCTCTGAAGTTGAAGTCCTAGGATTAAAACTGACTTGCTCCTGATGTAGTTCGATTCTCTTATTTTTTATAGCATCCTGTTTCTTTTCACAGTGGTGTATTAATTACATCTTTTTTTAGTTAAGATTTCCTTATACAGTTTCCTTTTCCTCTAAATTACCTTTTTTTCTGTTTCTTTTGGTCATTAATTTTGAAAGCACACAGCTAAGCTATGCTCAGATTCTTAACCTACAGAAACAGAGTTAAAGTTGCTAAGTTTTGTTATGCAGCAATGGATAACTAATACATCCATCAATTTCACTGTTATCTCTCAATATACTATAAGTCTTTTAAAGTCAAGATTCTGTATTGTTTACCTTTGTATCCCCAGCTCCTAATGTTTGGCCCATTGTAAGAATTTAAAAACAAAAGAAAATGTTAAATTTAATCACTGACTGACTTACACTAAGTAAGTCTAATCTGGAGGCAGTTCACTCAGACCATGCTCACTTTCCCAACACACACTCATGCACCTCAGAATGTAAAACTTCCAGCCACACTAAAATCATCTTCTAACTTAGGACTCTGCACATTTGTCTTTTCTGATTTAAATGACTGCATAGCTTTAGAATGGAAATCAGGTAGGATCAAAGTCTCTTCCTGAGGAAACATTTCCTTCCTTAGGCCTTTCATGACTTTAGTCCGGATCTCCCAGGTTGCACTTTATTCATGATCTTCTCAAAGCAAGAGATTCAGATACACATTTAAGTTTGAGGATCACTGTTTAGCTAATGCCAATTCTCGTTTTGTAACTGACCACTTTTGACATTCTCTTCAGTTGACTTGGCAGGACAATCGTGGAACGTCAGCTCCCAGCCACCTTTGGTAACACACACCCACAAGTGTGTGTGTGGAGATGTGAACGCCCCAAGAGAGGTCTACCTATTACACATACTGCTCTCACCTAGTGAATTCGGCATTTTACAAGTGCCATAGGACAGAAGCCAGACGCCACAAAAAGACTAAGTAGCCCTCTATGCAAGGGAGAGAGGAAGAGTACAAGCTGTCAGAGTCATTCCACCTGGGTTCAAATCCTAGCTGGCGATGGTTGTATCTTTTCTAACGACGATACCCAACACCTTTCCTGAATGTTTTAACAATTCTGTCCATCCCCCTCCCAATTCTTCCAATTAACAACAAAATTTCCTTTCAGGATAAAAGATGAGCACGGAGGATTCCCTGCCAGCCTTCTGGAGAGTACCTGAGAATGTTCAGATTTCGTGGCTCCTTCGAGCAACCAAAGCAGGGATTTAAAACGGGGTTTTAAAATGGAGTCTCCTGTCCCTTTTCACCTCTAGCTAGTCTGCCTTCCTCCACTGGTTGCATGGCTTGGACTGTCTTCTGGTTCACCCCTCATTTCTTGTTTTTGGTTCTGACATCCTGAACCCTGTTGCCTCCTCACTGTTCCTCAAATGCACCAGCACAAAGACGAATTCTTGGCTGCGCAGGGTTCAGCCTCGGGCTTCCCCCGCTGCCCTGCGGGGTCCGGCTCGGGCTCTCCTTGGGCCACCGCTCCTGCAGCTTTACCGCATCGCTTCTGGTACTCAGACAGGGCAGCTACAGCACAGCTCACTGCTGCCACCTGCTGGTCACAGGGTTGCACGCTTTGCCCCGTCTCCACGGGGCATCTGAAGTGTGTACCGTGGGACAGAATTAGAAGCTGTGTGTCTCATGGTCACTGAGATGAGAAGGAAGAGGACTGGACCTTAGTTACAAAGTTTGAAATTAAATGATTTGAATAAAAAAACCAGGGTGTGATTGCAAAGAGTTCGGTAAACTGTGTTTACTTGTAACTATGTGTGGTGATGGATGTTAACTAAAGTTACTGTGATCACTTCGCAATACATAGAAATATTGAATCGTTATGTTGTACGCCTGAAACTAATGTTAATAAAATCTCAGTATAAAAATCGAAAAGTTATATATATTCATAAGATGAACGTTGCCATTAAGTTTATTAGAAGGTGTGAAATATCCTGAGTGGAAATAAGACTGGAAATAAGACAGTCCAGCCACAGACCAGAGTGTCACCAGAAGCTGTAAAATATGGATAATTCATAAAAATGGGAAATTACTGAGTGTTCTTTGTTATTGTTTTTATTTTACCTCATAGTAGTAGTCAAGTTCTATGACTGTATTTCTTTGGAAACATACTACATCGCTTCTCAGCCTTTTGGCTAGGATTGTGTGTGGACATATATTGTATAATTTCTTCAGAAAACAAATAAAAAATGTTTTAATTACAACGAATTGTAAATTGTTATTCTAAGTTCTTTTGACTTTAAATTGGACCAATGACCAAGAAACTTCCAGTAGCTTTCTATACAATTCAGTTCTCAATTTTCTCGGTGGTCTGTTGGACAGGCTTTGAAGTCAACTGCGTGGGAACACCCATGAGGGCCAAGATAAGACCCTGGGGTTTGTATCTTACAGTAATGATACACATGATCATCATTTTAATGGCCATAAGTCAAAAAGTGCCAGTAGGATTCTTTTTACGGTTCTGGCCTGGAACTTCAAAATGTAAGCAAAGCTATACAGAGGTGCAGATGTGCCATACTGTCTTTTTAGACAGTTATGTTCATCTCAGGCTTCTATTTCTAATATTCAATGTAGGCTTGTAATTAGTGATGGCTTCCCAGAAATGCCTTAAGAACAGCAGAAAAATAATTTGACATGTAAGGAGAGAGTTCACGAAATAATCAAGAGAGAATCCAAGATTAACTCAAAATGGTGCTGAAAATAGAGAAACCTTCAAATAGGCACAAAGAGACCTTCAGAATGTTTGCAGATAAGTCTATCAAACTCTAATAACAAATGTTTATTTAAAAAATTAGAATTTAAAAGATGTCTCTACTACCTCAGTCTGAGTGAACCAGAACCTGGAACCCACTTCCCTTGAGCACAGAGTATGAAGAATTACCTGTGGATAGAAAAAAAAAAACACACAGAAAAAGTGTTAAAGGTAACCTTCCCACTGAAACCTTTGGGTAAATGAATCTATTTTCATCCCAAATCTATGTATTAAATCAGCGTTCTCACAAAGGGAGATTTTGCCCCTCTCCCTCCGCCAGGGAGGAGGGCATTTGAAGATGTGGAGATTTTTTTGATTGTGCTATTGACTCGCATCTAGTGGGAAGAGGCCAAGCATACTGGTAAACATGCTACAATACACTCACCCCCAACAAAGGATCTAACCCAAAATGTCAATGGTCCCAAAGTTAAGGCACTCTGCATTAAACAATCATAAATCATCTTTGTGCCAAACTGATTTTGTAAGGAAAGATGCAGTATACTTTGGATAGCAAAGGGAAGATGAGAAAAGGTTATTCTCCAGTAGACTATTATTTGCATTTTAATACATCCCCTCTACAACACAATGTCTTACCAATACCTCCAATATATTAGCAACTGCTTGCTCATCCGATCCATGTCAAAAGAGTAGACCAGTGTTATGCTCCATGGAATGTCACCTGATCCAAGTCTCCTTGGAATACATTCAGGGTAGAATCCTAAGTCTAACCGTAGGGCAAGATGGAAATGCATGCTTTTATCCATTCCAGATTTATGCAGAATGTTTGATTCTCTTTCTGATTGAAAGGGAAAAGAAGACCCTTGCCAAATCGGTGGTTAAAAACCATGACCAAAGCTGTTCTTAATCTGCTCTTGCAAAAACAGTACATCCGGCCAACATGCTCAACAGAGCTACCAGTTAGCTGAGTTTGCAGTAGATTAAAGGCATCCTCAAGAATATGTCTGATTTTTAGAGGGGAAAGATCAGTGTATTAAAATATAGATATGAAGACCACATCCACCTGCATCTTTAATTTTTTCCATTCTCCCTCCATTGTTTTGATTTCCTATCTTGGCTGAGAGAAGGGCAGTTTTAGAGACTCCCATTTGGACCTCCACCATTGTACTAGTTTGAAGTGTCCCACCACTCCTCAAATATGAAATCTCGAAATATGACTTTATTTAGAAATAGGGTCTTTGCAGGTGTAATTAAGACAAGGTCATACTGAAGTTGGTTGGGCCGTAAATCTGAAAACGACGGGTGTCCTTAGAAGAGACATCAAGATTCACAAGGAAGGTGGCCATGTGACAAAGTTAAGCAGCTACAAGCTAGGGAGCTCCAGTGATTTCTGGCGACTACCAGAAGCTAGGAAAGAAGCATGAAACTGATTCTCTGAGCTCCCAAGAAGGAACAAATGCTGCCAACACCTCGGTCTCAGCCTCCGACGCTGAGAGAATAAATTCCTGTTGCTTTAAGCTACTCAATTTGTGGCACTTCATTATGGCAGCCCTGGGAAATCAAGACACTCACTATAATAGTTCTTATCCCACAAGCCAAGGAAACAGTGTGGGGTCAGGACAGCTTCCAGGTATGTCACGTCCATTCCCGTCATCAATCCAGGGGCTGGAGATGGGAAGATCAGAGGCGTTGATGAACAAGCAGACTCACTGTGAACAGGAGGATCTAGGCCAGGATTTATTGCCTGGCCCTCAAATGCCCGCACTGTGACAGAGGGACCATGATGACGCTTTGGGTCTCTGGGTCTCAGTATCAACTTTTTACCATGTCCAATATACCTTGAAATATTTGGGACACTCTTTTTCCAGTGTACAGTCACTGGAGTTAATGGCCACGACTACCTGCCACTTGTACCCCTTTGGAGGTCTGGGGGAACAGATACGCCGTACAGTCCCCAGGGTGTCGCCATCTGTGAGCCCCGTGCTGTAATAACTGCTCACCACCACCTCCTAGGCAAGTCAACACTAACTTTAGAATGATGCTGGTGTGCCCCTAACTAGGACCTTCCTCGCTGTTTTGAGTTTGATCCTCTCTTGTGTTTTATGGTCTCATATAGCACACCTCCTCAAGCATGCTTGATTCTGTAAGTCTTTTCACCCTTTCTTCCATCATGCTATACAAGACACTACTTTGTACTTGCCCTTTGTATAGACGTTCCCTGTCTATACTGCTTTTTCACCAGCTCACCTTTTTCTCAGCATGTTACCAATCTCAGTGTGGTCTCAACAGCAACACCTACTCCAGCTCCAATACTCCTTACCTATCTTTTTCACTATCTAACACTATATATACACATACATACATACATATACATACACACACACACACACACACACATACACAGACATATAGTAGTTTATCTCATTCCATTATTATAAAAGTTCAGTGAGGGAAAAGGTTTTTGTTTATTATCTAATGGGTATGTAATAAAATATTTGCAATACATGAATAAGGGATGCAATCTTGCTTAAACCTTAAGGATTCTGGACACTGCCAGGGATGGTTCTCAGGAACTACCTGCCGTCCTAATTTGGGGAAGGCAGGGTCTCAAGCAAGTGTACTTAGCAGCGACAGTGGCCCTTTTTTCCCCATTCACCAAACAGAAGCTGTATTCGCATATATTTGAAGACTAGAACTTGCATTTTTCACTCTGTAAGATTTATTCTTTTCTTAAGAGAGCCAGAAGAACTAAATGACTTTTCATTCTTTTTTGCTTCAAAATTTTTGAGTTATAACACATGTATTACCTATTCATTAAAAAAAGTACAACAAAAAGATAGTATCTCGAAAAGTTAAGAAATATCATGACATTAGAATTTAGTTTATCGATTTCTAAAGGCTGACCAAGAATAATTTTGATCTCATTCAATCGCAAACTTGATTGTAATCAACAAAAAACAAATATCAACTTCATAATAATTACACAATAATATCAGTAGTATAATTTGGCCAAAAAAATTACTAGCCACTACATAAATAAGACAATCAACATTCAGTATCTTTTCCTACAACTATATGACAAAAACGTTAATAAATAAGAATTGGAAAAGGTGATCCAAAACAACAATATTGTGTTTTAGTAAAACTACCATACTGTTATGGTTACTGATACATATAAGAATTATAAAACAAAAAGAGAAATAAAATTGCGACCCAAGTGAGAGATCCATTTAGCTAGTCTTAATTAAGAAGGTCATGACACAGAATTTGGAAAATCTTATTATCATAAATTTAGATAAAACTTAACAATAAAACAAGTAAAAATAAAAATACTAGGTTGTAAAAATCTCAAACTTAGTTAAGTCCCAGCTGAAATCTCAAAAGGTCAAAAGCTTGAACATAGAAGGTCCACCTAAATAGCTGCCAGTTTACTCTCTGAAGGCAGATCCAGGTTTTATGTTTATATTAGCATTTAGTTACTTCACAGGTAGCCCTTGATCAATTCCAATCATTAATTGAGCAACCTAACTAGCACTGTTTCTTAGTCTCATGTCATCAAAGTGTAAGCTTTCATAACCTGCGATGGCCCTTTTATTGGTAAATCTGTAACCTTGAGAAGGCATATATGTAGAAATGGAAAAAAAATTACTTCAAATTATTGTATTAATACTTTTTAGGCATCCTGTAATTAATGCAAGTGTGGTAGCAAGCCTCTAGCCATGTAGTTTTCTATATGTTGTCTATTTTTAAGATGCTTGAAATTATTAAAAATAATTCACTTAATTTAAAAAGGTGATTAATTAGATTTCCAAGAGTTGCTTAGATGCTTGGGAAGAATTTGTTCACTGAATTTAAAATTTTTTTAAAATTTATTTTTCAATTACAGTTGACATATTAGTTTCAGGTATCCAACATGGTGGTCAGACATTTATCTACCTCATTAAGTGATCACCCGATAAATCTAGTATCCATCTGACACTATACATAGTTATTGACTAAATGTTTGAGAGAATCAGATTGATTAAAAAATTCTAAGAAAACCAATTAATATGTAAGTAATGTTAAATATTTGGGTATTTAATAAATAATAAGCATTTTATTATTTTAATAGATTAATGATTGCCTTATATTTTCACAAAATAGATGAGGTAAAAAGATCTACAAGAACACATAGTTTAAGTTTAAAATATAAATGTAAATTAAAATACAAGTAACTGTCCACGTTCCTTCTGTACTTGAACACAAAATTATAGTGCCAGGTTTTTTCTTCATTTTTAATATGAGCCACTCATTTCATCAGTACTAAAAAACGAGAAATTCATTTCAGTACACAAAATGAAAGGGTTGTCTTAAATTTTCAGTTCTTAAAGCTTATTACTAATAATATATTTATTTTTTCTTAAAAGGCAGCATTCAGAATTACTTACATATAACACGTTATGAATAAAAAATAAGTAAACTTTTACCTTATAAGAATAGCTGATATAAAAATTATCCACCAGAGAATAAATTCTTTCATTTTATATTACAAGTTCTTTCAGGAAAGAAAATGAAAAATCAATGTTAGCAATATTAAAAATACATTAAGGGTAAGTATTTCTATTTTTCAAAAATTAACGCCTATATATGTGTTACATGAAAATACTGTATTAGGTATTTCATCAAATTCAGAGTACAATCAAAATAAAAATATCGTGCAACAGAATAAAAACAATGACAAAACTTGCCCTAAGTAAAATTAATTATGTTCCAGTACTAGTATTATTACCACTAGCAAAGCAGTTGTCGCAATACGTTATAGTTAGTTATTTAAGGATGTATCTTCCTCCTACTAGATTAGAAGATCTTACAGGGCCAAAACTGATAGTTGTCTTTCTATCCAAAGAACACACTGCTTGAAATAGAGTCACTAATAATAAGTCCGCTAAATTAAATGACTCTAAAACATGTTAATGATTAAAATCAAAGTATTGGTTTAAGATAGTATGTCTCAATTTTAAAAAGTGTTTAAAGAAAACCTACAGCCTTTTACAAAGAACAAACTGAAAAATAAAAAAGTAAGAGCCCACGAAGTGAAATGCAAAGTATACTTATCACGCTTTTAACTGATACTGACTGCTTGGTTCCTGAGTGCCACAGACAGAGGTTTGCCTTATTAGTCATTGCAGTCACGCAGCCAAATTCAGCCTTTACTTTCAAAATTATATCACGGATAGAAAATATATACAAAGTGATGAGTTTTTTCTAATGTTTGTCTAATATATGCATTTACATTTATTTGTACTGCTATATAAAAGTTTTGAGATCAGTAATTTAAGGCATTTTAAAGTAACATATGTTCAAAAACATGAACAGTATGCTGTAAATATAAACTTCATAATTGACTTTCTGTCTCTTCCTCCCACCTCACTTACCCTTGCTGTTGTAAGGATTAAATTACACTTCTGAATAGGAAAAATTATGTTATTGTAAAAAGGAAACAGAAGATTCCTGCAAATAATTTAATTCATAACCAAAATATATTCACTCAAGGTATGTAAAAACTACAAAAAGTTAATTCGAATGCCTTTTTTTAAAAAAGCTTATAGGCGCACAATAATAGTAAAGTAACTAAATGAACATAATAGATAAGAACATGAGTCTGACTAATCAGCATAATCTCAACTTTCACTTTGCAGGAAAAAAAATTTACTTTCCATTGATCACATTTTCACAGATGTGAAGTGATGGGGACCAAATCAATGTGCAAAAGAAGGTAATATTCTATATTAGTCATGCTCTGCTTTAAAATTATACACCTTTCTCAGTATAATTAGGTTCTAAAAAAATCTACTTTTTCAAGTGACTGTCCTAGTAAACTATAGTTTTATTTTTTACACTGCATTTAAGTGTCCCAGGTAATACATACATAGCTACAAAAACACATCCCAAAAGAAAAGAAGGCCCTGGGTATTCATATGTCTATTAGACACTAAAAGACAGCTCTTTAAAGTTACACCACCATTTAGCAATGACTTATTCAGAAAATGGAATGTGCTATTTATTAATTTGTCTACAAGGTAAAGATTTTCTTTCAAACGTGTCTGTAACTGTACTCATCATGCAGTACTTAAGTTCAGTACTAAAGAATGTAAAAGTGAGATTCTCAGATGAAGAATCCAAAAGCCTCGAGTCATGAGGCAAGCGATTGTCACTTAATAAAAAATTAAAAACTAGTGCCAACTCAGTCACACAGGGAGAAGTAACTTATCTGTGGGTTGTAAAATCCAAGAGGAAACTGTAAGCCAGCTCATTTAGATGAGTTTGAGGACTTCTGAGACAGGAGTGTGCACAGCAGCTACCAAAGCAAGGCGGGGAAGTATCAGCCATATACCTTGCGCTGTGACTGAGAAAGGAATATTAATTTAAATCAGCTGCCAGAGCCTAAAATCACCGATGTCTTATTAAACAGTAGAGCTAAAAGTTCATTAGGTTTTGCCTATTTTAAATAGTTAATTTTATTAAAGGGTTTGTCTATTTAAAGGAACTCAGTACTAAATCCTTCATTTGTTGCTGTATCACACTCCCAATATATGTGCTTTTGCAAAGTTAATACTTTCATTCATCTGGTTAAAATATATTGTCAACTCTACTATATTTTACCAATATTTCATACATGGGTCTACAAGGAAGTACAGTTGACCCTTGAACAACATGGGTTTGAACAGCGCAGGGCTGCCAACGTGATTTTTTTTTCAATAAAATACACAGGCGTATTTTCTCATGATTTTCTTAACATTTTCTTTTCCCTAGCTTAATTTATTGTAAGAATACAGTATATAATACATATTAACACATAACACATGTATTAGTTGACTATTAATGTTATCAGCAAGGTTTCTGGTCAACAGCAGGCTAGTAGTAGTAGTTAAGTTTTTGAGGATCGGAAGTTATACACGGGTTTTTAATTGCACGGTGGTGGAGGTGGGGGCAGGGTTGGTGCCCCTAACCCTCACATTGTTCAAGGGTCAACTGTATTTTCTGAGATCACATTAACCATAACCTTACTTCAACTCTGACAGAGTGAAATTCTGGTTTCTTATTAAAGAGGATTATATATGTATAAATTTTGCTGTAAGCAAAAGAAATGTACTTCAAATACCTAAGTTACCTATGTCGAACATCACTTAACATAGCAAGGTCTCATTTAATTTATGATGATTGATGAGTGCCACCTAGTGGATGTCCCTTCTCGCAAACTTCCATCTGCACTGAGTGAGACTCTAATACTTATGCTGTAGCTTTTGAGGATGCCAACATTCGTTCAAAGTTTCTTTTAGAAATTAAAAAAAAAGCAAGAAACTTTTGTTTTATATCTCCTTTCTATGTACTACTTATCTATTTGTTTTTTTATTTAGATTGGGACATTACATTCTTATTAACAAGATGGTATAAAATGAAAAAGGTAACCATTCAAAATAAAATTATTACTATTTCTTTAAATCATAAATTTAGAAGCACTGTTTCTGAAAGGTAAAAAAGTAAAAATTCAACTTCACATACAGACTAAAGTTCAATACACTTCAGATATAAACATGCAGTTTCAATTAATTACACATAGGTTTTATTTGAAGAAAAAAAAAAACATACAACCATAGTATTTCAATTAAGGAAGTTAGGAAAATCCCATGCTTTTCATGGGTCTTCAGGTACCACTCAAATAATACACTTTTCAAACCAGTTAAAACAAAGTGAAAAACAAAGAAATTCAGTAAGCAGATTGAGCAACACAAATTCAAAACACTACTCTATCTTCCTGTGTTCTTTTCCACCAAAGGGTGCTGTTTAGGGTTCCACAACTATTATCTTCTTCCTCTTGTTCTTTAGTGAGTTCGACAAAAACCTAAACAGAAGTGAATAAATGAATACAGAACTCTGTTATCTCAATGCCCTCAATTACCTAATTGTAACTAAATCAGAAACAGTATATGGCTATATCTATTGCATTAACGACTCAAGTATAGAGAGATTTATTGCTCTTAATATATTTAAACAGAATAATCTCCATTAATCACATACAAAGATGAATGTTACTCTAGCAGAGTAACAGATAATTGGGTTTTTGATTAATATATTTAAGTAGCACTAGCATAAAAAATAATTTATAAATATTTAAGCAATATAATTTGATATGCTAATATGAAATAACATTATTATGACCTACTTTCTTCACTAAACTGAAAAAAACTGAGCTACTCAACATAAGCAGATCTTGTTTAAAATTGTTTTAAATTTGTTTAAAATTATATGAAGTTTAGCAATATTGTATGACAATTGTCTCTGGTTCACAAACTCCTTTCTCTCCAATATAAACCTAAACAATTAGATATTGAACACTTTTCCCATAATAGAATTTTTTTTATTTTAACTTTATAGTACCTGTTCCAATGTTGCTTGAGAAAAGCTATATTCTTCAATGGCAAATGTATGTTTAGCTATTAAAACATGAAAACAATATTATACTTATTAATATTTTAAAGAATAAAAATGGCAGTAACTAAGTGGCTAACAATTGATTTTTAAAAAACAAAATCTCTGTAATCAACTCATTTAAATGTCATTGTCCTCTCTTTTGCTTCCTTTCTCTTCCCTACCCCCACAATTCCTCATGGCCTAAAGCATGATAAATTGAATACTACTTGCTTCACTTCTCCTTTTCCAAGTATCTCCTCTTTACCTCCTCTATCTCCTTCATTTTTTTTTCTTTTTATTTCTTTTGATCTCTGCTCTCTATTTCCCACTCCCCAATTCCAACACATCTGTTCTTCAGTTCTTAAACTACATTCTGGAATTTGTTCATAGATCCATATATATCTTTTTATATTTATTTCAGATTCCTTTGCAATCTAATCTAATGCCAAAATTTCTGGTTTTCTATTCATTTCTTTAACTTAATTCTCCTTCAGTAGTTCAGGTGCTCTCTTTAATCATAATGAAAATGCCAGGAAATACAGGTTGTTTCATGGTTTATAAATGCCATAAAATAACCTGTGTCTGAATACTTGCCCCATCCAGGAGCTGACCTCTCTCTACTGCCACCAGCATATCTTTATGCTACCTACCGTTTACTTTAAAAAGGACAAGATTCAATTAAGCTTCTTTAAAGCTTTTAGGAACGCCCACCCTCCTGCACCCTGAATTTTCCTCTCCTCTCTCCTTCTGCCATTGGAGTCTTGCCACTATTTTTATTTACCTCTGTGGCCCTGTATGAAGAAAGGGTTCAAGAAACTCAATGCTCCCATTTTTGAGCTGAACTAGTGAGGGTTAATTAAGCTGAACTTTATCATAGATGCAAGGTGAAACACTGTGGTGATGTCTATTAAAATAGTAAAAGGTTCACACTATCAAACAGGTGATCTACCAAATCCCTACAATGTTAGTATATACCTGTACCTTAGATTAAATTAATAAAAGGTCATTTTCCTATTTACTATAGTTTCTATAATAAACTGAGTCCCAGTTTCTAAAAGTTTTTAAGTAAAATTCTTTTAGGATTTAAAGTGTAATTTTTTATAAGTAAAATTCTTATATAACTTGAAAGCTACCTTAGCATGTTTTTCAAATATTTCTTACCTTCTTCTAGCTTAGAAAAAGATTGTGAAAGGGACTGGACATCCTCCTTAGGAATTTTATAAGCCAAAATAGAAGAAAAACTGAAAACATAAATACAGGAAAATTTTTAAATTACTACTGTGTCTAAAGCTAAATTTCAAAAGTTTTTAAGTTCCAAATTAAATGCCAATAACTTATTTTTTGATACTTATTTTAAAAAAATTAATGTTTGACATCTTAAAATATTTCCATACAAAGTAACTCAATGCTACAGAATGAGAACTTTAAAAAGTTTAGATACTATTGAATACTGAAAGATCTAATACTAAGTTACAAGTCTCGTTATCAGACTATATTATTAGTCCAATACCAATGATAATACAGACTTTTTCTCCTTAAACCTTAATACAATAACAAATTTTTATAATTATGGCTTTACAAAAAAATATAAATTTTTAAAGTCTTTACCTTTCCTGACGGATTGCATTTGGGAAAATATACTGAATTTCTCTTTGAAGACGGTCTACTTCTAGGTTTTCTATCCAGTCCTTTAATTTAATTTCCAAAAAGTAACCTTTTCCAAATTTACTCTTCAGATGTTGGACTGTCCCAATACATCTATAGTAATTTTTCAAAGACAGCTCAGATATAAAATGACTTGACAGTTTTCAAAACATTACTTCTCACTTAAAGAATGATTTACATAAAATGTTTATAAGAGAATACTTTAAATTTATAGAAAAGTTGCAAATATAATACAGAGTCCCCATATGCCCCTCAACCAGTTTGTTTCCCTAATATTATCATCTTACATTACCACAGCACATTTGTCAAATTAGGAAACCAACACAGGTATATTACTACTAAATTTATTTGGATTTCACCAGTTTTTCCACTAATGTTCTTTTTATGTTTCCAGATCTATCTAGGATACTTAGTTGCACTTAGTTGTCCTAGCTCCTTAGTCTCCACTGGTCTGTGACAGTTTCTTACTCTTTCCTTCTTTTTCATAACTTCTGAGAGTTTTAAGAATAGGTCAAGTGTTTTAGCAGAATGTCTCTCGATTTGAGCCGTCTGATTTTTTCTCATGATTAGACTGGGGTTACAGGTTTTTGGAGAAAATATGACAAGAGCTGAAGTACCTTTCTTATCACATTATAGCAGGTGGCATGATATACACTTGACATTGTTTGGTTAAGGTACTATTTGTCGGGTTTCTCTGCTGCAAAGTTACTATCATCTCCTTTCTGAGCATTAGAAGAGGCTGGCTAACTCCAGACCATACTTGGGAGATGGGGGATTAAGCTTCCCCTCTTAGAGGGGGTAGATTTGCCTCTCCTCCCACATTTATTTATTCATTCAATCATTTATTTATGAGTATGAACTCATGTATACTTATTTTATACTTTGGATTATAATCTAATACACCAGCTAGAATTTTTAAAAACAACCAATATCATGACTGAAAATAGCATTCCAAGTTGTTGAGTAATTAAGCCAATTCCAAATGCAAAGTAGCCAGTCACATTTTGGGAAAAATTCTCGTATTTCTGAGTAATTCTACAGAGAGCAAACAGCAAAAACTCAAGGAAAACTCTAACGTTTAAATTAATATGCATTACTGTAAGTTTTTTAAGTGATGACATTTAAAAACTACCTCCCCACCCCCCAAATGGCTGGTCAGCCATTTACCTTAACTGCCCAGATACCATGATGGCCACTCGGTCACAGACAGCCTCTGCCTCTTCCATATAATGAGTGGTCAGAATAGCAGCTCGCTTTTTGTTTTTAAATGCAGTTCGAATTGCTCGCCTACAAACATAAAATAAAAAGGGATAAATGAATCTGAATATTAACAAAAATACTTGTATGCATGTAATAATTATTTTTAAAAATCCAACTACTTGGTTAATTAGGTTAATCAAAATGTATCAAATTTCAATTGCTGTAGTTATATTCTGCCTAACCATTCTATTTTCTCTTATTTTTAAAAGCTCATAAAGAAATTCTATGATTTCAAATGATTCTGTGAGTTAAAAAATTAATTATAAAAACTGATGCTTTTTCATGTTGTAACAAAAATAGCCATAAAATCATAGGAAAACCTTAACATGCATCCAAACCAAATTTTACATTTTATGGAAATCTAGGCTCAAAAGTTGGTCAACTAATTAGCACTGTGAATTCCTAAAAAGAGTTCTACAATAAATTCAAGACAATATTATTATGAGAATTATAATTTGTATGTTAAATAACTGGGAGGAAAAACTTTTAAAAACTATTCAGACAGTAGCATTCTTTATTTTAACAATTACCTACTCATTTTTGTTTTGAAATACATAAAATATTATTAATACTGCATGAAAAATGATAAAATTTTAAAAGTTTGATTCTCTAGAAATCCAAATATGTCATTTTAGATTTTATTATTTGTGCATTTAAAATTAATATGTATATATAACTAATATAAAACCATCAGTTACAACAAAATAAACTCTTCTTTTATTCTAACGTATGATGTGGTATAATGAGCCATACTCACCACATGTGCTGCTTGGCTTTAGGGTCCATACCTGTAGATGGTTCATCTAGCAAAGTAATCTGAGGATTCCCCAGCATACTTAGAGCAAAACACAACTAGATGGACAGAAAAGAGGAGGGTGGCTTCAATATAAGGAATATCATAACAGTATCAGGCACTGAGCTATCAGTGAAACATACACGTTTATTTAATAAGAGCACCTTGCGTTTGATTCCTGCAGGTAGTTTCTTTACAGTTTTCTGAAGATGTTCTTTCAAATCGAGTGCATTTGTTATTCTGCAGAATAAACAACACAAAATGAGTCTATTATCACCCACTGTGATCACTGACATTTTTTCAGTTGAAGCTTACTATATTAGACCTCCAATTTGCATCATTTTAAACAAATTAATATCTTCATTAAAAGGTTCACTTTAAGTTTCATGACAACTATAGACAGATTCATTCTGTAATTAGACACAGGAATATTGCCTTTTTATTTTCATAGGTATCATAATTAAGTAAAGAATATATGAAAAGTGACCATTTTCCATGAAAATTATGACACAAGGAAATGCTTATGAAAATTTTAAAATGTGAAATGTAAACCTTTCTCCGGGTAACAAAAAAATTCTAAATTTTACCGATTTGTGACTTCTTTCACGTCACTTGGACTCATTCCTTTCACAGCCCCATAAATTTCAAAATGTTCCTGCAGTGTAATATATGACCACAGTGGGTTTATCTGAGGACAGTAGCCCATATATTTAATGGAATCATCATCTTCAGCTGGGTCTGAAGAATAATCTCCTAGAAATACCTAAAGAAATACAAACCAGTTTCAAATAACTATTTTTGTTTAATTTACATTGTAAAGAGAGCGGCAAGTGAATTAATTCAAACTCCTTCCTAGAGCCAGGGTCATATCAGGTCAGATTTTTACTCCTTTTGAGGAAGAAAAAACATATAGCCAAATCAGAGTTCAGTGACATGGCCATGAAGGGTAACCAGGAATGCAGCACTGACCGGGAAAGCAAACCCCGATTTTAACTGGGATGATCGGACGGCCCCACTGGAAGGTGATATTTGAGCAAGGGAAGTAAGCAGATTTACTCATTTGGATTTCTACAGGGTAAGGAAGAGCCAACATAAGGAATAAGGCGAAAACCTAAAGAAAAGAGTGTGCCTGGCATTTTCCAGGAAAGCAATTAGCCAGGGTGGATGGTGTGAAGTGAGCAAAGGGGAGAGGCGCAGGAGACAGCATCAGAGCAGTGAAGTTTCCAAAAGTAGTGAATGATGTTCTTACAATCAAAGACTAGTCGGTGACAGGGTCAAGACCAGCTCCTATTATCTCCTGAAGCTAATACTACTGTCTTCTATTCAGCTGGTGGACAAATCACCCATGTGTGTAATAATTATAAAAGCAGAAATACTGTACATGTGTGTCTGCATGTATGTTATGAAAATTTTCTATGTACGTTATTTTCACAGGTAACCAAAAAGATCGCAATTTTTATACAAAAAAATTTATTAGAAACATAAAATTTAAACATCAAAATCCTAACATATCATTAAAAAATTATTTTAATTCAAAATATGCATCACAGTCAACATGTCCCCCATTCCAGCACATCATACCTGCCCTGAAGTTGGTTCAATGTCACCAACGAGAATATTAATAACTGTGCTCTTGCCTGCGCCATTTGGGCCCAACAGTCCCAAGATCTCTCCTAAGGGAATTGAAAGAAAAATCACCACGTGTAAATTAGATAAAAATAAAAATTACTCTTGTGGAAACGTTACTTAAGAAAAAAAATAACTAAATACCAGCCTTTTTTCACACAGAAAGAGATGTATTTGGTTGCCACTTTCTTCACTTTTCTTGTAAGAAGAAAATCTTTCTTGTCATCATATTCTTTATGCAAATTGCTGACCATAATGGCTGGTTTCTAACAAGGGAAACAGGATTTAAAAAGAGACTTATAAATATCATGAAATGACAGGCTGTACACAACTCATGTCCATAACATAAAAAATTACATTTCCTAATAAAGGGTATTGTATAAACATCCACTTATTTATAATGACTGAAATAAAGACTTATTCCAAAGTAAGTGGACAAAAATATTTTCTCAAAGACTTTTCTGAGATTGAGTCATATGAAAAGAAGATATTTTTCAGGTTAATCCCTGCACATGGGGAACTGATCATCGCACATTTTAATGCAGTGACTTAGCGATAAAGGCTGACTTACCTCCTCGCAACACTGGCAACTCATCAGCTCCCTGACCTTCAGTCTCTCAGCTTTGACATCTTCATCTTCATCCTCGTTGTTTGGTGGTTCTGGAAACTTCCTATTTCGGGACTTTGTTGAAAGAGTCCTACATATATGAAGATAGTAGATTTTCAAATAACTAAAATAGTAAGAAATTCAAGCACTACATAAAGACAAGACTGAAAAGAAATACCAACATGAGATCTGTGGTTATGTCTGAAAGATGGAATTAAAAAGCTATATTTCATTCATGGATACCACTTAGATATTATCTAAATTCATTCACTTATTCAACAATATCATTTATGACCAGTATGTGTCAGACACGACTTCACACAAAGATAAAAAGTTTTAAAAAAAGAAGAAACCATCGGCCCCTCTGGCTGGAGTATAAATGAGATTGCCACAGGAGATGTAAAGGGCTGACATCAGAACCCACAAAAACACCACAAAGGTGGACACGGTAAAAAGTGCTTCTAAAGGAAACTTTGCCATAACAGTAAGGTAAAAAGGAAAACAGAGGAGCTGATGTTATGGAAAACAATGAAACAAGAGAAAAGCATAAGAAGCGAAATGAAATCAATCATGTTAAAGGCTGCAGATTAGTTAAATAAGTTGAGCCTATTGACAAGACAAAGAAGAAGGCATTAGTTATCTTACTGAAAATAATATCAACAGAGAAGTAAGGCAGACACCAGATTGCAGGGAGTTAAAGAGTGAATGAATGGGAGGTGAGGAATGCAGATGGAAGCTTTTTGGCTATGAAAAGAGAGAGATAGGCTAAGAACTAGAAAGGGATTCAGGTTTATTTATCTTTTTTCGGCGAGGCAACCCTTGGTTGACCTCACAGACTGCAAGGACCTTGTCAGCTTACAATCCCTTATTTTTTATTTTTTACGCCAACAGCACCAGATCTTCCTAGGTGGTCTCCCATCCAAGTACTAACCAGGCCCGACCCTGCTTAGCTTCCGAGATCAGATGGGATCAGGCACGTTCAGGGTAGCATGGCCATAGACGAGATTCGGGTTTAAATGTGATTTATGAGTTCTGATGTCTATTACTTTGTTTTAAATGACAGAAAGGTGACCCCCCTCCCAAAAGAAAAAGACCCTGTTAAGATCCACAAGGGAAAGACATAGAAAGAGAAAACTGACTGAGCAACATCCTTAGGTAGAGAGAATAAATAAAGACTTGGATAATAGTAGGCACACCTCTTGCTCTGGGATTAAGAAAAGGCAAAAATGATGAAAGTGTGTAAGACTTTTAATTTCTAATTAAGTGCTTTTGTTTCCTGAGATGGCAAGGTCATCTAAGAAGTAGAAAATGAGGTCATGTGAGCTGAACTTGGAATGTGAGGAATATAAAGGCCTGGGCTAAGGACTGAACAGAAAGAGAAGGCTGCTGACTAGGAAAAGAGACAGGGTTACCAGGGTTAAAACAAAGCTGAGTGTATATGGGATGAATAGGCAGTATCACCAAACTGCATTTTTATGTTTATTTTCTCTCGCATGTAAATAAGTTGACTGAAATTATAATTTTTAGCGGACAGGTCAAAGAGATACAGAAGATGAGGCTGTTAAAAGTGGGTGAAAGTGATGAATCATGTGATCGAGGCGGGACAGAGAAAATAATTCTTCTTCAATTTAAAATATTCTGTGAAAAGAAAATGCATAGACTTGAAGAAGATATTTTCAAATTATATAATCTATCTGATAAGAGACTTGTATCCAGAATATATAAAGAACTCTTATAAGTCAAGAATATAAAGACACCCAATTTTGTCTCACTTTTTCTCCGTCCCTCTCACTCCCTGCCTCTGAGAGGAGATCACACTCTGTCTCTGGAGTGTTACCCCTTTTTTAACTTTCGACTCTAACTTTGGCGTGTGCGTTGAACTCTTTCTACACTTTCTGCCAGAGGACTCTCTTCCTCTCTCAAGTTCAGAGCTTGGTATCCTCCAGCTCAGGGACATTCGCCCCGTCCTGCATCACTATTAATCCAAAGCTCTGCATTCTATTATTAGTTAGGTATAGGGAGAGTTCTAAGTCATTTTGCTATACTTATCTTGGCTTAAGATGTAGAAAATGAGGATCCTGAGAAAGAAAAACAAATAAAAATAAAGACACCCAATTTTTTATGGGCAAAGAGTTCAAATAGACATTTCTCAAAATGAAATATAAAAATGAACAATAAGCGCTTGAAAAGATGCTCAAAACATAAACCATCAAGGAAATGCAAATCAACACCACTTCATACCCACGGGAATGGCTAAAATCAAAAAGATAACAATAACGACAACAACAAAAAATGTCAGCAAGGATGTGGAGGAAACAGAACCTTCCTACATTCCTAACGGGAATTTTCCGCAGTTTCAGTTACCTGTGGCCAACTGCAGTCCAAAAATACTCCAGAAATAAACGATTCATAAGTTTTAAATTTCACACTGTTCTGAGTAAGAAGAGGAAATCTCACACCAGCCCACTCCGCCTTGCCCAGGACATGAATGATCACTTTGTCCAGCATTCTTTAGGTCACTTAGTAGCCATCTGGGTTACCTGATCGACTATTTTAGTACCATGGTGCTTGGGTTCAAGTAACCCTTATTTCACTTAATAATAATGGCCCTAAAGCACAGAAGAGTGATGCTGGCAATATGAATACGCCAAAGAAAAGCAGTAAAGGGCTTCCTTTAAGTGAAAAGATATGTATGTATAGGGGAAAAAAACCGTACACACAGAGTTTGGTACCATCTGTGATTTCAGGCATCCACTGAGGGATTCTAGGAGGTAACCCCGGCAGTTAATAGAATAGTGTGACCACTTTAGAAAAGTCTTGACAATTCTTCAAAAGGTTAAACAGAATTACCATGTGTCCCATCAATTCTCCTAGGTATCCACCCAAGAGAAATGAAAATATGTGTCCACACAAATACCTGTAAACAAATGTTCACAGCAGCATTACTGTAATAGCCAAAAAGTGGAAACAACTCAAAATGTTCACCAACTGATGAATGGATAAATAGTGTGGTATATTCATACAATGTAATATTACTCAGCAAAAAAAAAAAAAGTAATGAAGTACTGCTATACCCTATAACATGGAAGCACCTTCGAAACATGCTAGGTAAAAGAAGCCAGAAAAAAAAGACCACAAAAGTATAATTCCACTTATATAAATGTTCAAAATTGGCCAGTGTATTATTTGGAGACAGAAAGTAGATCAGTGGTTATTATAGGGTTAGGGGTAAGGGGGAGGGATGGGGAAGTAACTACTAATGGGTACAATGTTTCTTTTGGGGGTGATGAAGATGACCTAAAATTAGATTACGGTAATAGCTGCACAACTCTTTTCCAGAGTAGAACTCTGGGCCACCAAAAAATGTTAAACATAAAATAAAATTAACTGACCTGAAAAAGGGATCCTTTCTGATTGATCTGCCTCCATATTTTTTCTCATAGTACTGTAAGAGGAAAATCCACAGCACACATTGCAGGTAAGGCTAAAAGAAGAACATGTAACAGCTTGTGACTGAGTATTTTTTCTATACCAAGAGAACAAAGGCCACATATGTCAATTTCCTTATCAACACCAGAAAAATTAATCACATCTTTCTGCATGTCATATCAGTTGAGAACACATTTTAATACAAACCAAGGTAGATTTTTAGTAAAACAATCTTTCACATACTTATCTACCTCTGTACAGTCCACTGGTTATCAGCTTCATAAAATACAATCAGAGAGAAAAAAAAAAAAGCTTTGTTTTTGAATCTAAGGAAGCCAGAATTATAAATATAATTAATAATATAAAAAGCCAAGAATATTAAAATGGACATATTCAGTAAATGAAAGGTATTACCACCAAATGCACATTAGCTGGCATTAACTAACACACTTGACTTTTATGCATCTTCATTTGTAAGCAACAGGATACAAACTAAAAGGAGTTAAAATCGTACAATCAAACTTTTTAAGGTAACATGTTAACACAAAAATGTTTGTTATTTCTTACCGATATAACAGCCACCAAAAGCCTATCCCATGGGTCATAGGTATCCTTATTTTTTCTAATATTCTTCCAAGAAACCTAAAACAAAATTTTTTGAAAATTTACGTTGCTGCAATATCATGAAATAATTATATTTGGTCTGTGACCCGGGTTCCTGGCACACAGCTTCTAACATCCTTAGAATTCCCTGAGTGACAGAGGTGATAAGAGCATCTTCTATTAATTAAAACGAGCCCTTTTAACAAAATGATTGGAACTTCAGCACCAGCCATCCACTGACCATCAGGGAGGGGGAAGGGGTATAGCAATTAAATCATCATGCCTAGTAATGGAACCTCCATGAGAACCGTAAAGACAAGGTTTGGAGAACTTCAAGCTGACGAAGGCATCCTCACACTGGGAGGGTGGCACACTCCAATCTCCACAGGGACAGAAGCGGCTGTACTTGGGACCCTTCTGGACCTTGCCCTATTATCTCTTAACCTGGCTGTTCACTCGTATATCTGTTGTAAGAAGCTGATAATAGAAAATAAAATATTTCCCTGGGTTCCATAAGCCATTGTAGCAACTAAATGAAACTGAGAAGGGGTCAGTGGAACCCCGGATTTGCAGCCAACTCAGACAGAAGTATAAGTAGCCTGGGAACCCACTACTTGCCATTGGCGTCTGAAGTGGGGGAGACTGAGCCCTTAAACTGTTAGGTCTGTGCTAACTGCAAATAGTATTACTTTATGTGAGGGAAAACTCACACACTTGGTATCAGAAGCATTGTGAACTGCAGTGTGTAGAAATATTTGGATTAAAATGAAAAAAAAAAATGCATTCTGCATCGATAAGTAAGCTACTAATATTAATAGCTATAATTTTTATTTCAATTCTTCCCTATCCCAAAATATTTCTATCTGGGGAGATAATATAAATTGAACATATTAAACTGAAACAAACAAAGGAGAGGGTAAAGAAGTTAGTGAGTAGAACTAATTAGCAATCATCCCATGTCGATAATTCATCACTTAATTTTTTTAATCACATGGAAATTTTCTTTCAATTATCCAGGCTCAATAAAACTAACCTGTTTTATTTTTTCTCTGAAAACAACAACAACAACAACAACAACAACAAAAAACGCTCTACACTGTATTTTTCTCTCATTTCTTTATAGTACAATGCATTACTTTATCCTTGAAAAACTCCCTCAAATACTAACTAAAGTCATATCGTATTTATAATTCATGAACATGTATCATTTTGGGCATCAAAGAACATAGTCCTACTTTGAGACTTTAAAGTTCAAAAACCAAAAAAAGATTCCACAGTAATTTTAAACTGCTGCAACAATAATATTTAAATAAAGTAGCAGCAGCTAACACAATGGGTTTTTTACTATTTTCAGTATAAGAACTAAAATCTCAAAGATTAGACACTATTTGTGCTTTTTAAATATTAAAACACCTAACAGACCTACCTTTATGAAACAAATCAGACAACCTAGAAGTGGATAGATCGGAATGGCTATGCAAAAGGTATAATGAAGAACAGCTGTAACTGTATATCCCATAAAATAAGTTACTTCGGTGATCGCAATGCAAGCCAACGCTGTCTAAAGAGGGAAAAAAATGAGAAAACCAGTAAAAAAGTGTTAGAAATTTTATACTCAGCATTAACTATGTTTTCAATCCTTAGCAAAACATGGAACCAGAGGTGATACTAAGCCAGAAAGCACCAGTACATTGGTACCAGTTGTTTTTAGCTGGCACCCATGCCATGCAGTTGGTAAATGCTTCAATATCATCCCTTCATGGAATGGATGATGCAGAGACAAATACACAGACAATAAGATGCTGCCAGCTATCAACTTAAGTTCTGTGCTTAGAAAAGACACAGTAACATTTATGAGTATAATCCTGAAAGAGTTCAGGACTCTTAAAAGTATAACCATGAACTTCAAATGAGTTGCTATGAAAAGTTAGGATGAGATAATATAAAATGTGACTTACCACAGAATAGATAAATGACCAAAATTCTTTGGTATTTAAAATTTTTTTAAAGGTGAAAGAAGTAATATAAGTAAACAGAATAACTGATGGAACATAACCAATAAGACAAAACACCTGTAAAACAAAAAAGTGTAATTTTATATAAAAATATGAATAACTAGCCATATGTAGATATAAAACACCAGCCATATTAAAATACTAAGAAATAATTATTCTTCAAATTTTATTGCTCAACAAATCACTCCCCAAACTGAAACTGTGATAGCAGTTACCATGGACATTTCACCTAAATCAATAAAACTCATGCTTTTCATTAACACAATCCGGAATAATTTGTGTAAACTGTACACTATGTGCAGTTCTTTACTCTGCCAAGTAAAATGCTATCTCTTGTTATTTTATTATAAAAACAAGTATAACTGGTTACAACTTTACCTTTATCAACTGTTAGCTACCATTTTAATATACCGCATTTAATGCACTTTGTAAATTTTAAGGAAAATATTTATTAATTTATAAGACAGAAATTAATATGTAAGGTCAGTATGATCTCTGGAAAAATAGAGTTTACTTTCAGCAATTCCAACTTCACCTAGCTCTGTTTTCCTTTTCCCTCAGATGAATCATTCATATGAAAGTGTCTGGTAACAGTTATTTACTGTGAACATGAATGCAAATCATACTGTTTCTTAATATTTTAACCTATATTTTAAATTATGGAATAAAAGAGCTGCTTCTTTGTGAAATTATTTTTAGGCATGGAGAGAGACAGAGAAGACATTTTAAGAAAGCACTGCTTAAGTACTCCTGATTACACACAAGCAGGTAGCCTACATGAAAGGTCACCTGAGAGACAAAGAATTATTTTATAATGGTAGTAAGTTATTGTTTTTAAAAATTGCTTATAGTAATATAAATTGCATTGGTTATAGGTGTCATACACAATAATTAAATAGAATCTGGTTCTACTGTCTGTAAAAAATATTAATATCCAAATTACTCAACCAGCCAATTGTCAAATTTATTAAGACTTCATTTTTTTAAGTAGCATTTTATTTATAAATGGTACAACTGAGGTTAACTTACCACAGAAAGGAATTTTACAGCATAAAAATATAGTCCATAGTGAAATGCAAATAAACTTCCTAGCATCAAAATAAGAACAACAAAAAATAAGGGGATATCAACAATGGCTTGTCCGATCCAATATGCAGAGGGCAAAAGACCTGAAAGTTTAAGTTGAGTATAAGCTTTGATCTAAAAAAAAGAGGGGAGGGGGAAATTAATTATAATTTTAAACATTTTGCAAACAAAAAACTCTAGCTCATTATTGTAGAACTCTTAATTTTACATCAACAAAACACTAAGTCTATATTCTAGGTTTATAGGTAATAAAAGCCCTCCTTACAACTAAATATAAATTTCAGTTAGCCTTTCATTTTGATCATTATTTCTGAAATGTAACAATTTAAATAAAGTTTTTCAGAATCATATTACAGCAGTGCCGCTAAGAAACACAAAACTAAAATCTGTGAAAATTGAAAAATATGTTTTAAACAGGAAAAGGACTCTTACTTTTAAAAACTGACCTTTCACAAAAACACTTATAAACTGCCAAGTACCCTCTGGATTTACATAGGGGTTTCAGCTTAAGCGTGAAACTTTGTACAGATAATGCATTTAAAAGCCTCTTATACACTCTAGAGTAGTACATAAATGTAAGTTGTTCATGCTAATACAAGTAAACAGCATTTTTATGAACACCAAGAATAACTTAAATGATCACGTTCTTCTAAATCTCTAATACTCTCATTGCTTAATTTGAAATTTTAAAAATCTTTTACAAATCCAAATTCCTAACAATTTTATTCAGTTAATTTCTGTCATCTACAAAAAAACATCACTCCCAATAACTAAAAGCATTATATAAAAGAACTAGCCATAGAGTAAGGTAAGGGAAACACGGAAAATAATGTTTAGTTAAGGAAAAGAGGAGAAATGATAAAAAAATTGGATAATTTTTATGTTCAATGAATTATAAGAACAAAAATACAAATTCCAACGTAAGTATAAAAACATAAACCAAGTCAAATACAATTATTTTCAATAATCCAACTGAATGCTTTCGTTATTTATAATTGCAGGTGTGAATGTATACTCTGGAAAACAGTTTGCCAATTTTTTATAAAATTAAACATGCCATCACCATTCAACACAGCCTTTACTTTTGAGCATTTATCCCAGAAAAATAAAAACTTACATTCACACAAAAATTTGTATGCAAATGTTCATAGCAGCTTAATTCATAAGAGTCCAAAAATGGAAACAATCCAGATCCACACCATGGAATACTACTACCCAGTAATAAAAAGAACGAACGATGATACATGCAAATTGGATGACTCTTTAGGGAGTTATGCTGAGTGAGAAAAGCCAATCTCAAAAGAAAATATGCTGTGATTTCATTTATACATTCTTGAAATATCAAAATTATAGAAATGGAGAATAGATTAGTGGTTGCCAGAGGTCAGGGAGGGGGTGGATGGGCACGTGGGCTTGGAAAAGGCAACAGAAGGGATCTTTATGGTGACAGTACTGCTCTGTATCCTGATGCATCAATGTCAACATCCTGGCTGTGCGACTGTACTATAATTTTGCAAGATGTTAAATTGAGGTAAAATGGGTATGGGTCCATAGGATCTCACTGTATTATTTCTTACAACCTAACACCCTACAATTACCTCAAAATAAAAATTTGAATTAAAAAACATTTAGGTTGTAACAAAAAATGAGAAAAATGCAACTATCTAGTAAGCTTTATCTTTGAGGAATGGAGATTATGGATGATTTTTATTTTCTTTATACTTTCCTATATTTTCTAAATTAGTAAAATGTATAACAGAAAAATTGAATATATTTTGAAAATATCTCCTGAAACTTATGTGTTACTTTTACATGCTGCTTAACCTCATTATTAATCATACTGTATAAATTAATTTAGATAAACTTGCTTCCAGTGAACTAAGAAAACAGATGAAGAGAATGAAAAATTTTGACTCAAGGAGTCAGAAAGACAATCTTGGGCTAGGGAAATTGTGGAAGGCTTTGAACTGTCAAAAGATCACCATCTGCCTGGATGGAGTACATTAAAAAGAGAAAGGAGCAGAAAAGAAGGTGAAAAAAATACTAAAAATCCTCTGTTCAATAAAAAGAATGAACACTGATACATGCAAATTGGATGACTCTCCAGGGAATTATGCTGAGTGAGAAAAGACAATCCCAAAAGAAAACATGCTGTGATTTTTTTTTTTATCACATAGCATTTTTTCCTAGGCTCAGGTGATTGACCATCATTCATTTAACATCAATTAAGGGTCTTACACAATAAATACATTCTATTAGAGGTTAAAGGAGAGAGGCAGTTTAGTGAACCAATTAAGAACAAAAGGATCACAGTCAGGAGCCAGATATTACTTAAACAAGAGGAGACATTACATGAACACTCCCATCCTCCATTTCCTGACCTACACAGTGGGTAACAGAAAACTTACCTCACAGTGTTGCAAGGATTAAAGGATGTAACTTTTAAAGCACATGGCAAGGATTTGAGTGACAAATGACAGTTATTACCATTAAGAAATTATAATAAATGTATTTACACTCCATTTGCTTACTTCTGAAATAATAATTATATGTAAGTCTCACACTCATGCAAAATAGGTTATTGTTTGAATGAAATTTCTTAGCAATCTATACCTGTAATTTTTTTAGCTGTGTTATTACCTTATGATTCTCTGCATTTTCCATGGCGAAGTAAGGTGGCATTGCACTAACAATGATTCCAAGTAAAGCTGCTTGAAAATACAGCTCAATTTTAAAAACTATGTCTGTAATTTCCTGAAAGACAATTACAGAATAAGAAACAGAGCTTAGTACCTTCTAAAAGACTATCAAAAACTCTAAAGAAACACGTTAGAACAATCATCTCAGTCGTAGTCTGTAAGAAAAAAACAGGTGCTAGAGTTAACAGGCAGTGAACTACAATATCAGCTTTGCTACCTATTACGATCCTGAGCAAAGCACTCCACTTCCATTTTCTTATCTTCAACACAGAATATGGCATATAAATTACACTTCACTATTTAATTAAAACTTATAACTGCATGAAGAGCAGTTAACACATTGACCAGTGGTCCTATGCAATGAGCATGACCATCT
Organism: Eidolon dupreanum; assembly: GCA_028627145.1. Lineage (NCBI taxonomy): Eukaryota > Metazoa > Chordata > Mammalia > Chiroptera > Pteropodidae > Eidolon > Eidolon dupreanum. The sequence goes on from CM053506.1 coordinate 101,140,226, forward strand.
CAGAATGCCATCTGATGCCTCCATGGGTTGCCTGGACTCTTAAGGCAGCAGGGATCTTGGGGCCCCACTTCTCTGCAATGGGATGAGCTGTACCTAGCTCAACTTCCCAGGGAATCCAGAGCTGCTTCACCCCAGCGGGGGGATGAAAACTTCCACAGGCTCCCAAGGTACCTGGCTGTCCGAAGGGTCCAAGTACAGAGAGCAACCCTTTCCAGACAACCTCATCAACAGCTGGTGCCCCAAATGCAAACTACCCAAAACCAAGTGTACTGTATTACCCGCCACACTGCATGGGTGTATCGGAAGATACACTCGTGGGACAGGGGAAGCACTCTGCACCAGAACAGAACCTGCACCATGTCTAGTAGACACCTGGCCCTGGCACATCCCTCCACAAGATGACGTGGGATCGGAGCGCCTTCTGCATTTTTACAAAGAAAGCTAATTCCTCAATTCATGCCATACAACACTGCAGAATTTTTCCCAAACTCTGGTACATGACAGTGGCTAAAACCAACAACTATGTAAGCTAAGTAGTACAAGAAATGGAGATTAATGAGACTACAGTTGGATTCAGTCACATAGAATCTGTTGGGGAAAAAATGGAACATTAATAAGATCAGATTTATGGATAATGAGCTTTAAAAAGTCTCATTTCTTTCCCTCTGGTTTTAAAAAAATAATATGATTATATGTCAGTATAATGTAAGCTGCAAGATCTATTGTAATAGTTATGGATAAATAACAAATGTAGTAACATCAAAACATTTGGGAATTATAAATTTTGAACTGTGGTTACTTCGTGGAGCTAAAGAAGGAAATAAGATTGGGGAGGGGTACACTCTGAATTTCAACTGTATCTTTAAAGTTTAAAAATATTTCTTACAGTATGACAAAATGTTAACATTTGAAACCTTTGAGCAGTAGATACATAGTTATTTTCTGTAGGCTTGAAACATTTCGCAATTAAAAAAATCAGAAAGGATGATCAACAACTTTGATGATTTCAATACCACCTATGCACTATTGACTCAAATATTTATTTCCTATCCAGAAATCTCTCCAGATTCACACATCCAAATGCCTATTCCATTTGCACCAGGCACAAATGCCACAATTCAGCATGCTTAAAACTGAAATCAGTTATCTCCACTGCAGCAAGTCTCTCTTCCGCCTATATTCTCAAAATTAGTGAATACTACTATGCACATTACCCAAAACTGTAAGAAATGTGATTACTTTCTTCTTCTTTCTTCACAAATGCAACAGTGATAAGTATGCCACATATTTCTTTAACATTCTTTTCCCTCTGACACTATTATTACTGCCCCTGCATTAATTCTGACACTTGTCATCTCCTCTCACATAACCTATTTAGTAAAACAGGTTACTAATATGATTTCTTTACATTTTTTTCCACCACAATATTCATGGAAATCCCCTCCCATCTTGGTGCCTGTGATCTTTTTAAAATACAAATTTAATATTACTTTGTCTCCATGTCTAGGTATAGGTGTAATGAGAAGAGTACTAAATTAATCTTCTATGTGATTTCCATTGGAAGATGGCAAAAGATTACAGTAAACTAAAAAAGTTTTGGGTGTAGATTATATAGTCATAGAGGCAGAAAGTAGATTAGTGGTGAGCTGGGGATGAAGGTGGGGAGTGATCAACTAACAGGTACAAGGGTTTCTGGGAAAGTGATGGAATATAAACTGATCATGGTAATGGCTGCAGAACTCTATGAACACAATAAAAACCATGGACTTGTACATTTTAAATGGGTGAATTAGACGGTGTATGACTAAATCTCAAAAGAGCTGTTAAAAAGCAGTAGAGCAATAGAAAATAAAAAATGCTATTATACAAATATATTTGCCCATTTATTTTCAGTATACAAAAAAAACATAAGGATTGAGAGAAATATTATTTTTCTGAAGACTTAAGTTAATTTCCATTATTTATAATCCCATAGTCCTACCAAGAGGAAAAATAATTGTCTGGGTGACTTCTCAGGGTTTTTTCAATACCCCAGAATCCAGATTTCAGATGAACAATATTCATTTTTAAATTATCTTAATTTTTCTATGATTAATATGAAAACTACTTATGCTTTACAAAAGTATCAGTAGTAAGACAGAACCTCCTTGATCCTGAAGCAAACTAATACTAGGGACTCCTAAACCCAAAAGTAAACCATCCTCAACTCAAGTTTTAAGATTAGATATCTTAAAGACGAATCTCTTCAGATTTCATTTGTTATTACCACTTGGCTTTTAATACTTACTTTACACACAAACATATATACTTTAAGCTTGCTTACTTGAAAGAATGGGGTATTCCAGACCTCGATGCTTCCAGTCACATTTGAATGGTAAAGATAATAGTTGCTAATGATATTCATCAATACAGGTAAAGAATAAACCATAGTACTGTTGAAAACAACTGTAAAAACATAGTCCTACAATTTAAAAAAGAGAAATTACATACTATATGTAAATATAAATGGATATATTGTTGCTATGTACCAAGCCTTTCTCACTAACTAAGCTAATTGTCACTAAATGCACTGAAAGCTGGTCAACAGATCATAGAAATAATATTCAATGATAAAGACAAACTGGTTTGGAATCTACAGCTATTTTGATATTTTAAACAAAAAACATAAAATAAAATTAAATTCCTTGTAGCTTTATTGGTTATCCACCAGAGCATAAAATACATCATAAAATAAACTCAGCTACTATTTTCAAAAGTAAATTCTATTTTCCAACTAATGAGGCCAAATCATATGATCGATTTTAGAGGAGATAGCTTACTATTTTATATTAGTTTATATCCATTGCTCTTACCTCTTCTGAATGCATCACATTTAAAGCTGCGCTGTGGGGAGCAGCAGATACGTAGTCGCTGTCATTAAACATCGTCACCATTATGTTCTGGTTTGTGAAAAAGCTAATAAGATCACTGATATCTGAGTCTGGTATCAGAAAATAAGCAAATAATAAAGAATCAGTTTACATGAGAGACGCACATAGGCTTTTAATAACATTAGAAAGAGCTCCCTCTTTTGAAAGAAAGTATCTTATCTTCATTAGCTAAAATGGGATTAAGAATGTGGGTTCTGGAGCCAGGCAGCCTGGATTCGAACCCAAGTCAACACGTACACAGGCCTCAGAACAGAACCTGACACAGCAACTGCAAATGTCAGCTGCTGCCACTGCTACCATTACTCACACCGAAATTTTATCGATAATACATGAAATGTGGTGAAATAGTGAGAATAAAAATTTATCTCGCAATTTTAAGTAACAAGATAACCTGTGGGCTCAGACAGGTAGAAGCCAGGGTGTAAAGATAGGTAGCATCACTCCTTAAAGGATTTCCGTGTGCTCTGAATAGACAAGTTTTATAAACATGATTGCCTTAACTATCTTAAAATAGTAAAACACATAATCGGGTCTCCAACTACATTCTCTAAATGCCCGGGCCAAGGGAAAATCTTTGAATCTTGTCTAAGGTTTAAAGTCATACCAACACGTCTGATGAATGGAAACATTCCATTATCACAAAAGCCAGGATCTCAAAGGTGGGTCTGAAAAAAAAAATCTAAACCAAGCAAAGAAAAATTACTATCAGTAATTAAGTAGTATGGAAGGATGGATCAGACTCAGCACCAAACCTGAATGTCAGAGAGAATGGTGCTTTTAGTGACACTACATTTATTCCTAATCTGCTGCCTTTGCTGATCTCTTATCCCCAGCTCAGTACCCTTGAGAAGAGAGCCATAACCGAAGGAACTGGATCGCCCGTGATACAAAAGGCTTTGTAAGGAGTATAAGATATCAACCAATCTATAAACACAGAAGCCAGTGATTCCTAAAGGAAACATGGCTTTATTTAGGATCAACAACAAGGCCTAGGAAAATATGGGATACATATATAAGCAACTCTAGAAACACTAAAAAATAATACAAGGGACAAAAACTTTGAATATAACTAAAATTGCTGCAGATGAGTTGAGAATGAACTCAAAGCAAGAAGATTTGAAATACATGTACAATTCCCCAGATACACAAAAACTGTCACGGTATCTGAGTAACAGGCTCCTTGCAGTACTATATTTTAGCAACATAAAATGTACATTGAAACCCAAAACAAGAATGTTAATGAAAGAAACTGAGAAACATAACATTTTCTATCCAAACAATTTTCTATCACTAAATGCATTCTTCCTCCAAAAAAATAAAATTTACATAGTAAACTGAGAGCTAGATTTAAAGAGTGATGATTTAAGAGTAATTTATCATCACCCTTAACTATGATTATTTTAACACTGGGCAAAGGTCTTCAGTTAACAGTGAATCAAAAGGAAAGATACTAGAACATAGATAAAATGCTAGGAGATGTTAAACCCCAAAGAGTTTAGAAAGTTTCGAGTTTAGAAAGGGTTGTATGAAATGCAACTTTCTAACATACTTCAGCAAGAGAAGCAAATGAAGCACCTTTTCTTTTGCTGTAAATTTGCCAGAGTAAGCTAACCTTGATTTTCTCTTCAAGAAACTTGGAACTACAACTATCTTTGTAGATGGGAGATGTCATAGCAACTGATCATGTATAAATAAAATTTTGTATTAGGTTTTATTATTTTGAAAAGCAGAATCCTATGTCAGTTATTTAACTGACCCTTGCTCATGGCCATGTGTTTTTAAATTTTTTTTCATATTTAACAATTATGTAGTAAGAATAATCAATAGCAAATCCAAAAACACTTATTACAAATGTAATGCATTTGATTATAAGTATTTATATCTAAGATGACTTAACTTTTCAGATAGTCCTTGAAGATTTAAACACATCTATTTATATATATAACTGCATAAATATTACAAGCTGTAACTTTCAAAAGAGGGTTTTTTCAACTTCTGTTTATTTTGCTCATCATAAACTTTGAGATGAAACACACTGCTCTGAGAATAATGCTGTTACTACTAAAAAAGAAAATTTTATGATTATAAGTAGTATAGACTATTTTTAAAAACTGTCATTTATACTTAAACCAAAATTTCATTTCTGTAATATATTACTCAGCATTAATGAGTTTTATGTAATTTAGATGTGTGCAGAAAGAACATGCCTTTACCTTACATTTCTAAAATCCTTATCTCTGACCTATATTTACCCCTCAACCCCATACCCCAACCAACACACATTCACAGACCTTCACACACTCTCACCAGTAGAATTTTGAAGAAGCAGACTTGTTTTGTATTTATGAGGCTTATCTCCAGGTTTTAGGAAATATAAGTCTGGAACGAGTTTGATGGGAACCACAGCATTTTTAAAAGAGTGATGCACTAAAAACATAAAAATCTGGACTGCGAAAAAAATTAAAAGCAGAAGCAACCTAAAAGACAAAAAAATATATATATTTTTGCATATTTGACCACAGAACACTTTCTGCTCTGGACTGAATGTCTGTGTCATCCTCCCCCCAGTTCACATGTTGAAGCCCTAACCCCCATGCGATAGTATTTGGAAATGAGGCCTATGGGAGGTAATCATGTTAGATGAGGTCACATTAGATTAGGAGAGGGACCTAATGATGGGATTAGTGCCCTTATAAGAAGAGACACCAGAGTTTGCTTTCTCTTTTCCTGTGCATGCACAAAGAGGTCATGTGAGCTACACAGCAAGATGGCAGCCCATCTGCAAGCCAGGAAGAGAACCCAGAACTCACTGTGCTGGTATTCTACTGTGATGTCCAGCCTCCAGAACTGTGTGAAAATAAATTTCTGTTACTTAAGCCACCCAGTCTATGTTATTTTGTAATGGCGGTCCGAGCTAAATAAGATATTTCTACTCTTTTTCAGGAAGTATTTTATGAGAGAAGTGTTCAATTAAATAAGCTGAAACATGCTAATTTAAATATTTTCCTTTCAGTAATGCTGACACATGAATATATCAGATACTTGATTGTCATTTGATACTGAATAAATTTGGACAAAAAAGTGAATTCAGCATACTTCAACATATAACAAAACTCTTATTCTTTAATATTAAGGTTTATTTCTATCGCCATTTTGGATCTAACAACACATTAATGGTATGTGAAAGTACTCAATATTAGTTCCAAATAATTCATTGTCTAGCACCCTAAGGAAACCTGAGAGGCAAAGCTAAGTGGAAAAGATGTCATTTAGATCCCAGTTCTACCAGCTATAAAGCCTCCTTTATATTTCAGTTTATTCATCTACTATAGAGGAATAAAACTTATTCTTCCCACTGTTTACCAATACATGTTAGTAACAGATATAAAATAACTGTGAAATATATGAATGCAAAATAAAATTTAAATACAATGACAGGATTCAAAAATTACACAATTAGAGAATATTATTTTTCACTCCCTTATTTTATAAATAAGACAAAAAATGCTAGTTTATAAAAGGATAAAGCTCTAATGGTATTCAATGAAATTACTATAAGCATAATTTTTTTATGACATGTGAGATTAATTTTAATATTTCAAAACTACACAGATTATTTACATGTCTACATTTTAAAAATTAAGATGATAAACCTAATATTGTACCCTTAAGAAAGTCTCATCAGGCAGATGAACGATCGCACTTACACTGATCTCACTGATTTATTTTCGCGTTTCAAGGTGAGGAAGTGAAACTTTGCTGTTGTATACACTTGCTGTTTCCAAAGGCTCCTGGTGCTCATCAGAGAAGCCTTGCTTTCAGAGAGAACGAGTAAGCTCTGCTCCATTTCATCAAAAGATTTGGAATCCATTTCTTCCTCTAGTGGCTGCTGAGTAAATACACTATAATCTATTTGTGAAAAAATAATAGAATTATGGTATAATAAAATTATGGTATAATAATATACCATAATAAAAATTGTGGTATATTCCTTAAAAACATGAAAACTGTTCTGATGCAGGTAAATTTTAAAAAGGCACACATCTGGCAGTGACATAAGGCAAATGGAACTCAAATACTTTGACAAGATTATTAAAACGGAATATACGCATAGCTTACAACCCAGGAAATTCTCTATTAGGTATAAACCTAACAGAGATACGTATGTATGTTCACCAAAACATGTGTACAAGAATATTCTTAGCTAGCACCCTAGCCAAAACAGCCACACTTCCTTTACAATCCACTCATCATCATTCAATAACCGGAATGGATATTTTTAAAATGTAAATCAAATGTTACTCCTTTGCTTTAAAACTCCTGATAGCTTCACACTGCACTAAAAAAGAAAAAAAAAAAACAAAGCAAATTCTTTTCCAGCTGTTCTGAGATGAAACATGACCTGGCCCCTTACTCACCCCTCTAACCTCACTGTGTGCTACCTTCTCCTTGGCTCACTAAGCTCCAGCCATGGTGGCCTTTTTTCTGTCATCACAGATATTCACCTCATTGCTCAGTTAACACCTTTGCAGTAGCAGTTCCCTTTCCCTGGAAAGCTCTGCAATAAAATCTTCACCTCGGATTTTTCTTGCCATCCAGGGCTCAGTTTAAATATAATCTCAACAGAGTCCTTGAAGATATAATCTGAGTTATCTGCCTCGCAAGACCACCCTATTATTTCCTTCATAATTCCTTTCACTATCAGTAAATATCTCAATTACTTAGTTACCTTTTTATTTTAGCCATTTCTTCTCCAAAATATATATGTCACATGCTTATATAATTATTTGTCTTAATCACTATCTTTCAGGTTCATTGCTTAAAATGTTTTGGTAGTTTTGTTTTTACCTGCTTGGTCAATTTCTGCTTCAACTTCTAGCTTTAAGAATACATCTTCCAAAGTTGTCATGGAAACACCATAAGAAATAACACCCAAATTTGAATGAATGTCTAGAGCAGAAAATAAACCTGAAAAATATGAAAGCATGTTTATAGTTAAGTATACTATCATGAATTATTTTAAAATATCCTTTAAAAATATGATATGACTAAATTTACTCTGCTAGCACAGTGGTTCTCAAACTTTTTTGTCCCAGGACCCTTTTAACAGTCTTATAAACTGCTAAGGACCCCAAGTAATATTTGTTTTTATAAAAATGTCTATTAGATATTTTTCGTATTATAAATTAAGAAATATTTTACAGACAGAATGATAGGTAGAGTACATTATGTTGGCATAAGTACTTCAATCCAGTTGATAATTGATTCCTTTATATTTCTCATAAATAATTAACAAAAACTTTCTAATTATGAGATGAATGCTATGGGAACTCTGTACAACATACATACATCAGTAATATCCTTCTGGTTATTAAAAGATCCCTAAACAGATAAATGAGACTGAGCTTGAGTTCCTCATTATAAAGTAGAAAACTAATGCCACAATTAAAATAACTCAAGGGTTTACCATGTAATCATGTAGTTCATTACAGAATCATGAAACTGGAAAAGAACTATAGAGAACATATATAAACTATCACAGATATGTGTGTATGTGTGTATATATACACGTATACACACACACACACACACACACACACACACACACACACACACACACACACACAAATCTTATTCTTAGGAGGCCTACAAGCGAATGGAGCAATTTCTTCTTTCTTGATAACGAAGCAAACACAATTATTTACTTAACACATTAATTACAGTTTCTTGCACACTGTTTATAAAAAAAAAAAGAAATATGTTAGCTTGCAGCTTTTCTGGTTGTCTAAAGCAAAACAAAGCAAAAATAGAATATTAATTGGCCACCTGGGAGCATGTAAACAACACACAGAAAAGTAAACAAAGTAAATCAAGAAAACCTACTCCCAGTGCAAGATCCTGATTCAACAGCCAGGAAACTGAAGGTAGGTAATACCTGAAAATTTGTCCATGTCCTTGAAAGGCAAGCTATACACAAGCTGTTGGTCATTCTGTTGTAGTAAAGTAGCTCCAGGTATATGTTGTGTAACCAGAGAAGACAGAGATTCTGTGGCACAGTATCTGTCTATGTACATGCTAGAGAAAACCAAAAATCATAATTTTTTATGATTATTCAGTAAACAACCAAAAGTAAATTCTGAATGCTTTAAGTTAAAGTGAGTGCCATAATAATGGTCAAAGCACATGATGGCAAGCCATAAATATAACAACAGCAGATCAAGAACATAATAAAGAATAAAGCCAATAAAGAAAGAATTGATACCTTAGGCGGTAGCCAATCCCCCATTTACTTTTGAGAAACAATGAAGAACCGACACATTTCAACATTCCTTGTGATATGACAGCTTTCCTATCTGCAAACAGAGATTTGCATTTCAATTTTTAAGTTAGTAACAGCATTAATAATTGGCATTTATATTTTATGGATTACCATATGAGACACTAACGTATTAGCTCACTGAATTATCACAACCACCTTACCAGGAAGGTACTAGATTATCATCATCTGTATTTCAGATGAGAACACTGAAGCAATAACAAAATATACAGGTTGCCCACTTGTCCCACAGCTATAAAATGACAAAGCCAGGAATTATACCCAGGCAGAATAACTCTAGAGTCTACTTTCCTAATATTGCTCCAAATATCTCAGACTATTCCTAAAAGACTTACTAACACAAGCACTTTCACCATTTCCTCTATAACCAGAGATAAAAAGTAACAAAAACTAAATGTTCGTTGTATTTTTAAACACATACTACTGAAAAAAATGATAGATATGCCCAATTTATTTAGATTATAAAACAGAAAGTTGCTCTAGAATTTCAAACTCTTGGATCTTGTCAGTTATTAAAAATCATGTGTTGACTTAAACCTGAATTTTTTATACATGTGTCTAATGTTTAGAATTGTGCAAAGAACAGTTAACACAGCAGGCCTGAGACTATTATTTTTAGAAAGGCCTGCTTACAAGGATGATCCCTGATAGGTGTCTAGAAACCTAGATTTTAAGAGTGTTCTCACCATTCCTAGAACAGATAAGGGTGGCTCGATGTACTTAAACTGTACAAACAATTTAGATTATACTTACCAACTGTTTTCTGTCTGGGAGTCTGAAATTTTGGTATACGTTAGGCAGAGGGTACCTATAGGACCAGTGCCCAATGAAACTGGGCACTGCGTCTCTAATGAGCTTCCCTAGTAGACAACATTTCACATGTGTGTTAATAATTCATTGCTGGAGAAACGAAGCACATCCAGTGTGGTTCCACTGGGGGAGGATTCTTGGAAGCTTGTGTCTGGTTTCCTCCAAACTGTCCCATGTGCCTTTTCCCTTTGCTTACTTTGCTCTGTACTTGTCAGTTTCACAGTAAAAACTGACACCCACGAGTATGACTATGTTGAGTTCTATAAGTTCTCCTCGCAATGATGGAACCTTGAGTAGTCTGAGGGCCTCCACAACACAAAAATACATAATTTTAAAACATTTTAAAATCTTTTTTGTTAAAAACGTCAGTTTCTTTATTCCTCATGATTCAGCATCTCTTATGTTCAATCTCCCATTTGGCCTGATGACCTTATCCTTCAAAATTAAAGTACAAATCTCACCAGCAAGAATATCAGCTTCATCCATGAAATGAGTACTAAACACTGTCACCCGATTAGATTTTCTGTATTTTAGAAGATTCCAAACAATATGACGAGAACAGGGGTCCATTCCAGCTGTTGGTTCATCTAGCAATAATATCTGTGTAAAAAGGGGTAGGAAGCACAGAGAATCCTCAGGAAAACTAAAATACATAAAATTTATGTGAACTGAAAAGCTTCCTCATTTCAAGTTATTATTTGCAATCCGAAATCTATTAGATCTGAGTTTTTCACTCCTGTGTGAACACAGATTTTAAAAATGAACTGTTTGGCATGTGAATACTTTCCTTAGTTTAATTATAAAAAGCTGATGTCTATAATATATATATAAGTGTAATAACGACATAAATAAACTAAAAGACCAAAACATTAAGTATATTGCTTTTATCTGCACAATTAAATTTTGTAAATATAACACCTGCTTGTTAGAGAAGTATGTTCTATATTTGTTCAAAGGAAGCAATTTGTTTTAAGATTCTTTTTCATTTTGAAAACAGCCAGAGTCATCCTCCAGCTGCGGCAGCAAGGGGGAAAGTGTCAGGACAGTAGGGAATGTGGGGGCTCCTAGCTGCAGGCATGTACCCATCAGCTGTCTAGCACTTTGCAAAGCATTGTATCAGCTGGTTCTCTGTTTCTACAGGACAAAGAACAGGGCACAAGAGACATGTACAAAACTAAATCAGCAAGACAATGAAAAACTGAACTATTCCTTTGATTTTGTTCTCTCTTAAAGTTTATTATGAACTATTCTATCTTAAAATGTTTATTAAGAACTACATAGAAAACTATAGAGAATAATAAAACAACACTGTTATAGCCACCACTATAACTTAGTACAATGTATTTCTAGATATATTTTCTTCAGATCATTTTTTAAAGAAATAAAACACTGCACATATAATGAAAGGCCGTCCTTTCCACTCTTCCTAGAGGTGACTGCTCTCATAAAGATGTTACCTTTCTAACTTCAGTTCAAAATCTTATTACTATAATTACATCCATAACGACATAAAGTGTTTTATGTATGTTTAAAGTTTACAAAATATGTGTGCATATATCTTTCTACAACCTGTTTTTTATTCAACATAATTTAAAATTATCTCATCAGTGACACTATTTGTTTACCTTTGGATTCCCAAGAACAGCAATTCCTAAAGACAGTTTTCTCTTTTGACCACCACTTAGCTTTTTAGCCTGATTATCTTTGATAGCCTGCATGTCTAAATCCAGTAAAACCTTCTGCACCTGTAAAAGCAAAGCGTGAACAATGTCATTTTTTGAACCACACCATTTACATAATCATCAATATTAGTTCTTAAATGTTCCAATTTTAATATCAACTTTAAAATGTTCTTTTAGTAAGGAATTTAATTTTGACATATATTCAAACATAATTTTGAAATAAGAGATAAAAAGATTCCTGATGGAAAGATGTTTTACTTTTGTGTGACTTCCTCGGCAGTGGGGAAGGGGATCAGTGTGAAGGCTCTGTGTGTTGAGGGGGAAGGGGAAATGTGAAAAGAAAAGAAGACAAGAAACACCTATATTGACAGACTAGTATCCTTCAGATAAAACAAGGATATTTTTATATGTGTAAAAACTTTGACTCAAACTTCTAATTCTTTGTAATGATTATCTGTTTAATGACTCAGAACAGGTTTTATATGTAGATTTTTCAAGAATATTTTTATTATAAAAGGTATTACAAAAGGCTATTAATTTATAGGAAATAAACATAAAGATTTCAATATGAAAAACATACTTCTTGTATTATATTATTAGCTGGTATTCCTTTGATTGAAGCCAAAATGGATAAGTTTTCTTCTACTGTTAAAACATCAAAGTGAATATCTAACTGTGGACAAATTCCAATCATTTTTCTTGCTTCAAACATTTCGTCTATTTCTGAAACGTTGTGTCCATATATAGATGCAAACCCTAAAACCAAAATATTTAAATTTATATTAAATATATTAAGTATTAAAAAGTACACATGCTTTAATACATACTAATAATTCAGTTACTTGTATGTAATAAGACATATAAGGTAAGAATTAACGTAAATTTGGAAGATACAACCCACCCTCATTGCCATACTACTGGTTATTTGCTTCCACTTATATTCCAACTTCATTTCCTCTCATTTTCAGGACATATTACATAGTGGAAAGAGCAAGGAACCAGAAGCCTAACTCGTGCATTATTTACACTTATATTTCAGTAACAATTTTCCTTCATTTCCAGGCCTTATGCAATAGTGAAGAAAACAACGATAAAAATATTCTCAATTATCAGTGTGATCTTGAAGAAATCAATCTGAAGTCCAGCTTTTCTCTTACATAAACTGAATACTAATATATGCCGCTTAACTTAAGAACTGTTAAATCAACGTGGCAATGTATGACAACTGCAACAAAAATCATACATTCTTATACAAATGTTAAGATATTGACATTACCATCAAAGAGTGACACAATTATGGATAAACAAAAAAAATCAAACCAATTCTAAATGTTAAACTATATTTAAAAAGATGTAGATTCAATACATAGAAATCCAGCCCTTTCTTAAAGCAAAGTATTATACTGCCACTCTGTCTGGTTACTGTGGAAATATAAAATTGTCACACTGAATTCTCACCTATAGGGTAATCAATGTAACAATTATATGTTTGAGGTACTGTCCTTAAAATTTTATTTTAGATGACAGTATTGACAAGTATCATTCTTTTTGAAAATAGAGAAAACAGAAATCTCTATTTTCTCACCTGAAATGTCACAGGCCTCATTTAATATGCAATTAATTACTGATTTATCCTTTCTTGAAAATAAAAAATAAACACACATGCAAAATATCTGATAAAATAGGTACAAAATTAATTCCTTTTTACTTAATTAACATGATTGAGTTATTTATTTTCTATTGAAAAAACAAATGTATGTAATCGAAAAAGAGAAAACACCTTTATAGATTCAGAAGTTGGTCCAAAGTCATTGGCAAAAATCAATCAGCACTTATTTCAAGGGTAATTATATTGTGATACTTTAGTTAATAACAATAAAACAGGTTAGAGGTTTTTAAGTTAGAAAATTCTCACCATCAGAAGGTGGGCATAGTCCACAAAGAATATTCATCAGTGTACTCTTTCCTGTTCCACTGTGGCCAAGTAGTGCAGTAATCTGACCCTCAAAAATGTCAAATGACAAATCTAGTTCAGGGAAGGAGAAGATTCAAATATAATTTTTATTTTTGTTGTGCTATACAAGATAATTCATAATACTTGAGCAATCTTGAAATAAATCAATAAATTTAAAGACAGATTTAAAGTTACTTGCATACTTAAGAACATAATATTTAGTATTATAACATAATAGTAATTCTTTGTTATAGTCAATGGTATGAACAATAAGAAAAGTAATAAATATAAACTTTTATTTTTGTTACACTAACAGATTTAGAGAGTGCACAAAATTCCCAAAATATTCGACTTTTGGGAATTTCCAAGGGAATTAAAACAGAGAAACAGACAAAAGTTTGTTCCCAAGGGTATTTATAGACATAGTAAATGTAGTGGCAAAAAACTAGAAATTAATCAACAGCACGGGAATGGTGAAGTAAATGCTTAAAAGGTTCAATTTAAATAAAAGAAAAATGGAATAAAGAAATATCATTGGATGATGTGTCAGTGACTAAAGGAAGACAAGAGATAGGAATTTGAAAACCCAGCTTCAAATAACCATAGCCCTTGATTTGATGAAGGTGATCTAGGATTTAGTATCCCTACAGCTGCAAGCCAGAAGTAAAAATAAATCCTCTTTGGAAAATTACATTATCCAGAGCATCAAATAATCTCTACAATTATTCACATACAATATGTAGCGCACAGCCGAAAACAATCAGGCAGGAGAAAGATAAGACCAAATAGCAATAGAAAAGACAGGCTATAGAAACAAACCTAGAGGAGATGTAGATGTTGGCACCATATGACAAGATTTAAAAATCATTATGCTATTATGTTCACAAGAGAATGTTGGCAAAGAACTAAAAACTATATAAAAGAACCAAGGGGAAAGACAAAAACTGTAAAAGATAAGTGAAAAAGATTTCAAGAGACAGTTTATCAGCAGATTAGACATGACTATAGAAAAATTAGTGAAGAACAAGTGAAGTCACACGAAAATACCTAGACTAGCACACAGAGAGACAAATGTATAAAAATTCAGGAAAAAAAAAAATATAAATGGGATAAAATGAAAAGTGGTAGCATGTAATAAACCTAGAAGGAGAGAAAAGAGAAAATGGGACAGAAGCAATATTGAAAAAAATGGCTGAGAATTTTCTAAAGCAGAAGATAGACATCAAGATACAGATTCAAGAAGCACTATACAACCAAAGCAGAATGTAAATAAATGCAAACGAACCAGCAAGCCACATTTCAGTAAAACTGCTGAAAATCAAAATAAACAGAGAGATCTTAGATCAACAGCATTAGTTATTGATATTGGGTAAATACAAATTATAACCATGTTAACATTTAATTATACCCTACCAGACTAGCTAAAGTTAAAAGAACTGAAAATATCAAAGGTTGATGAGGATGTGGAGCAACTGGAACTGTCATACAATACTGGTCACAGTAAAAAAGGACAGCAACTTTAGAAAACTGTTCAAAGTAGTTATTTAAACATAATACTGAGTGAAAGATGCCAGACATTAAAGAGAACATTCTATATGACTCCACTGATAGAAAATTCAAGAATAGGCAAAACTAATTCACAGTGATTGAGCTCAGAATAGTGACTCTATCTGGGGGAGGATGGGCACATAAGAAAACTTTTAGAGTGTTAGAAATGTTCTCTCTCTTTACCTTTGTAGTGGTTATATGGCTGCATACATCTGTAAAAGATTTGAGCTGTACCTTTAAGACCTGTGTATTCTAAAACTGTACGTTATAATGCAAGAAAATTAAAAAGTTAAAAATGTTCAACCAAATAGGCAAGAGGTAAAGAAAAATTATAGGACAGGTGAGACAAACAGTAACAAAGTAATAAGATGCAGGATTAAAATTCAAGTATAGAAATATCTCATTAAATGCAAATGGAGTAAATATTCCAATGAGAAGAAAAAGACTTTCAGATCAGATTTTGAAACTACAATAACAACTATACAGATGTACTAGAGACACCTTCGAAAACAGACTGAAAGAAAAAGGGTGGGAAAACTTGTATCATGTACTCACTAGCCTAAAGGAAGCTATAACTCTATATATCTAACTGCATGGTCTGAAAAATATGTAAAGGAAAACAATGACAGAAGTACAAAGAAAATAGACGAATTCACAATCATAATATCAAAATAGACAAATTCATAATTGAAGATTCTCATTTTTATCTCTCTCAATAAATGACAGAGGCACTCTCACAAAAAATAAATCAATAAACTGAAGATTTCAAAAACAAAATTAAGCAACTTGACCTGATATGAAACAATATACCACAACTGCAGAATATGTTTTGTATAGTACACACAGAACATGTACAAAAATTAACCATATGCTGGGCCATCAAATCTCAATAAATTTCAAAAAGCTAAAATGAATCATAAAACTGTTCTCTAACTACAGAGGAATTAAGTTAGGAATCTAAAACAAAAAGATAAATCACCATATAGGTAAAAATCAAAAAAAAATAATTCACACAAAGAAAAAAATCATAGTTAAAATTAGAAATATTTAAAACTGAAAACAAAAACCTGTCATGACTTCTACGCTGTAGTTAAAGCCATGCTTACATGAAAATTTATATATTTAAAATCTATCATTATAAAATGACCTATGCATGTATCTCAAGAATTTAGGGGGAATATATTTAAATGTAAAAGTAGAAACAAGAAAATAGAATAAATTCAAAAAATAGAAAACAAATACATAATAGGGAAGGTCAGCAAAGCTAAAAGTTGGTTCTTTAAAGTTTTTTTTAACTGATAAACTCCTGCTAAAAAAAGAAAAAAGTACAAATAACAAACGTCAGGAATAAAAATGGGGAGATCACTACAGATCTTACAGACCTTAATATGAAAATACTTTAAACAAGTTTTTGGTAAAAAAAAAAAAAAAAAAACCTGAAAATAATAAAATGAAAACTATTTAGAAAAGTCAGTATGTTAGGCGAATGGTTCTTGAGAAGGGGATGGGGGTTAATACTCCTCCTCCATGCCCCACCCACCTATGGGGACATTTGACAAGGCCTGAAGTCAGTGTTGGCTATCAATCGCAACTGGGGAAGAGGGTGGCTGCTATGAGTATAATAGGTAGAGACCAGGGATGCTGCTTGCGATGGTTAATTTTACTTGCCAATACAGCTAGAGCTATGACACCCAGTTGTTTGGTCAAATACTATAGTAGATGTTGCTGTGAAATATTTTGTAGGTGTGATTAACATCTACAATCAGCTGACATAAGTAAAGCAGATTACTTACAATAACACCTGTGAACCTCTTCCAATCAGTTGAAGGCCGGAAGAGCCCAAACTGAGGTTTCCCAAAAAAGGAATTCTGCCTCAATATTGTCACACAGATTTCCTCTGAAATCTGCCCGAGTCTCCAGCCTCTCTGACGGCCCTATGAATTTTGGACTCAAGACTGCAATTTCAACTCTTAGCTGAGTTTCCAGGCTGCCAGCTTGCCCTACAGATTTCAGGCCTGCCAGGCACCACGATCATGTGAACCAATTCCTTAAAAATAACCCCTCTTCCCTCCTGCCCCCTCCCTTGCTCGCTATGAATGTGTGTATACATGTTGGTTCCGAAGAACCCTGACTGACACACTGCTATACATTCTACAATTCTCGGGACAGCCCCCCACAAAAAAGAATGATCACTCCCAAAATGTCAGTAGTGCTAAGGTTGAGAAACTCTGTGTTCGGCCAAAAGAAAATAAAGTAATATGTATACACATGCATAATAATAAAATGAAAAAGGACGCAGACTTGTTCAAATAGTTGAATATTTTTCACTTTAATAGATATTACTTTTTACTTGCACTGGTTTTATCATGAATACTTATCACATAAATAATTGAAAGTATCTCTAAAGAAAAAAAGAAAAAATTGTGGTGAAGAAGTTTAAATTTCCCGTGAAGTATGCAAATTGTTTTTCCATTTGTACTTTAATACTATGTAATGAATATCAGGAGAGCTACTTACTTCTCAAAGCCTCCACATTTTCACCTTTCTTTCTGTATGTCTTCTGAATACCACTGATTCTGAAAAACACCATTTTCTACTTTAAGAATTTAAAGCAATTTATAATGTGTTTCCATGTGTAATATTATCAAATATGTCATATTTTATAGGAATAATAAGTACCTTCCTTAAAGACAACCCCAGAGCTGACAATAATTATAAAAGTATTTTTTAAAAAGTACAAGAGAAAAATATAGTATTTCTCTTCATTTCAAATGTCATTCATTCATTTTTTATGAGCGGCCTACTTCTAATAACAAAGTAGGCATGTGACTCAAGCAATGTATAGATTTCTTTCCATCTTTGATATTTTTCTGTTTGCAATTAATAAAATACTTGTTGTATTAGTTAAGGGAGATTAAAAACAAAATACTATTTCACATCAGCACACATTTCAAACTGTACATAAATGTGAAGTGATTTTCTCATTCTGCCTTAAATGTTTTACACAATTTTTTAAACGGGTAATGGTTTTATTAACCAGTTTGAATTTTACTGTTGAGAAGGCAGACCACTGGCCCACTGATTACATCCTATGGACCTGACTCTCCCTAGCTTTTATACATTTTTCTTAAATTTAAAAAACAAATGATACTTCACATTTTCTTTCACTTTTAATTTTCTCTTTCTCATTACTTTTTAATTTGGTTTTGACTGATCTAGCAAGGCATAGTGATTAACTTCTTAGAAAATTAAACTGATATTCTAATTACGTGTCACAATACCTAAAGCTCTATAAAATTAATGGAGAACAGTTTAATGTGTTATATAACTTAGACAATGTATCCTGAATAAAATTATAAAGTTAACATTTATTGTTTTAATCTACACAATGGAGAAAATTTAAAACAGCCTGCCTGTGTAAACATTAGATTTTATCAAAAATGATTCAATGAAACATAAAATTTCAAACCTAGTAGCAACCTTATTCTAAATGGTTACAAAAAAAATAAAAGAGAAGTAGCCCTTAATACTGTGTTTAAAAAGTCAGGAAACGTGTACCAAATCTCCAAAGATATCATACTCACACACATCATTTAAAAGAAAGGATTTAAATGTGGCATATTCCATCAGCAGTTCTTATACCTAAGTTGCCAAAGATTAAATCATACCTTATGGCTTCTTTTCCTACAAATTCTGAAGAAACAGGCTCAACAATTTCACTAAAACTTATATTCCCATTAATATTGCCCTCTGATAACTCCTTATAATTTCTTTTGTTCTTGGACCAATATGATGGCTTCAGAAAATAAAAAGATGATCTCCGTAAGCCAAATTCCCCTGAAAAATTAGAAAAAAAAAGTTATCATAACAAATTATTTCTAAAAATGAGTTTTTTAAATAATAAAGGCAGTATGAGAAACATATAACAACCTAGATCTAAAGTTTAGACATAAAATTCTAAATGAATATTATATAAAATATTATATGACAAATAACTCAGTCCATAAATAGTTTCAGAGTTGCTAAGAATGCATAGGAATGTGAAGGTGAGTAAAGCACGTTTTCTGCCCTAAAGGAACTTACATATTTATGACTACACACATATACCAAGTGGCTAAAACACAATACAGAACATGAGGCATGTCATGCTTAATACTAATAAGAATTCAGAAAAGTTTCTATCTGGATGGGGAGATATCCTGAAGGCAAGAATGAATACCGTATTAGATAGTCTTTGAAAAAAGGCAGTATTTAGAAAAATGAAAATAGTTTATAGAAAGACTTTTTAAAATTAGGATAGTAACATAGAAACAGGACAGATATAGGAGGCTTAAATACGGTAGAGAGCAATTGTTGCCCACATAACATGTATCCATTTTCCCTTCTTCCTCTGGAAAAAAAGACACTTCCCATTTTTTTTTTAATATCCATTCCTCTCCTAGATAACCACGTTTCAAGGGATCTGATCCCAATTTCACAGATTCTAATTGATCTAATTAGTCCTTGGAATGTGTGGGTGACAGTATTGCTTCAGCTATAAGCAAATAGCCAAGCAAAGAGAAGCAAAGGGCTTACTCAGTTCAGGAAAAGGTCCCCCTTCCCTCTAACTGGACATGAACAAAGACACATAATAACATCCTGTAGCCATGAGGAGAACAAATCTGCCAGACTCTGAGATAACAGATGGCAAAAGCATACAGAAAGTGGGTCCCTGATGACCCAGTTGAGCACGTTAACCAATCTGAAGCCCGTCCTATCTCTGGACTTCCTTTTAAGTAAAACAGTTGATTTCCTTCTTGTTTAAGCCAATTAGAAAGATTTTGTTATGAGTCACTAAAAACAATCTACCTCGTACGCTGAAAATATATGAAATAGGTAGAGAACTGTACAAATGAATATTAGATACAGTAGAGAGGGGAGAATGATGAGGAGAGATGAAATATGTAAAAGTACTATGAAGGATATTACTATGAATTTCTATGTAATTTGCCAGGATATGCCCACCAGTTGAGGAGGTGATTAACTCGATTAAAGGGAATGACAGACTTGAGGTAGGTACTTAATTAGATGACAGGTATTACAATGCTCTAGACTAATGCTGTCCAACACAACTTTCTGAAATGATGGGAATGCCATATATCTGTACTATAGCATATTGTACCTAACAGCCATATGTAGCAACTGAGCACCTGGAAAGTGGTTTGTGCTACTGAGGAAATGACTTGTTATCTCGTGTAATTCTAATTAATTTAAATTTTAAAAGCTGAACATGTCTAGTGGTTGCCATATAAAACAGTGCAGGTAAAGAACACAAACAAAAGTAATGAGGAACTCGAGGAGAAAAGTAAAGTGGGTAATGGATACTTAATATTTTAAATCTACAGAAAGTTGCTATCGATGCAGGATAGGAGATAAGAGAATGGTAGCAGATACAATATTGCTTCATAGTTTCGGAACCTTAAAGGGTAAAATCATGAAACACTTTAGCTGAAAACGACTGATACAAGGAAGGACCGAGTTGAGAAGTTCATTTAGGGCCTTAAGCCTTTCGAAACGAACTGCTCTCTCCGTACACAGCCTCCTTGTGTTTGCTAGTGAAGACGAAAGGTACAAAATATACTTATTTAAAATTAAATTAAAAGCTTTAATAATATGACTTGGGTACTCCAGCTAGAAAAAAAAAAATTAAAATTAAGTTGACCCTATGTGGACAAAAAAACTAAAAATCTTTAAAGTAAATCCAGTAACTACCTGCATACCTGGAATGACTTGATCAAGATAAATAGCCAAGAGAACATAGAATATACTATTTAGTGCTAGGATGATAATAGTAATAATCAGAGGATATGGGCCTTCGGTCAAATTAGAAAATAAAGCACCTTCATTAAAATCTTCCAAATGCATGACCTAAAAAACAGAAACACCAACTTTATTATATAAAAATGATAAAATTCAGCAAAAGCTAACACCACTTACTCATTATATCAAACATGACTATAACTAAACTGGGCCTTTTAAACAGATTTAGACAGTCTACCAAATAATGTGAATTTATAAGGAAAACAATAAGAACTTTACCAAACTATAAGTTTATCACAACAACCCTTTCCAAACATATTTTTAATGCTGTGCTTCTAAAGCTACTATACATCCACTCCTGGGGCATTTAATTCTAATGCTTTGCCTATCAAATGAAATCCAGTATGATGTTAACACTAACTAATGCAAACAGAAGGATTATGGTCCACACACAAGTCAAACAAATGAAGCATTATAAGATAAAATTATGGTCAGCATCTTTCCCATACTGAAAAGGAAGAAGGTACTATAATTAACACAATTACTAATACAATTATTAAATGATTCACAGTAGATTTATATGATAGTGCAAAAAGAAATGTACTAGAGGTTGACATCTCATTTACGTCCTAGATCTGCCACTAAGTGAGTAAACTTTAACTACACCATTTTGGATTTCAGTCTCCTCATCTAAAAAATGAGATGAATTAAATGACACTGAAAGTCTCTTCCACTCACAAGAAAAATCTATAATTCCATCTTCCTAAGCGAAGGGAAATCCGTGGACTCCCAAAATGTGTAACAACAGCTCTCAGGTCTCAAGTAATTAAAGTTCGTTTAACTCAATATTTACAAATAATCTATCTTAAGTCTCACAAATCAGAATATGCTATCCAGCCAAAAGGAATAATCTCTTAGATTATGTAATTACATTTTTTCTTTACACATTAAGCAAATGTATGTTGTTACATAAAGCAGTTTCTTACAAGAATTTTTCCCTTAGAACTTGATAGCCCCTGTAAAAACTAATAAAAGTCAAATTCATAAATCTAAATATTATTGAGGTTGAATGATAACTGCATGAATCCTGGACCGACAAAATCCACCAGGTCTACTTATTTCTCTACTACAGTCACAAAAAATTTGTTCTGCTTCACACATAATTTCTTCTCAGGCACAAAACTGAGATAAATTTACAATAAGTCACAATGTAACCAGGCAATCGACATTACTGGCTGCTTAAACCAATGATTTCTAACAAATTGAGTTACTGCAGTGAAATAGAATGTTAAGGTATACTGAAGTGGGAAGTGGAAAACTTATCAACAGATAATATAAGTGAAGAACTTGAAAATGCAGAAAATGTAAATGAAACCAACATAAAACGTATGCCAGTATTCAAACAAATACCATTTCTTTCTCAGGTTGAAATTTATTTATTTATACATTTTAATTTTTTTGCAAATTATAGGGAGTATTCATGGTAGTATAACATGTTACACAGAATAGAGAGGAAGAAAATATTTAATGAAAGAGAAATAAATAGATAACCTACCTGTGCAATACCAATCAAAAAAGTACATTGACAGAAGGGACCTAAAAGCCACACTAATGACTTGGGAAAACTTTCCAGGAGGACTATCAAAAGGCCGATAAATCCAAAAGCCACAGTAACTAGAAATTCTACTATTCCCACATGTTTTGACTTTTTAAATAGAGGTGTCAGCATTAAAGCAAAAAATACCTATAAAATAAAAAATATTAAGGTTAATGCACTGTTCACAGTCAAAATTATGAAAACAAAATTGTGAAAAATTATGGAAACAAAATTAAATTTTGCCTGTGAAAGAATTAAGTTCCTTCCATTGGAAAATACATTGATTGAAATATAATTGGTTTCTAAATGTTATGGTAAGATATTTTATTTTCATAGAAACAGTATATACCTTTTAAAATACACACTGACAAATATTAAAAACTGCATATTATCTATACAATAAGCAAACATGATCACCTCCGCACTACGAAAACCATAAACAGCCATGCGTTTCTGCAGTTAGATGTGTACATAGGTGAACAAAGCAATAAATCAACAAGCTTTTAAATACAGAACCATTAAAGTTCATGTGTTAATAAGACACAAAACCAGTTAAAAACCAGGCAATTATATAAAGTATATGCGTTATATGTAAATTATGTTAAAGAGCAGGGGTGATAGTCAAAATATTTAACAACTGGTAGAGCAACGGCACAGAAACCAATTACAACAAAAACCACTTAAAACAAAGGCTGGTCATTAAAAGACAGCATTCAGCCAATTTACCAAAGAGTTGTATTTACAAAGACGTATCTTTACACATCATGATCCTGAAATATAAATTAACTTGAAACAGTCAGGATTTCATGAAAACAAAGGAATAAAAAAGTCCAGTACTGCACAATCTTAATTACACATGATTATATGAAGATAGTAAAAAGATAGACTCAGAGGAATTATATGTGAAATACATGATCTGACTACAAGTTAAATTTAAATCTGAGACTATTTTGAACCTTTCCTAAAAACATGGAAGTACAATGAGACTATATGCAAGTCATTTAATATCAGTAACCCAACAACAATCTGTTCTTCCTGGGAAATGGACTATAAGTAAACCAAAGAATAAGTCTTTGTTATATTAATCAAATATTTTTACAGTTCTTCATTCTCATTTTGTTAAAATACTTACAGATGATAACCCATACAGGAAAAAAAGTAGAAATATCACCACGCAACTACTTCGAGGGAATAACGAAGAAGCTGTTGCAATGACTGCCATGAGAAGAGACATAAGAAAAATCAAACTGGTATATAGAAGAACCCAGGAAAGCCTAAAATGAGAGTGCAGATACATTTATGATTAAATGTACAGGCTTTCACAGTTTAAAAAAAAATCATTTCCAACAAAACTTCAGATTTACTTCAGCCATTTTATTCTTAAAATGAGGTCTATCTATTCATTTTTGTGTATGTTCATATATTGAAAATTCGTGCTCTTATAAATAATTAAAAATATGGTATCGGTTAAGTTATAGGTAAAGTATACTCTGATATAGAGATAAAATGGTAATTATCTTTCCAAGAGTCAAAAAAAAATTTATAAATTAATAGCGATTCATGAATAATTTAAATCTAATACTTTCGAAAGTTCAATAAAATATAACACTTCTGATTTTCCTAAAATATAAAAGACCTTAATGACAATTTTCTTTATGACATGTGCTACAATTAAACCCCTGATGGCTTATGGTACTTTAAACAATAAAGGCTACCTCACTAATCAACAACATAATTACAACATGTTTACACATATGAGATCAAAAGATGAACAATGGATTCCCTATATTTACTCAAAATTTCTCCTCAAATCAGGTCAATGGAATTGCTACAGTATTATATAATTTTATTAATGTTACTCTAATAAATTTAAATATATATAATTAAAAATTTTATAAAATGGGACTATAATACCAACTCACATGCTTATTTACTTTTCTCCCTAAGTGTATTAACTTTTCTCCCAAAATGAGGTCAAAACACATTTTCTTACAACATAGTGGGAAAATCAAGAAAAATACATTTAAGAGTTACTTAGAAAAATGCACACCTCTATAAAATTATCACTGTACAAAAAGGCTGATAGGTTAAAACTCACTTGTGAAAACATTTGTTTTCATTTGTTTCTCTATGAATTATTTGTATACCTTCATCTTAATTCACACAAATAATTTTTTTCTAGAAAAAAAGCCCATACACATACTACATACACAAACTTCAATCATTTTTAACTAAATTTTTAACAACATGTATACGCTTTGATACTGGAGGACTATAACAGGCAATTATTTTCTAACTTTCCAAGATCTCATATATTCTATACACTAAAAAATATACTGAACTACATGGAGAACACTTTGATTCAAACAAAATGTGAAATAAAATTTAAACATGTCAACATGCTTTGTGAATCCACTTTGCCCTGTTAAAATAATTGCAATCAATTGCTCAAGCTTGTTTACTAGTCTCAAATTCCAAGACAATCACTGTAAGAAAACAGTACCTCTATTACCAAGTCAGGTGAATAATAAAATTACAATTTTGAAGATTTGTATATTTAATATAATTATTAATCATACTGGATAATGAACTTATAACTTACCAAAAGGCAGTGTCATGAAGTCCCATTATCTTTAAAAACTCTTTTAACTTTTTCTCTTTTTCTGCCACGATATGAATTGCCAAAAAGTATCCAAAGGGTGAAAATGCTATAACTAAGTATATTAAAATTACTCCTCGGGGAAAGGTATCAATTTCTACAACAGCAGTTTCTCCCATAATAACAGCTTTAGTTGACTCCAGCTCCTTCCACAGAGAAATATTAGTCTTCAACTATAATTTAAAAATGTAAATACATTCAATTAATTTAGTTCTAATCACAGCCCCTAATAAAGTGTGACAAAAATTTAGTCAATGACCTAGTACAAATACATTGCTCAAGAATCTACACCCCTGCAATAAAATGACTGACCCCAATATCATGATAGAGTAGAATATTGCTTTTATTCATTCTGGAAGCAGACCATAAAGTTTAAAGCATGAAGTTGATAAGTATATACTTATTTTGACAAAATAATTTGTCAGAGGAAATAAAATTGCACAGTTAGCATCTTAAGCAGACAAAATATGCATTTATAAAATTGAGGAGTTACGGAATGATTATTAGTATCATGAA
Source organism: Eidolon dupreanum (assembly GCA_028627145.1). Classification (NCBI taxonomy): domain Eukaryota; kingdom Metazoa; phylum Chordata; class Mammalia; order Chiroptera; family Pteropodidae; genus Eidolon; species Eidolon dupreanum. The sequence continues at coordinate 101,166,058 of CM053506.1, forward strand.
AGACTCTTTAAAAATATTCTTTTAAATAGTATAATTAAGTAAATAGTATATCCTTCTATTGTTTTAAGATTTATATACACAGCACATATAGATAGAATAATAAAACTATGCCATATGTTACTTCTATCTAACATTCAGTTGAAAGTCTAAAATGAGATCCGCTCTGCCTGTTCATCTGGTCACTGGTCTTCAGCTGAAACACAAACAAGTACCAAAACACAATGTGACATATCCGATATTTCACCGTCTTTACCTCGAACTTCTGTATTAACTGCATTTACATAATATTATATACTCATAATATGCTTACACCATGTTGTAAGTTTGTAAGACAATTCTAGAGTGGGGAGGTAGACGGGGCAAAGGGGGTCAAAAAAAAAAAGGACAATTCTACATAAATTAGCTCATTTGGTTCTTATAACAATGCTGTCAAATAAAGCATTATTACCGCAGTTATTTTACTATGTAGTAGTCTAATAACTAACAGAGACAGGTCTTCTGTTCAAGGTCTCGTGTTCATTTCTACTAAAATATGAAACACTGGATCAGGCCTGAGCATGTCTTTAGAATGTAGCTGTAACAGTCACACACAGTCCTAGATGTATTGAAACACAGGCTTGGGAGCCAAAAAGCCATTGTTTGAACTAGCTTTGCTAGTAATTAACTGAGTTTTGGAAACTTATTTAACTTTGTGATTCAGTTTCACACATAAAATGGACATAATAACAGCACCAATCTCATAGGATTGTTAAAGACTACATGGGTCAATATTAGTGCATAACTTAGAAACAATGTTTGGCAAATAAGTGATAAATATTTGTTAAAAAAAATCTACTATGATCAAGATAATAAAGATATGACTTCTTTTTTTTCTTAAAAGAGCTATAAAAAGTTTTGTATTTTGTACATCTGACAACAGTCAAACCAAATCCTATTGTAAAGACTTAGGGCATACTTGTTAAAATACAGTTTGTTCTTATGTTCCTTCCTTTATCATATTTACCTGTATAATGGCAGCATCTATGGATGCTTGTAAAACTGTGAACCCAGAGGACCAGTACTGAGCAGCTTCACATGATTTTGAACAGCCAGCTATGGGGAAAAAATGTGAGACATACGATTTTTCATGACTTACAAGTGCCTTCCTCTAAAGATGACATATGGAGGGTTACCAAAAATAAGATTAATCAGTCTCTACAGAACCAAAGAAAATAAGCAATTGCCCTGTGAAGACAAACAATACTTATCACATTCTTGTATGTTTATTTGAAATTTTTGAAATAAAATGTTACATGTGTTAGGATACTAAATGATAAATGAATACAAACAGAAAGAAAAAAATAATTATAAACAGTTATCTAAAATCACTTTTCTATTTTAAGGTAAGTCATTCTTAACTTATCAGCTTCCAGATGCAAGGACAAGTCCAACTTAAGAAAATAGGAAAAAAAATTTCTATAAGGGCTTTTTGGAATCAAGTCACATATTCAGTACTTTGCATAATTATTTTGACATTGCTCAACAAATGTTTGGGGCTGATAATATCTTTTCATAGGTTTAAGGATTGAAGGCTGTTTTCCATGTTTTGAACATAAAACTACTAAAGTTCACTGGTGGAAAATCTTGAGGTTTTAAAGACATGTAAAATATCATATGTGAAGACAATTACATGGAGAAAAAAAGATTTCGAAAGTCATACAATTCAAGATATATTTTCATTTTGTTGCTTTAATTTATATTATATAAATGTATTAAAATAAAAATGCATGTTAAATTATATATTATATAGATATAGAGGTAGATATTTGACTATACGTATATATATTTTTATGCTACACTGGACAGTTTTCTTATCTAAATAAGCATAGTCAAAAATGCCAATGTTTGACCCCACTAAATTTTGCATATGAACTAAGAGCAGCAAAAGCATGGATTTAACTGAATTTCAATAATTATATAGGGCTATTTACCTCTTGAATCCATATAAATAAAAGATACTGGAATCATATCAGGAAAAAAACGAAGTTCGTAGGACATGAAGTCTTTGAAAACCACACCTACAAAGTTGCTGAACTTGGAAAGACTGGATGCTAGCAATTCTTTTTCATCTGCATATTCTTCAGTAATTATAACTATAAAATATTATAACAATATAGTTAACTCACAAAATATTTTACTATAATGAACCAAATTTACCATTGTATTTGATGAACATATTTTACTAGCACTTTTGTTTTATGCTATAGCTTAGAAAATGAAGAGACTTTCTAAAAATACTAAAAAATAATAATAGTACAATTTTACAGACACTATTTCTTAACTGTCATTCGAGTACATAAATTGTGTCAGTGTACTACATGTTATTAATGATAAAGTAGAATATATACTTATATGTACTATATGAAGTTCACTTATCTATCTCAAAGTAAAACTATATAAAAAACTCCTTGATAAATGCATGGATATTTTATTTTCAAATATTTCTTCTTGTGAAGAAAATCCCATAACCCTTTTCAGGCACTAAATATGTATTTTAGTAACTGTTATGCAACTCTTCTTTGAATAAAAATTGCCACTTAAACCCAATATTGCTTGTTCCTTCCGTAGGTTCTCCATGGAGAAAAAACTGTAATCATCATTTGGGTCCCTTCACATCAGATAATCCTAATTTTTAAATATTGTCTTGAAGTTTTATTTACAAGCAATTAGTTTTCACTACAGAAGCTCCAGAACATGTGGTGAAGTGGAAAGAACACAGGATGAGAGTTTAACGTTATTACTTATTAGTTGTGTGAGCACAGGTAAACAATAAATTCTCCAAACTTCAGTATCCTCATCTACAATACCTACCTGATCACACTGGGTTAAGATCAAATGTAGTTACAAATAAGAAAATGCTTTTTAAATTATAAAGTATACTTAAATATTAATTATCATGTTTTTTCAGACTTTTAAGGTGAACATGGGGCTCCAGGACTGATATGAATAAAAAGAGTGTTAGGTCAACAATCTCCCAGTCAGGTTACTATGTATGTATGTGTACCTCACTTTCAGATAGTTTTGTTGTTAAAAAGACAGAACCTAAAAAAAAAAAAAAAACTAGATATTTTTCTACTATTTTGGCATCTAAGTTAATATACACTGACTTGGATTTCTTTGCTGCATATGCTTTTCTCTTTTTCAGAATTACCAATGAGTTTTGTTCTCAACATTTCTGATCAGTTTTTTGAGCTGACGTGCTAAATTCTTATAGCTATCCACACTACTTGTGCTTAATATAATAAACTAACAAACATGTTATATACGAGCAATATATGTGTTTGACTAAAATATTAAATAGCAATAAGTCAGAAAGAAACCAAGGGGGAATAAGTTATTTATTTGGTTTCCAATTGTATGAACATCTTCCTTTCAATGATGCATTATCCAATAATGTGATGATACATACTAATGAAGCTAATTACAACTATCCAATATAAGACATGTTAATCTGTTATTTTCTACAATCCAGCATTTCATTTAATCAATCATCACAGTGTGAACATTGCTGTCATTTTCTCCAGTTCTTGCCCTACGGTCTCTTACAGCCACTTTAGATTCAATAGTATCTCATTACTTACCCCGTTTCTAATCTATTTCTTTGTGAGAAGTACAAACTGAGAAAAACAGACGTAGGTACTTAGCCATGGTCTCCAAAGCTAAGTACTTCTTCAGTTTACACCATTTGCCTCCATAAATAGGTATGGTAATCTTAAAAGATTACTGCTTTATAATCTTTATCAGGTAGTTCTAGCTTCTTATTATACAAGTCAGAACCAAAATGAAATGGTCTTTCAACTCTTTTATCCTGTACAAATATACTTATTTTATAAATGGCCTAAAAATTCAATATAAAATATTAAAACACATAAAATATGCTTCCTATTACCAAGAATATAAACACATTAGTGTTACAAAACGTAAAAGGCAGCAGAATTAAATGATTTTAATATTTTTATAAAAGTACACATTGGTGAAGGGAAAAATCTCTAAGTGTTAAGAATGTTAATAAAGCAAGCAGAAAAATATTGACGAGGCTTTCTGTCACAGAGAGAATACATATATAAGCTCACGATACCATCAGGAAGGTGATCGGTAGAAACCTTCTGCATGATGTTTCTTGTAATATTAGTCACTGGAGTATATCC
>CM053506.1:101170744-101199668 GCA_028627145.1 Eidolon dupreanum
CTCGCGTCCCGGCGCAGGCTGGGAGGGTGGCGCGCCCGCGAGCGGTGCGCACCTGGGGGCGGGGCTCCGGGGGCGGGGCTCCGGGGGCGGGGCTCCGGGGGCGGGGCTCCGGGGGCGGGGCTCCGGGGGCGGGGCTCCGGGGGCGGGGCTCCGGGGGCGGGGCGAGCGACGAGAGCCGAGGCCCGCCTCCTGCGCGCGCACGCGCGCCAGGCCGCGGGGCTCTCGGAGCGGGGTGGGAGTGGCTCAGCTTCAGGTGCCGGGGCACCTCCAGTCTCCCTCTGTGGGGACCCCACGACGCCATGCTCTGAGGCAGGAACAACCGGCTTGAAGTCTGGAGCTCAGGTGTGAGTGCGAACCCTGCCTCCTCCTATCGGCGTCCGTGGCCTGCGGCCCTCTCCACAGCTGCTTCCCCCGGCACATGAAGTTTTAAGAATCCATTTTTTTCTGTTTCTCAGTTTTTGAATAGTCCTCTCCCAGGACTGAATTCCGATTCACTCCGCACCCTTTTCCCTTTCCGCCGCGGCGTCTGCGGTGCGGTGTCCTCGTTTTCATAACCGCTGCCTCGGTCCCCCATCAGACACCGACCTAGGACATGGCAAATCCTGAATTTTCCAAACGGCCCGAGACACATGGCATTCGTGAAAGAGTCTGTACCACACTTATTTTTGCTAAAAATATAAACATGTTTTGCGCTTTATTACCCAAAGTGGCCTAAATGGTGGTCAAAAGTTATGGTAAAGAAAAGTTCGCAACGCTAGCATTACAGATTTTCCTCTCCAGATTTCTGTATGGTCACGTTTCTTTGCACAGCTCACTTTGGGAAATTTAACTATTTAAATAATTTTTTAAATTTATCTCTTTTTCTGATCAAATTTAAGCCAAATCTCCCCAACAGTCACAATGCTAAGTTCTAAACCCCCCCCCAAAAAAAAAATCAATGCATCAAGTCTTATTTATCCTACCGAATGTGGAATGTGTATTCAAAGGGATTTGGTATACTCCGTTCTGATTAAAAATCTGGCAGTGGGCATTGAGGAAGGAAAATAGACTGTCCTAGAAATTCTGCCGGAAAAATGAAGAAGGCAGGCAATGAAAACCATGATATATTTTTTCTCTTTGAAATATCTAAAACATTTTAGTTATAAATTCAGAAGAATGCATTCTTAATGGCCTAGAATTTGTGGGCAAATAAATGGAGTTCAATGACAAACTTGGTAAAAATGTGTTCCTGAAATATACATTCACCCCAACTCTCCAATTATACCTCTGACTAGTATCCTTAACCTACTTTAACTTCAGAACTCTACTCATCATTTCTACCATCATTCAAAGCATTTGTTTCCTGAGTTTCTTATCCTTGTAATGTTCTGTCACTTATTCTGTCTGCTGATACTTCTACTCTTGCTCCAAAGTAACATGACCAAAACCCAGTTGTTCTATAAAACTCTTATCCCCTAAACAAAATGATCTCACTTTCGTCTCAACTGTGCACATGCTATCATCTTGTTCATATCCTTTTACTTCTGTACTGTCTCTTCCATTAAATCGTAAATAGTATGGGATTAAGAGCTTTTTCTTCTACCAATTTAAATTTGCACATCTTATGCATCATAATGTGCAGTAAATGTTGTTGACAGTACTATTGATGAGAAAACACAGGTATAAGATTATGCAGATATTGTCATCATTATTATCCCCAACTCATTCAACAAAATCTACCTAAAAAAATAAGGAAGGTAGTAATTTCTTCTTATGGAATGGTTGACAAAATTACAATGATAATGTGGTTGTGAGAATAACATCAGAGAATGCTAAAAGATTTTTAATAAACGGACTGCACAGAGTAATGTATTGACTATGACATATTTAACTGTCTCTTTGAACAGGATGCTTATCAGGTTGCATGTTCCTTGTAAACAATTTAGCCAAATAATCTCCATCTAAATCTCCATAGTTACCAGGTCCCGGTATTAAATAAGCATCTGCAGGGAAGATTTACTTCCCAAGCTTCTGTATATAGGAAATAGCAAACAGGACATATTGCTTGGTTGTCATGGTGGCAACCCGAATCCCCATATCTCATTAATAGATTCCGAGACAAATAAATCACATGGGAATACATAGATCATAGAAGTCATAGATTGATATTCAACAAGTTGCCTAGCTGAACAAAATAAATGGTGAACCAGAATTTTGACCGTATTTAATGTAGAGCAAGAATTAGCTTGCTACCCTAAACACCAACCTATATTACAACCTCCTGCTCATGAACAATGGATTCTATTTGTGTTGATTTTTTACTTGCTAGAGACCAAAGCCTCATTTAATGGATTTCTTCTGATATTTTAGCCAAAATTAAGAGCAAAATTTCTGAATTATTATGGCAATTCTCCGATGTCATCTCAGTACATTAGTGCATGATTATCAATACATTGACTATTCTATATACCATTTTTAAAATCTATTATTATTAAACACTTATTATTTGTTTTTAAACATTTTCCATTTCTACAAGCTAAAAAAAGATGGCAAGGGAGTGATGTGGTTTCTAAATTCAGGGTTTAAATAAGGTATAATTTCAAAGAATTTCAAATTAGTACTTTTTTCTAGAACAAGGCAAGACGAATAAAGAAATGCAGACTTGACTAAGAAAGTAGAAAAAAAATCTTGCATCTTTAACAATAGAATTCGAAACTACCATCTCAAATGTGACTGAGATTGTTATTAAATTGCCTAGGGAAATGATTAATGAATCACTGGTGGAAGGTTGGAGAAGGGAGGGACTTTTAAGGTAGTTTATTTGGCTTTAATACTACTACTGTTGCTATTGTTATCTTTATTACATTAAAAGGAATTCCAAGTATTCTTTCTTTGTGTTTCTCCAGACAGAAAATTATTCAAGGAGATTAATATTTGAAGAACATCTTGCCAAATACGTTTAAAAAAGAAAACAACCAACAGTGTATGTTGAATGCCTAGTATTCTTGTTTAGCAAGAACCCCATCTTTGCAACTGAACAGAAAAGGTAAAGAAATTAATTATTCTGAGGGACGAAAAACAATTAGAGAGCATCAATGGAAGATAATATTTGTTCCCTTTTCCACTGTTAAACTATGTGATGCAAACTATAAAGTAATATAGAGAAATCATTGAGGGCTGGGTTACCAGGTACCTTCAAGAGGAAGAGAAGGAGAGATTGGATTTAACCAGAGTGGAGAAGATGTTAGAGGGTAGAGAAAAATAAGCCTGCATATGTTTTTATGAACATAAAATTATCGATTTACCTAAGAGATAATGCAAAGTCTAAAAAAAAGATTCGACTCTCTCTGTGTGTTCCTTTCTGAGTATGGAAAACAGACGTTAAAGTGGTAAATGTGAAACAACACAGAAGGCGAACTGAAACTCGAGATAGGTGAGGAGATAGTAAGCAAACACCTATCTATTTCAAATAAGTTCATGTGTCTAGGCACAAATTACATCCCACAGCTGTTTACAGGTAACCTGAGACCCACTGTTAAGGTCAGAGAAACTGGAAAAATTGAAAAAGATGATAGATCACCTGCTTTTAAAAAATGTTTAAAAGTAGACACTAAAAACTTTAGAACAGAAAAGTAAAATACCAGGTTACATAATTAAGTATATTTTATGAACATTTAGAAGAAGATAGTTTGGCAGTCACTAAGAACCAAACTAACTAAAGATAAGTCATATTATACTTTATACTTCTGTTTTGATTTGATCTTTGAGTTAAAATGAGAATTATATAGTCATGATACAAATTAATTTCAGAAAAGCATTTAATTCAGTCTTTAAAGAGATTTGTGGATGAGACTCTAAAATAAGAGCTTGATATAATGAAGTAAGCTTAAAGTTAACTGAGTAATTGTAGTCAAATTTTTATTTATGAATTGTCATAAATTATGTGAAGATATAACGATCATTCTGGTCAAATCAGAAGATGAAACAAAACCTATATCACACAGAAAATATGGCTGAAGACAGAACCAGGAAACAAAAGTATACTAAAAATTTGAGCTAAAATCTAAAGATAAAATTTAACAGGAATATATGAAAATCCCTATATTTGTTCAAATTGAAAATGTAAAACTACAGAAGTACAAAATAGGATAGATTCTGGTTTAGCCATTGTAAAAAAACAGCCAGAGGTTTTAGTGTCTGCCAAGATCAATGTGAGTTAATATATAATCAGGGAGCTTGTAGTGATACCTCTAACACTTTCTTTTGAAAATACTGTGCCCATAAACACCTACCCCTTTATTTCATTTGGGGAATCCCCTTGCCAGTATTCTCCTTAGAATTCACTATTCCTCTGGAATAGGCAGAATAATGACCCAGGTCCTCTCAAAGATGTCCACATCCTGATCCCTGGAACCTGTGAATATGTAACCTCACAAGGAAAAAGGGGATTAAATTTGCTAACCACTTGACCTTAACATAGGGAGATTATCCTGCCTTATCCAAGTGGGCCCGGTGTAATGCAAGAGTCCTTAAAAGTAGAAGACAGAGGCAGAAGAGGACCTCAATAATGCGATGTGAGAAGGACTCAACCCACCATTGCAGGCTGTGAAGATGGAGGAGGGAAGGCAAGTGGCCTCTGGAAGCTAGGAAACACAAGGGAGCAAATTCTCCCCTAGAGCCTCCAGAGGTAAATGCACCCCTGCCACACATTGACTTTATCCAAGAGAGAACTGTGTTGGTCTTCCAACCTACAAAACCGTAAGATAATAAGTTAGTGTTGTTTTAAGTCACTAATATTGTGGTGATTTGTTAGAGCAACAGTAGAAAAATAAATACACCTCTTACAACTTATTTTCATTCTCTGCAATGTAACTTATTTATTTAGCATTCAAATGTCCTTATTTCCTTCTCTTCTAGGCAAGCAACGTAATGCTGTAGAAAGGACAACAAAGTATTATTTAGATATTGGGGATTCAGAAACTTAATAACTGATATGTCTCCATAATTACATATGCATAGTTAGCCTCTGTAATCACTAGTGTTCTTATTTGTGAAACAGGATTAAAAAATACCTACCTTCTTTGACTCTCCAGGTTGCTTCACGGAGTTTTTAGATGAGGTATGTGAAATAATAAAAGCCACCTCTTAAGGATATAATATTATATCTTAAGGATATAATATAATGTGCTACACATTCTTCTATATGCTTTATATGTGCTTTTATTTAATCTCTACAGAAGTGTAAGCTTTGTACTACTATTTTTCCTCCACTGAGGTAGAGAGAAGTTAAGTACTCTGAAAACTTTAAAGTGCCAGAGATCACAAATAAATGGACATAATGTAGAGAATAGATATACAATGAAGAATAAAAAGTTTTTTTCTACTAGTGATTTTCCTGAAAATATTTTCTTTTTTCATTTAAGCTTTACTGGTATTAACTTTCAATATTTATTCCTTGCACATTTCCATCACAGTTATTCTGTTCATTAATCTGCCTATTTATTCTGTACATGACATTTTTGAAGTGCCCACTATATGTGAGATACTATACTAAGCATTGGGGATAAAATAGTAAATAAAACAGACATGGTACCAGCTGTTAAGGAGTATAGACTGTAATGAGGATTATAGGTAAAAATGGGAAGTGACAATGGAGTATGGTCAATAGCATCCTGGGAATAGCAGTTTGCAGGAGGACATAAGTGATTCATCTAATACAGACCTGAGAGGTAAAGGAACATTGTCCAGAAGAAGTCATATTTATATTAAGATCCAAAGGCTAAGAAAGAATTAGATAAAGGAGAAGTAGAGAGTATTCTGGTAAAATACTGTTACCTTCAGTATTTCACCCTCTTCCTCATTTACACCGACTTTCCTTTTCTCAATTCTCTCTAAAAACTCAAAGAGATCCTGCTTTAAAATTCATTCCAAAATACAGTTTTATGTTATCTCTGATGTGAAATTTTCAAATGTTTTATATTTAATGAGCCCTTTGTCTGTAATCCATTTTTATCTGATCTCACATCCTCATAATCCAATGATCAAGCAATGTTGTTGACTTAGACTACTTTATTTCCCTTTCCAGTTAGAACATGGGCCACTTTTGTTAGCTAATTATAATATAAGTAGCAAGTGAAAAATAAACAAGTAAATGTTTCCTGTATAGATGATTTCATGCCTGCGATAATCTTCTGTAACCACTAGGTGGCACTGGTTTGCCTGAGAGACAAAAATGCTCACTACATTTTTCTTCCTGGAAACTAGTGAAACTAACCAATCGGAGGATCAGGACATTGAGAAGGAGGAACTGCTCAAATAAGTTTTAAGTGATCTGGTTCTTAAATTTAACCTTAAAAATATACTCAACATCGTCCTTTCTTTTTAGATGTCTAGGACAGTAAGAAATTTAAAATTAAGTTACCTGTACATACCTGCCCATCCCCATTCGTACTTTATTTTCATGTTTTTATTTTTACATTCTAATAATACTATCATTCTAACATCCTAACCTGGTAAATTAGACTGCTTGTCATTCCCTATATATACCCTTAACCCTCTATCTCCTTATCTAAGCTTATGCTTTTCCCTCAGCTTGGAAGATCCACTCCCTCTCTTCTAGTACTTCCCTATTATAATTTTTAGAAATTTCACTCATTCTTCACATTTCAGCTAACATCTCTTTCATGCAATTTTTTTCTATTACTACTACTACAAGAAAATACCTTCTTTTGATTCCCTTTTCATTCTTTTAATAAGCTTAGTATTTTTTAATAATATATGTAACGTGCGTTATTCTAAACCTGTATGCATCTCCATAGCACTTAAAGACATATTATATCCTTATGATTATATATGAACATTTCTTAATTCTTGTACTAAATAATGTTTGCCTCTTGAGCGCAGAGACTATCTTAGTCATCTTTATGTTTCCTAAAATATTTAGCACAATAAATTGATTGAGTTTATTTGAATGATAATATCCATAACACTGCCAGAACTCTAAAAATCAAAAATGAGATGATGAGTCTTAGTGATAGTCTCTTGGATAATTCGATGGCATTCATTAGCAAAATGTATAGAACCAAAATCATCTTTCTACCTAGAAATGACAGTCATGACATAATACTCCCAGCTGCTCCAAATTTATAGAAATGATGACTAGAGTATACCTATTTTAAAATATAAAGCTGAGCATAAAATTCAGAAAGCAAAAGCTTCAGAAACTAGACATGAGGAAGAAATTCAAAATCAAAGTGGTACCAGGAACTGAGGTTTTAACCATGCAAGACCAAGAAATGTGACCCTAGGGCCATTTAAAAAGGAGCTGGATTTGAAATTCCTCTATGAATTAGGATCGAAAAGAGGTTTTCACTTTTTGAAGGCTAAATAATCGCCAATTTGATCTTCTACTCAGTAGTCTAGGTTGGGTTGAGGTGGAGAATAATGATTCCCATGAAAATTGGAGATCTTAGGCTATGGAAGTCCAATTTTACATTATCACTTGGAAATAGAATCCCAAGCTTAGAAGTAGAGAAAACTGCCAAGAGAAGCAAATACAAAATTTCTCAATAAGGACATTTGAGCAACTCAGGGTACAAAATAATCTCATGGAATAGACAATTTTCACTGAAGATGAGCTCTTGAAATTTTCTCACTGTACAAGGGAATAATCTGCCACAAAGGAAAGTCAGCAGATACATCAAATTGAAAAACTTTGTGCCCAAATAACTGTAGTTAATAAAACAACCTGAAATGACTGCAAAAGAATAGAATGGTTAAAAACATAAAAGAAAGAATTTAGAATAATTAAAAAAAAAAGATAAGATGTAAAAATAGAAATATTTGAAAAAGAATAGGACTTTGTTGATTCATTAATTCTTTTGACAAATATTTATTGAACAACCACAAAGTTTTAACACTATTTTAGGTGCTAGAGGTAAAATGGTGAAGACATACAAATTCCATACTATAACAGAGCTTATATTTTATTGAAAATAAAAAATTCAACAGATGAGTTAAACAGATGGACTAGAAAAAGCAGAAGAGATTATTATTAAACTGGAAAACAAACCTGAGGAAATTACCTACAGCACAGAGGATTTTTAAAAATGGAGATTATAAAAGTGAAGTTATGGATGACAGAATAAGAAGATCCAACACACATCTAACAGAAGTTCCAAAGAGAGAGAAAAGAGATAATGAAGGGAAGGCATGATTCAAAGAGAAAGTGGCAGAGAATACCTTAGAAACAACAACAACAACAAAAAAAAAACACGACCCGACCCGTGGAATAATATGAGTACTCAACAGGATACATTTTTAAAACATTGTTATCTGGACACTTCTAAGTAAAACTGAAGAGAACCAAAAACAAGGGGAAAAACCATAACAGCAAAGAAAAAGAAGAAGAAAGAGAAGACATACAAAGTGTCTAGACTGACAAAAGAAATCTTATTGAGAAAAATAAGATTGAAATAAAAATGTTAAAACGTATGTAAATTAGTATTTGGCCTCAAACCTTTGTAGACACACATTGTTTCTATTTTCTGAACCATTGAGAGTAAGTTGCATATATCATACCCTTTACTCTGAAATACTATGGCGTGTATTATCTAAGAACAGGGATAGTCTGCTGCACGTACATAATTTGCTTGCTTTTAGTCTTTCTTGTAAGAACATAACCCCAACATGGACAGGAACTTCTTTTTTGTTGGCCCCTGCTATATCCGCAGGGGTTAGAATAGTACCTGTCATTTATAGAACAGAGGTAGGCAAACTTTTTCTGTAAAGGGTTAGAGATTTGTATTTTAGGCTTTGCAGGCCAAGCATTTTGCTGTGCTCAGAGAACTAACGTGAATTTATGAAGCCTTCAGTCATTGCTCAGTCTGGTGAAGGGGCGGGAATCTAGGAAAGAGTTAAAATATATAGATGAATACGGAGGAGGTAAAGAGCAAGAAGGTTAAACCTGGATTCTGTAGTAACTACTCAACCCTACTGTTTTCCAGCCATAGACAGTATGTAAACTAATGAGCATGGCTCTGTTCTCATCAGACTTTATTTCTGAGCTCTAGAATTTGAATTTTGTATAATTTTCACATACAAATATTTTTTTGTTTTTCAAATCACTAAAATGTAAACATTATTCTTAGCTAGTGGGCCACACAAAAGCAGAATTTGGGCTGGATTTGGCCCCTTGTAGTAGATGCTCAACTGGAAGGAAGGAATAAAGGAAGTGTTAAAGGAAAAAAAAAATTAGTGGTGAAACCGCGAGTCATATATGAATACGAAATGATTATACGTCGACGATTTTATTTAACTCATAAAATAATAGGAGATCAGTAAGATGTCACAACTGGTTCAAAGAATTTAAACAACACACACACACACACACACACACACACACACACACTTATATATGTCCACACACACATACAACCAGGAATGCTGAAGTAAATTTACTCATGGATGCAAAATTGGTCAATATCCGCTGGTAAGAAATCCATTTGCATTTCTAGAGACAAGAATCATCAGCATTATTCTAACTTTTGTGCAATATACAGAAGTGTAAAACAGCTCAAAGACAAGGAGCTGCCAAGGACTTTACATTCACAGCTGCATTAGGGAAACTAAGACCATTTGCCAGTTGAAAAATCAAGCATGATGAAGTCTTAAGCATGTACTGGTTTCACAACATCAACTTTATACCTTGTGCTGCTGTATAGGGAATGTTAAAAATTTATATCTAGTTTTTAAAATGGCATAACATTTTAATAATATGGTAGCCAAAGTCATATTATATTACAACTCCTCCATCACAAGAATACTGCCTGTAGTCTAGAAGACTTTGTGTAGGATCAGGGAAAATAGAGTAAAGCAGCTTTCAAAATATAGATTCAAATCGCGGTTTCAACACATACTGGCTGTGTGATCTCGGGGAAATAAATTAACATCTCTCAGTCTCAGTTTCTTCATCTGTTAAATGGGTATAATAATAAAGTTGTTATGAGAGTTAAATAATATAATACAGGTGACACATGTAGCATACAGCCTGGCACAGAGAATTTACACAATATGGTTATTATTTTTCTTGATCAAGGCTTGATAACTTCTAATTTGTCTAAAATTTAAGACACATCACTTTGAGCAGTCCTGATGAAGTTACCATTTTACGGCATGTTTGAATATTATTAGAGAAAGTTTCCTTTTCTTAGGGAATATCAATACCCTTAGTTCTCCAGCTCCTAGCTGAAGTGTAGTGATGTGGAATTGCTGTAGCTCTCCTGGGCTCCCCTTCCATCAGAGGTATACCTGTCAACAGAAAGAAAAGAAATGCCACCTGATTTTCAGTAGGATTCCAAATGTTCTTTGAGCTAGGCACAAGTCCTTTCTAAAAGTCTCCATTGAGACTATGTAAATATTATTTTCCAGCATGCATTCAATTGTATAGGATCCAAATAAAAAGAAACATCCTTTTTCTATATGACTAAAAAAACTGGTATTTTCTACACTACAATGGGCACAGAGGAAGAATTAAATTTGAACCTAATTTTTTTCCAAGTAGATTATAATATCCAGTTACATATTTTCTGTTCATTTTAAAGAGCATTAGACAATTAAGAAATTGGAATTGTCAAACCTTCACTTGTAAACTTAACAAAACAAGCATCATTGAAATGACTTTTTTGAGCCACAAGAGTTTTGTTTTTGTTCTGAAATAGAACATTTTTCTATATGAAGAACTGGCATTTTATTCTATACCCTACCCACTCATCACTCAGCTCAAATTATCATTCCAATTCCTCAACTCAGTGGTTTGTTGGGTTTTTTTCCTTTCTATTTATGGCTGATGAAAACCAACATAGATTCTATAAAAATAACCTTAAGATGCAAACTCAAAGCCCATAAGAACAATTTTCTGGGCTGAGGACATTTCTGGCTAGGTTTTCTGTAAAACAAATGTCCGTTAAGATTAACTTCTGAAATATCCTTCGTTTGACATTGAATTGTCCTCTTCTGCCACTTGGTCAACACAGGTGAATTTAATTTTCTCTTTTCTTTCTTCGATTATCAACTCTGCAGGCATCTCTTCCATTGAAATCCAATCAGCTCCAAGAGGATAGAACTGCCCTTGAAATGCTAAAATGAGGAAAACAGCTTGAGAATGTTGAGACTGACGTGAAAGATATTTTCATTTCCACTCACTCGGTGCCAACTCAGGGCAAAGTTAGGAAAACAGTGCATGACGTGCTGTAAAGTAATACTGCATGCAACAGGTGAGTTAAGAATGGAATAAGAATGGAAAAGTGAGTCAGACATACAGTCACGACACTGTGAATTTATCCTCAAGACAATTGTCAGCGGCAGTAATTGGCAAACTTTTGTTACTATTTAATAGTAAATTAATTTCTGCTATAAATATTTGCATTCTCTGCAGAGCACAGAATAGTGTTCTTAGTATAAAAGAAGATGGAAAAGTGGAATTTAGTTCTTAATTCCATTTTGTCACTTAAGTCACTGATTTCTGTTGCACCCCGAAGGAGAGAAAATTATTGTCCATTAAACATATAATAATTTAGGGTGCATAGTTGAGAAAACTGTGTTCTGCTAGTAAGGTTTTATTTAAAAGCGTGATAAAAAGTTACTGAGGGAGAGTATATTTTCTGTTTCTATAGCAATTTTTCTGTATTACTATTTTCTAACAAAAACGATTTTTTTTTTTTTTTTGCAAAATAGGTGAGGACTTTAAATTGGCCAAAATCCTATATCACAGATCTTTGATCGTTGATTCTATTAATACATGGCTTATCTTTTCCGTAAATATAAAAATGGAGACAACATAATGGAAAGTTTTTAAATCTTTCCTTATGTGTTTGTTTGCTCTGTTTTGGGATTCCTGAGTAGACACTATGAAATATTACTGACACTGGGAATTTCACAATATAGTGGTACATCCATGAAGCAATGCCATGGAAGCTAAGTGTATTTTTAAGAAATAAAACTTTGAAAGAATGAGCTTCAAAAAACTGTAAGAGAATAGATAAATGATAGCTAACTAAATAACTATCTTAAAAAAAAATAGAGTTAAAAAAATTTCTCATGCACTGCTGACGGTACAGAGCAATAGGGCTCCTTATATACTGCTGGAGTGGTATATGTTGGTAACACCTTTCTGGAAAGTAATTTATCAGTATGTACTGATAACTTTTAAGATGTTTGTATTAGTCTGCTCAGGCTGCCATAACAAAATACCATAGACTGAGTGACTTAAGCAACAGAAATTTATTTCTCTCAGTTCTGGAGGCTGGGAAATCCAAGATCCAAGTACCAGCATAGTGGGTTTCTCCCTAGAGCTCTCTTCCTGGCTTGTAGAATGCTGCCATCACTCTGTGTGCTCATGCAGTGGAGAGAGATTTCGCTCACTTCCTTTTCTTATAAGACCACAGTCTTATGGAATTGAACCCCACCCTTATGACCTCATTTAACCTTAATTACCACCCAAATGCTCTGTCTTCAGATACAGTCACATTGTGGGTAAGAGCTTCAATTTAGGAATTTTAGAGGGACTCAATTTAGTCGATTGCAATGCTCATTCCCTTTGACCCAGTAATTCAACTTCTGGGAACTTCTCCTGTGTGTGATATGAGGTGTGGGTGCAGATCAGGGAGAGGTAATGTAGGAATGTAGCATTAGATGAAAGCTTAAAAATATTTATTTTTAAGATTATATTTTATATTATTTTTATATTATATTTTATATTATACACTATATTTTTAATTTTAGACTAAGAAGACACAAAGTTCAAAAAATATTAATAGTTGAGTGTGTTGTGGTACAACATAAGACAGAAAATTAAACATTCAGTAAAATTATGCTTTTGAAGTTTTTCTAACCATGGGAAAATGCTTATATATTTTTAAATGTAGGATGAAAAATTAGTCATGTACTATGATATCAATTACATAAAATAGATATATAAGTATGTAAAGAAAATCATTAAGGGGTATATAACAAAATATTAACAGTGATTATGTCTGGGTAGCAGGATTATACCTAATTTTTTTCAAATTTTCTACAATAAGCATATATTATGTTGATAATATAAAAATCTTTTTTCAAAATAACCAGTCATGTAAATGAAGAGTAAAGCAAAGACAAGAGAGCTAAATGTGCATTAACTAGGAAACCCACTATCTTAATAAGAGTAATTAAAAATTTTTATAATAAAATCTTATGTAAATAATTTAGGACTTTTATTTACTTATTTTGAGATCTGTCTTTTCCTGTAAACCCAAAAGATTACATGCTGATTCTGCCAGTGTTTACATGTTGGAGATAGGAAAATAAGGAGAACTTCTGTTTCTGATTTATTCCCTAATATCGGATTATTTGAATTACAGTCTGTAAGTCTGATTTGTTCTTCTGTCAGATGAGACTGCTGAGTGGAAGACACACACAGCCGTTTTTATTTTGTATCTAACGTTTTCTACCTTGCCTTATTTTCAACATAGGGATCCTCAAAATTTCTAAACACAGTTAAATTACAGGCTTCAGTGGAAATAAAAGTGAACCTGATATTATTCTGTTCTTTCCTGCTGCATCTCCTTAAGTTTGATGTGATCCCTTCTGAAAATAAACTTTCATCAATATTATAATAATTAAACATGGCTTTTGTTCTTGTGGATTGATTTCCCTTTCATCTAACACACTTTCTCTTAATCTCCTCTAGTCTTTCTATATGAACATATTCGGAAAATAATAAATAAGCATTTGCATGTATAAGTGGTATATGCAAATACTTCATAATTATTTTAAGTTTTAACCTTATAAGATTTAATAAGTAGTCTCACTACTTTGTTACTTAGTTGTGACTCTTCTAGTAACCAATAGGTATGTTGGCTCATTCCTAAATAAATACATATATTACAGAGAGCAGATATGAGAGGGCCCAAACTCAGGGGTTTGTAATTATAATTTATTTTTCTGAATACTTAATCTCTGTATAGTCCCCATTTTGCCTGCTAGCTGAAAATTTAATAAATGTCAAATAAAGTCAACAACTTCAGTAGTTTATCATTAGATTCAGAGCCACCCATATCCAAAACCTCAAAGTTGTCTTAGATTGATTTGTGTCTGTCATCTTTCAGCTCATATTTCCCTATCCAGACTTGGATTGATTGTTAAATTGAATTAATTATTGGATAATCATTATATACTTTTGGTGTTTTTATGTGTGTTTGTTTTTGTTTTTTTCTATAGAGATGCTATAGCTTTCGGTCATATTAATCCATACGCTCATTTTTTTTTTTTTTTTTGCCATTTTAAGAATATATAAGAGATGTGTTTCTTGGTGTATTCAGACTGCTATTACAGAAATATGTAAACTTGGTAGCTAAACAACAGACTTTTATTTTCTACAGTTCTGGAGACTGAGAAGTCCAAGATCAAGGTGCTGGCAGATTTGGTGTCTGGTGAGAACCTGCTTCCTGGTTTAACGATGGCCATTTTTTCATTATATCCTCACATGGTGGAAAAGGTGAGAGAGGTCTCTGGGGTCTCGTTTCTATAAGGGCACCAATCCTATTCATGTGGGTTCCACCCTCATGACCTAATCACCTCCCAAAGTCCCCACCTCCTGGTACCATCACACTGTGGGGTAGGATTTCAGTATATGAATTGGGAGACACAACTTTCAGTCCATGAAATATAGTTGCAGAAGGTTGTGTTATGTGTATTCATGAGTGCTGTGGGTTTGCTAAAGAATACATGTGTACGATAGTCCTCAATTATCCACTCCTGGCTTTTCTCTGTGAAATAGAAGTTAGGCACTTTTGTTAAAAGTTATAAACAAGAGGTTGAAACTATACCAAGAGTGATAATGATTTAGAAATACAACTGTGTGTTTTTCAGGGAAAAAGTAGTTTTGTTCTAAAGCAACACTCTAGGCCGTGGGCCTCTGGGCCATTTCACCTTTAGCACCTACCGAGAATCCCAAGAACTTTGGTCTATGTCAGTTATACCTATCAATACTTACGTACTGGAAATTGAAAAATTGAAAATTTATTGATTGATTGATTTGTTTGAAGATAGCAATGATGAACACGTCACATACTAACATTAATATCATCCTAGCATTATTATATTATTATTTCGACAATACAGATACCCTAAGAGAGAAGTAGTCTTAAAATATGTTTGTTCCAGAATATGAAAGAGCATAATTAAGCACAAAATTCTGAAAATGAACTTATTTAGATTGATTTAGAATACCTGAGTCTTGATAAAAGCTATGAAACGTTAATACAACAAAATTTTCTTAATTCTGATCGGCATGGTTCCTTGGTTTCCTGATTAGTGCCTTCACCTGTAATATCAAAGTTTATTGTTCACCTTATGTGTAATCTCAAGAGTCTGTTTCTTACTAGAATAATTTTCTTGACTTTATGTTGACTTTATTATATCCTTTATTACTTAAGAAAAAAGAAAAACAAAGGTACTTACTTATGAAAGAACTAAGGTTCTTTACAGTAATGCTAGTATTTTGTGCTTGTTTATATATTTATCTTTTTAATAAACAGAGATTCACTTGTCTCTGAAGACTTAGATCTGAAGTCCAGCATCAAAATGCTGGCAGATTCTGTGTACAGTACCCACTGGTTCTCAGGCAGCCATTTTTTCTATGCTTCGTTTTAAATGTTATCTTGTCACTTTGATCAATAGTTTCTCAGGCACCCATTATCCTATAATCAAGTCCCTAAATTTCCTTTGACAGCATTTTCAATTGCCTTCCCACAACTCAATATGAAATATTTTTAAAAATTAAATTTCAGGTCATCTTTTACACTAAAACTATCTTTGAGATTTCCCAGAGGGCCCTTGGAAAAGCACAAGGATTTGTTCTTTTATTTTATAAAAAGATAGATGCTAGAATAATTAGGTTGAGTTTGTTTGATGCGTTACAATAGTAAGAGTTGCATAGGAATATCTGTCCAATCACCAGGTACATACAAACTGGTGTAGGTTAAATAGGTGTTAATTAAGGTGTTATTGGTATGAATATTTCAGAAATCAAATGCTTTATGGAAGGGATCCCCAGCCGCCCCCCCCCAACTGTGGACTGATACCTGTCCATGGCCTGTTAGGAACTGGGTCGCACAGCAGGGGATGAGCGGCAGGTGAGTGAGCAAAGCTTCATCTGTATTTGCAGCCGCTCCCCAGCACTAGCATCACCGCCTCAGCTCCACCTCAGATCGTTAGGCATTAGATTCTCATAGGAGCACTGGTCCCTGGTTCCAAAAGGTTGGGGACCTCTGTGTATGGGAAATCGCTGGAGATTTGTTAATGCCTTCACTGACCATAATGTTTTATACTCAGGGTGAACACAGACAATCAAAACTCTTATGAAATAGTTATTTAATGTTCTGTTAGAGAAATTCAGTATCTTCCATTCTGATGTTACTGGTTACAATAATTAGTTATTATGATGACGGCTCGGACCAAGGTGATGCGGAGGTGGTGACAGAAGTCAATTTCTGGATAAATGCTGAAGGTCAAGCTTATGAATTTATTCACGAATTGGATATAGGTGAGAAAAAGAGTAGTCAAGCCATTTTCAGGGTTGTTGACTTCAGCAAGTAGTGGAACTGAGATGCCATTAACGGGATCAGGAAGACCGCAGGAGGACTTTCTTGGGGGAGATTACAAAGAATTTACTATTGAACCCTTTATATATTAAATTATTAATAATAAAAAGGTAATATTAATACAAATAAAATAAATTAATTACAGCATATAAAATGGCATATAAATACAAATTATAATTAAATAATAAACTTAATATTAATGTCACTAACCGTATTATTAATATTTATTATTAAATATTCAAATTGTAGGTGTTAAGTAGGAATCTGGAATTCAGGGCACAGATCCAGGTAGGAGATATAAATTCAGACCTTATCAAATTATTATAGCCATGAGACTGGATGAGATCACCAAGGGAGTGTAAACAGAACAGTGTAAAGTTTCATCCATGTTGTCTCAAATGGCAGGATTTCCTTCTTTTTTATGGCTGAATAATATACTATTGCATATATACATTTTATTGATATAGATATATATCAATTTTTATTCATTCATCCATTGAGAGATGCTTTGTTTCCATAACTTAGCTGATGTAAATATGCTGCAATGAACATGGGGGTGCAGATCATCTCTTTGAGATAATTATTTCATTTCCTCCAGAAGAGGAATTGCTGGATGATATAGTAGTTCTATCTTGATTTTTTTGAGTATACTCCATACTGTTTTCCATAGTAGCTGTACCAATTAACATTCCCATCAATAGTGCAGAGGGGTTCCTTTATTCCACATCCTCACCAGCACTTGTTATTTCTTGTCTTTTTGATAATAAAGCTGGGGAAAATTTTTTTCAAGAAAGAAAAGAGTAAACATCCAAGGATTTCAACGTCATCATCTAGAAGACCTGATTTTTCACTAAGATGGACTTCCAGCTTGTGGATTCATGAGAGTGTATAAAGATTTATGTCATGTGGGGAAGACTTTTAACTTCTGTCACACAGCTTTTCTCTATTCTTTTCCTGAGTCTCAACTTCCTTACTATGTATTAGCACCCAGTGGATTCCAACATTAACGTGGGACTATGGGGTTTATTTATCTGTTACGTATTTCATAACGATGCTTACTATGATGTTTACTATGTTCTAGACTCTGTCCTAAGCATGTAACAAGTATTAATTTATTCAGTCGTTATAACCAGTCTTGGAGGTAGTAAGCATTATTATCTCCATTTTACAAAAGAGAGAACTAAGAAACAGGGTGGTTTAGTGACTCGCCCAACTTCTCACAACTATTAAAAGGCACGTCCTTTTCAGTCACTGCAAAGATGTACAAAAGCTTTGGCATGATAGGATGTCATGTGATATTCACCAACCATACATGGTACCTGGAACTCAGGAGGCCTCTATGTTTACTGAATCACTAACTCAGAACTTAAAAATCATCTTTCTCTTCTCAAGATTAAATCTCAGTTTCATTTAACCTCTATATTCTATATTCTCGAATCCCAATTTGCAATTTTAATAATAGTTTTTCTACAGACCCAAAGTTTTCAATATAACATTCAAATTGTAATATCTAAAACTCAGTGTGGTACTGGAAAGAAGACCAACCAAAATTACAAGTACAGTAAGTCTTCATTTAATTAACATCGTCGATAGGTTTTTGGAACTTCAGTGAAACGACATAGAATGAAACCAGTTTTACCATAGGCTAATTGATATAAACAAGAGTTAAGTTCCCACAGCCTCTCACCAACCTTGACTGAAATGATGTCATTAGAGGACCTGCTGGTCAGTGAAAAGATTTCACAGCAGCCTTCCTACTTTTTTTATTTTTCCAAATGTAAGGTGTACCTGGAAGGGAAATCTCATTATGTTGGAAAAGCCTGTGCCATTGCCAGCACAAGAGATTTTTTAAAAATCTCTTAAAGCCAAGCATGTATTAGCACAGGACAGGCAATCTCTGTTTTGAAGGAAGATTGCAACACTCCTTTTCCTTGTTCACCCAATGTGCCCCAGCCTTCAGGTCATGTAATAGTGAAACAGTCTTTATCCGGTACTACTGTTGACTACAGTTGCTACTTTGATCAAAGAAGAAATGCTTTCTCAAAGTCAGAATGAATAGTTTGAAAAACAGAACAAGGGACAGAGACTGAGTAAGTCCAAAGAACAGAGCTATGTGACACAGTCCACAGGAGCCTTTGCTTATTTTCCTCAATAGTAATTTACAATATCTGTTTACTTATTGTTATACTGGTAATGCCAATCTAAATAAGTAGATTTCCAGGACTTTCCCATTTGTTGTATGTTAAGTGAAACTATGTCGATCACCTGTATTGGCATTTCAATAGCCTAAGTAGCTAAGAAAAACAACTCTAACAAATTGATTTGCTCTTACATATATGGATCAAATCTTGACTTGATTTTTAATTTAAATATTATAGTGATCCGATTACTTATCCGTTGGATTAAATGTCAGGTTCATCCTTAATGTACTAAATCAGTGTTCAAGTCTGTAATTGAAGTAATTTCTTTGATAATGTATACTTAAGGCAAGGGAATACTTTGAATTAAAAAGAGAATGTCAGTTGATGAGTATATCTTTTCAGAGAATGTCTCCTTACAGATATGTTGACTCAAATAATAATCAGCTCAGTGAAACCTTATAGCTAGAGAACATATTTGTAATTTTAAAATGAATATGCCATTTGTGTAATTAAGCGGTATAAGTTCATCACATTTGCTCTGATGAGAGAAAATAGTATTTCTGATATCAACATAGTCTCTGATCTTATCCCAAACTATAATCTTTGGGAATTTCCCTTACATTTGATTCAAGTTCATTTTTATCTTAGAGGGAAAATTCACCAAGTGTAATATATTTAAAGGTAATTTTAAAACCCAAGGTTTTGTACTATTTGTTTCTGTTTATTTTAATAATACTCTAGGAGAAAATCCTAGTTTCTCTTCTAGGAGAAAATCCTAGTTTCTCTTCTTTCTTTGACCTGCCAATAATCAGCTTTATGATTTTGGGCAAATTATTAACCTCGGATTCTTTTGTCTATAAAAAGTAAGGTTTGATCTGCAATGTTTGATCTAGGATATAATATTCTGTTGGTTATTTGCTTTATTTAAAGATTATATTTTGTTTTCCAAAAATGGAAGATCTTATATATATTAAGTTGATCTTTTATTCTGTATATCGAGAGTTAATCTATGATGTTGGAATAAAACTTTCAGGAAAACACTGAAATAACAACAGAGGAAGAGTTTGAAATGGGCAAAAGGTACAGAGTGTCCTATTTAGAACATCCTTCTGGATTAGCTCTACCTTTCATTGTTTTTGAGTTATTTTATAACTCCATAAGATATAAGTAATTAAAATGATTTTTGTCCATAGATATGCAAATTGTGTCCACTGAAATGCCATTGATTATTCTCTTTGGCTATTAACCTGTTTTACATTTATTTGTAAGTTAATTTCAGCAATCCTAATTGCCTACATATATATAGTTCTTTGAATTCTCCTTTGAATCAGTTATAACATCTTATTGGCTTCCTCATTAATTAATGTTAAAGAAAACCTTGGACATGTGTTTATTTTATATTTTTGGAGGGGTCTTGATTTTAACTTTAAAAAATTATCCTTTAATTTACCTAAATCATTAGATTACTGTGAGGATTCAATAAGATGATGCATGTTAAGCACTTGGCAAAGTGCCTGAGACATAATGATGATGATGATTCATGTTTAGTCTACTGACCAAGTGAGTTTCAATTCTAGTTCACAATTATCTTCTTCATAGCTAACTGGTAAGAATTCAAAATGACATAAAGGTTAGCTGAGATAGTTTGAAGATAAAACTACAGTATACTTAAGAGAAGGACTTATGTATCATTAAACTCTATGTATTTTGGCATACATGTTCAGATACCTGTATCTCACTTAAAATCATGCCTTTGATTTCATATTAAATACTTTGAAAATTTATGAAGGGGCTAGCAGATATTTAGCTACCACCTGAAGTGCCTAGAGATGCAGAGGCTCAAGAAAACCACATGGAAAAACAAGTAGTAGAGTTAGAAGAGAACCAACTAACTTCTCACTGCTCACAGTTCTGCCACTTACAAAAGTCACTCACTTGCTAATTAGTTAGCAAAATAGCTTTTGTCCCCTTTGGGGGTAGATAAGAAGGAATGGTAAATAAAAGAATGAAAATAAAGGAGTCAGAATGATATCCAGCTGCCTACTATTTTTCTTTTTTCCTCCTAGGCTATCTTACCACCAACATAGATAGACTTGCAATGCAAAGAACTGAAGAATATTTTATTCAGGTATGCATTTCCATTTACTCCACTGAACTTGAGCTGGCTATGGTTAAAGATATAGTGTGATTATTATTTGAATCAGGAAGGAATCCTGATTGTGAGCTTATTACACACTGGAACAGGCTTTCTAGGAACAAGATTGGCCTTCATCAAGATATATTAAGTAGAGCGCACAGAAGATTAAGTGAGAAGAGTCGAAGGGGCACAAAAAGGTCCTCGAATGATTTCTCTCCCTCAATATCACAATAAGCAAAATCAGTACGACAACAACGAAACAAACACCAACATTTATTATATACTCTCTATGTGTCAGGTACTATTTTAGCCAGAAAAATCTCTGCCCTCATGAAGCTTACCTTGGGTAGGGAGCAGGAAAGACAGTGAGTAAAATGGAGAAATAAATGACATTAAAAAGTAATAGGCACTATGGAGAAAAATGAAAACAGCGAGAAGGGAAAGAACTGAGGATTCTAGTTTTAAAAAGCTTGGTCAGAGAAGGTCATTTCAAAGGGCGACTTGAACGAAGATTTAAAGAAAGAGGAGCAAGCCCTTAAGATGTGGGGTGGGGTGGGGGAGGGGAAAATGTTCCAGGTAGAAGACCCTGAGGCAGGTAAACACCTGGTGTACTTGATGAATAACAAATAGGCCAGCTGGCCTCAGCAGAATGAGCAGGAGAATGGTCAAGGTCAAGGAGGTAATGGGAGTGCGGATGGAGGCAGATCCTTATGGGCCCAGTGAGCCAGTGGAAGGTCTTCAGCTTTCACTCTCAAAGAGATTGAGAGCCACTGGAGAATTTTTAAAAATGAAGTGATATAGTCTGACTTAAATTTAAAAATGGATCACCAGGAAAAAAAAAAATCAGCAACTTCAATCAACAATGAAAGGGTAAACAAGAAATAGAAGAGTCTATAGAGAAAAACCAAGAAGGACGGGGCTCTAAACTGTTCCTATGACTCTCCCACCCACTGCCCTACCTTCAAAAAGCCATACGGAAAAATTTCCTCCCCAAATCTGGAGACAAACAAGTTGAGTTTATTAATTCACTTTTTTCTCTTTGAACTAAGGATTAGTAAAACGATTTATTTTGGGTTTTGCACCCCCCCCCCCCCGTACTACCAAGCAATGCTCAGGACACTAGCTGGGTGTTTTAGAATTCAAATCAATTCTGACATTATCTACCCAGAGAGAGCATCAGATTCCACAGGTAAAGGGCTCCGTCCCACAGGACCACCCTCCACTTCAGACTCCAGTTGCAAGTCCAGGTTAGCTGTACTTCTGACTGACCAGCTGTAAATCAGAGGTTCCCACAACCCCCTCCTTGGGTTTGATTAATTTGCTAGAGCTGCTCACATAAGTCAGGAAATCTATTTACTCACTAGATTAACAGTGTATTACAAAGGATATTAAAGGGTACGAGTCAACAACCAGATGAAGAGAGAGAGAAGGCAACGTCCTGAACAAAGAAGCTCTGTCCTCGTGGAGTGGAGTGTGGGGCCTAACACAGTGGCCCGCGGAAGCTTTCGGGAAGCTACTGACCTGGAAGCTCTCTGAACCTTCTCCTCTTGGGGTTTTTATGGAGGCTGCATTACATTGGCCATTAGCGATTGATTCCTCCAGCCCCTCTCCCCTCCCCAGAAATCAGGGGGCAGTCTCTCTTGGTTTCCCTGGCGACCAGTCCCCATTTTTGGTAGCTTTCAAAAAGTCACCTTATCAAAATAACCCAGTCACGTTAGAAAGGACAAGTTATGAATAACAAGACTCTCGTTTTACCTTCATGACTTTGAAGTGTTTGCAGAAACTGAGGACAAGAGACCAATATCACAACAAAAGATGCTCCCATTGTTCTTATCTCTTAGGAAATTCCAAGCCTTTTGGGAGTTGTGACCCCAGGAACTATGGATGGAGACCAAATATATATGAGAAATATATTTTGATCATATGAATAACCAAATCTATATTTTTTTCCCATAAATCACAACATCGCACTGTTGTTGAGGGCGAGGGAGTGAGATAGAGAAACGAATCATTAGCCTCACTCTCTCTGATGGATACAGTGGTTCCAGGGCCACAGTCTGAATTGAGGGAAATGGTCCAAAGGTTGCATAAACAGGTGTTATGCACTGTGAAAAAAATGTCAAGAAGTCACTGCATTATATCAGGTGAGAGAGAGGCACTCAAGCCTTAGCAAAAGCAGTAGGTTGGTAACTAAATACTGTGGGGGGAAGAGGTAGTATAGCATATAAGAGTTACAGAGCCACCTTAGAAGAAAACAGCTCAAAAACAATAAAAAGGTGTAAAATTGACCTAAGGAAAACCATCAGAAGGTCCAATACAATATAATTACAGAACTAAGTAAAAAAAAATTTTCAAATAACAATTAATAGAATAGACATTACTGAAAACTGAATTACTGACATAGAGGAGCTTCAGATAACCAAAGTGAATGCATATAAAAAGTACAGAGAATAAAGGAATAAATGACACTGAAAGATCTAGAACACAGGCCAACGTAATCCACTAACAATAATTTCTCTCTGTGAAATAGGGACCCCATCAAGTGGTACAGAAGACGTATTTGAAAATATAATTCAAGAAGAATACACTATAAAGAACATATCTCCAAATTAAATAGAACACATTTTTTCCCTAGTTAATCCAATAGAGCATGCTCAAATCCAATACAATGATTGAATCTCAAGGATAGAAGAATTCTTCAGGCATTCAGGCAGAAAAACCAAATCATCTTCCAGAGGAGAGAGATAAAGCTGGTGTTAGACTTCTCTATAGCATTCAGGAATCCCAAGACAATGAAGCAAAGTAAACAAAGTGCTATTCAAGGTGTGGTTCACAGGTGAGTAGCATGGGCACTTACTAGAAACGCAGAATCTCAGGCCCAGTCCGGTCTACTGAATCTGCATTTTTAGCAAGTCCCCAGGGGATTTTTATGCGTGCTAAAGTTTGAGAATTAGTAATCTACAAAGCTCTCACTAAAAGAAGGTATTGTCAGGGATATTCTAGTTCAGTTAGTGTGTCATTTTACTTAGAAGGTCTTATTTTCAATCGTGAAATTACTTAGGGAAATAGCAGCCATGAGTCTTTCTGAAGTCTTGATAACAAAATTCAAACATCTTAAAGAATTCCGGAACAAAGAAGCAAGAAGTGAAAGCGTGGTGTTGACTCTGAATCTGTTTGAATAGAGAGCAAAAGCATGAAAATTACAGGTAAAGAGCTGAATGTGGACCTGGATGATATAAAATGATATAATTCGCAACAGGGAGGATGAGGGGAAGACTAGCCCTATCTTTTACAGCAGACAGTTGATTAATACTTTCAAAATTCAAAGGACGGAGTGTTTATTTTAAAGCATAATGACTCCAATATCTTAATAGTTTTTCTCCCCACCCCCAATATCTTAATATTTTTAATGTTTACACCTGTGCTTTTTAAAAATTAACCTTTTGAGACATATTTTAGGAAATGAGTTTCCCTGTGGTAAAAAAAAAAAAAAAAAGTGAAGTTCAACAATTCCTTCAATTTCACTTCTTCTTATTTTTCTTACATTGAATTCAAGAAAATTTAATATTTTAATTACAACAGCATTTATAGTTATCATTTTTGCAAAAGCATTTAGATATTTTTCTCTTTCTTTCTACCTATCCACCATCAATATTTTATCTATCCATACTTAAGAAAGGAGCATATGCATCAGTGGTGTCTAAAATGTTGTTTAATGTTGATGACATAAGTTTTTAAATGCTCATATTTTTGCATTTCTTTCTTATCTAAATTACTTCTAAAGAGTATGAATAATTTTCAAAAAGTAATATAACAAATATGAGAGGATATAAATAGTTACTTGTAGGTGGTGGAAATAAAGCTGATTTTTTTTCCTTGGATTTTTATGTATTTTTTATTGCAAAAAAGAATTTTATCCAAGATTTATATCAGAGCATCAAAGACATTTTTGACTTAAAGTAGATATTTGCTGATCCCTCATACTCAGGCTTCAGTTCCGTTGCCTTGAGCAGAGTCAAGAAAGAAGCCAAGGACCAAAGCACATGTAAAGGAAGAACCTTAGAAAGAACCTTCCCTCCCTATGTTAGCTGGGATCCCCAAAAGGCTACCTTATCAGGGTCAGCTGACCTCCCAGCATCCCATCCTCAAGGTTGCTGTGGCATATGGTTGCTTTGCCATAGCATGAGGCTAAAACGACCATTCTTGCCACAGACCAGTGTCCTGCAGATCTGCACCCTGAATATGTATAGCTGGAATGGGCCAGGGAATCCCAAGCCTCCAATTTGGTTTGAGGTGGTCCCCAGTTGGTAATGCACACAGGTATTATCAGACGTAATGCCAGATCTTTTTAGGAGGAGGCCATCATCATCATAGGCATTGGAGAATTCCCACAGAAGACAATGACTAGTACTTCACCAGTGATAGACAAGACTCAAGGTAACAAGGCAACATGAATGGTAACCAGTGGAAACAGTCCTGCAAACAACCAGATACAGATTATAAAACAAATATCCTCAGTGCATTCAAAGGAATAAATGATAAGCTTGGAAACATTTGCAGGCAGCAGGAAACTAAAAGAATGACCTTGCAGTTTTAAAAAAGAACCATATAGAATGTTTCAAAATGAAAATGGAATATCTGAAATTAAAAGCCCAATAGATGTTAAGAAACAGATAAAACAAAGTAAAATTTTTTCTTATGGCTGTCCAAATATCACAGTACTCCTGATTTAAAAATCAATCTTTCCCCCACTGATTTTCAACATGCCTTTATTATGTACAAATTAAACATGTAACTGGGTCTTTCCCACTGACCTGTCTATTCATACACCAGTACCCTGAAGGTTTAACTGAAGAAGCTTTATAACCAAGATTCTCAACCTTAGTAATATTGACATTTTGGACCAGATAATTTTTTTTTTTTGGGTAGGGGGCTCTTCTGTGTATTTTAGCATGATCTCTAGCCTTTACTCACTAGATGCTATTAGCAACTTCCTACTCCTACCCCAGCTCCTAGCTGTGACAATCAAAACCATATCCAAGCACTGCCGAGTGTCCCAAGGTAGGGGGCGCGCAAAATCAAAACTAAACTAAGAAAAACCCCATCGAGAATCTCTGCTTTGGAAAATATTTTCCTATCTCACAATGCTCTCCTTGGTTGCCCTGCACACCAGGCTGGGCGCTTCCTGAATGTGATCTGAAACCAGCCCGTGTACGTGGAGGGCAGGGAAAGACAGATGGAAAAGGCCAGACCATTCCAGACTGGTAGGTGGCAGGTTTAATAAACAAGAGGGCTCACTCTCAGGATTGTCTGGGGAGATCGCAAGACAAGTAAAGTAGTTTTCCGTACAGCCCACCCAATCTCAAAAGTTTATAGCGAGGCCTTAACTGGTTCAGTCACGGACATAGGGAGGCTTACCCCTTCCCGGGTTTAGTTTTGTACCCAGTCCTGAAATTCTCAACACCACATTTCTATCTCCAGCCTGTGTCCTTAGGTAGTTTCTAGCGTGAGGAAGGTAGTGGAGGGAGCTCAGTCCAAGCACAAGTGACGGAGTGGACCAGACCCTCCAATTGCCTCGCTGCAGCTCTCGGGTCAAACCAGTGGTCCTGAAGGAGAAGGTCACCGAGAGGATGACCCCCGAGCTGGCCCCAAGATATCGGAGGCTCCTCACCCCTTTCCTGTCCTTAGAAAGTACTCTCTGCCCACTGTTCCCACACCGGGAGCCATTTTCAAGGATGCAGCCTCGATTCAGCAGGGTGTTGCTGAGACCATCTGGAGAGTGTAGGCAACTGAACCCAGTTATGGCCTCTTCGTAAACTTTTAGGATTCGGGCAGCAGGCGTGGAGATCTACCTGTGTGCGGTCTCTCCAGACAAGCCTTGTAGGTAAGGTCCTTTGCTTCTTAAACCTGCCACCCACCAACCTGGAATGGTCTGCCTCTTTTTTGGTCTCTCCTTGCCCTCCCAGGGTCAGTTTGGGAAGCAGTAGCTACCTTCCCCCTTTGTTCCAGTCAGGGACTTTCTGCTTGTTCGGTTCTCTCCAAGCATTTTATAACCCAGATATCTAGTTACAGATGAAAACATAACAGTATTCCTATTGGGATTGCATAAAATTTATAGGCTAATGAAGGGAAAACTAAGATCTTCATGATGTTGAGTGTTCCCATCCAAGAATATGAATATTTGTATTTATTCAAGTCTACCTTTCTGTCTCCCAGGAGTGTTTTATGATTTTCTCATGTAATCTTTGGGTATCTCTTGTTAGGATTTGCCAATATAAAAATAGTCTCTAATATGCAAGCTATCGATTTGGTGTGTTAATTTTAAAACTCACTTTTTCACTAATTTTTAAATTGTAGTATTTTTCCATCGTTTTTTTTTTTTTGAGTTTTCAAATTGTATACATCATCTGTAACAGCTCTGTCCATTGGAAATTCCTGTGATGATAGGAATGTTCAATATCTACACTGTCCAATACGGCAGTCACTGCCTACATATGGCTGTTAAACACTTGAACTCCGGATAGTGTGATTGAAGAACTGAATTCTAAATTTTCTTTCCTTTTAGTTAATTTAAATTTAAATAACCACTTGTAGCTATTGGCCACCACATTGGAGATATATATATATCTTCTTTTCAATCCATGTGTCTTGATCGCTATTATCAAATTGCATTGGCTAATACTTCCGACATAATGTTAAAATAGGAGTGGAGATTACAAGTTATCATTGTGAGTTTTGTGGGAAAGCCTCTGATGACACTCCACTAAATAACATAAATGCTGATAACAGCGCAGGTGTGTGCGTGTGTGAACACACGCTCCTGCGTGTAATTCATGTTAAGTATCCATAAATTAATATTTGTATATTTTTAGAAAGAATAGGTATTAAATTTGTCAAACGTCTTTTTACATCTACAGAAATGATTACATCATTTTCCTTTTTAGCACTGTAAATGTGATAAATTTTGGATTTCCTAGTACTGAGCCACCCTCGCATTCCTGAGATAAACTGCTCTCTACTGGTGTGTTGTCTACTTGTCTCCTACTGTATGAAATATTGAAAACACCCAGCAGTCTCTTCAGCCACCTCTTTCTTTTTTCCTCTCAGGTGCCCAATATTTTATTTTAAGTCTTTTTAATCCTAGCTAGGACCACTGAGAAGATCAGCAAGCTTAATGTACCTTTTATCTGAAGTCTCAATTCTTCACCATTTAAAATACATAATTGTACCATATCTAGAGTATAATACTTTCTTCCTTGTAACTTATTTATACTTAGTAATACAAATTAAGCTTACACTTAATGCTCACCACCAGTCTTTATGTCGATGTCTTCCTGGTCTTATTTCTTATCTGGAGCCGACTCTAGTACATTCCTCAGAAAGAAATCTCTCAACCCCTCAATCTCTCTCTCTCTCTCTCTCTCTCCTCCTCCTCCTCCTCCTCCCTCCCTCCCTCTCTTCCTGCCTTCCTTCCTCTATCTTCAGGTTCACTGATTATTTCCTCTGTCATCTCCATTCTACTATTGAGGCCATCCATAAATTTTATATTTAAATTTATAATATATCAATATTATATTTTAGATTGTATTTTTGTTATAAAAATCTATTTATTTCTCTTTTACTTTTCTATAAATTTCTTATATTTGGATTCCCTGTGAGCACGTTTCCTTTTACATTTAGTATAGTTACAATGTTGCTTTTAAGCCGTGCTTAATTTAATACCTATTCTTTCTAATGATAATTCTAACATCGTGGGGTTGGCATCAGTTGATTGTCTTCATTTAAAATGGATCAAATTCGTATGGCTCTTTGTACATAAAATAATTTTGCATTGTATCCTGGACATTGTGGGTTCTGTTATCTTCCTCCACAGTGTTGATATTTACATAGGCAATTACTGGGTTCAACTCACACTGCACACTGTCACGCCTCTGTTGTGAGGTGCTTCAGTTGAGACCGCCTTCGGTTTGTTCTGTTCGTGCATAATCCCAGGGTAAGCCAGGGACTTAGCAGGTTTTTACACGGAC
>CM053506.1:101200168-101256891 GCA_028627145.1 Eidolon dupreanum
CATGTCCACGTATTCTTGCGTTTATTGCTGCCATCTCACTCTTTGGTGCTCTTTGATTTACAAGGCATGTGTCCTCTACTAGATCCTAAGCTTCTTGAGGGCAGGAGCAATACTGCATTTTTTGGTACGTGCTCAGTATTCAGCCTGATGCCTAGAAGGTAGTAAGTATTCAATAAATTCATTATTGCATTCATTAAGCATTTACTGTGCCTACTACACGTTTCCTGAGAAAAGTGCTAAAGGGACTAAGTATAGGACAGTGAGCAAAACAGAGGAAAATCCCTGCCCTCATGGAGTCTACATACTAATTCTAAGGGACACAATACACCAGGAAGTAAGTAAATAAATAAATAAATGGGTCAAATTTTAGTATATCAGATAACGATGAGGGCTATGGTAAAAAACAAATCAGGGGAGATGAACTGAGGGTGTGATTTTAAATAAGGTTGTCAGAGAAGTCATCACTGTCAGAGGCTGATATTAGAACATAGACTTGAAAGATGAGGGAGCAAGCTATGTGGATACCTGGGATGTGGGGAAGGGGAGGTTGTAGGTAGAAGGAATTGACAGAAGAAAGTCCCAAAACAGGACGTGACAGGTGTTGAAGGAATAGCAGAGGCATTCAGGATAGCTGGGACAGTGAGCCCAAAGGGTAAGGTCAGACAGGCTGACTGGAGTGAGGAGGAGGGTGGTGGTTAGGCGGGTCCTGAAGGCCACTTCTAAGCTATTGTAATGACTGAGTAGAATGGGAAGACATTGGAGGACTGTGAGCAAAGGCCTGGCATGATATGACCTGGTCATTAACATGATAACTTTGGCACCTGTGCTGAGAACAGCCTGAAGAGGGGCTCATGTTCTTCTAGGGGAGAGAAGGCCTGACTTGGACCAGTGTGTTATCTGTAGATGTGGGGAGGCGTGCTGGATGCTGCACAGAGTTTGAAGGTGATTTTATTCAACTGGATTTGCTAACAGTTGGGCAGGGGAATGAGAGAATGAGAGGAGCTAAGAACATCTCCAAGGTTTTGGCATGAGCAACTGGAAACATGGAGTTGCTATTTACTGAGATACGTTGTGTGACGATTTTTGGTTGCCACAAATAGGTGGCTGCTGCTAGCACTCAGTGGGTAGAGGCCACAGATACACAAAGGACAGTACCCTGTGACCAAGAATTACCTGGTCCAAATTTTCAATAGTGCCCAGGTTGAGAAAGAAAATTAGAAGTCCCGGTTTTCTGACATGAATTGAAATGAGGATCAATGTACTTGAAGAGAGAAATTTTGAGGATGCTTACATCTTCATTTGTTTATCACTTTTATCCAGCCACCTTTAAAAAAATATACAAGGCCATTTACAAAAAAAATATAAAAGCATTTACCCCTGAACACAGCTGCCGAGTATTAACGAATTATACATTTGAAAGAATCTACAGAACTAGTTAGCTTTAATATTGCCACCAGGGTTTTACTAGGACCTTCACCTACTCCTCAGCTAGCCTTTCCTTTAGCAAAGGCTCCATTTAGCTATAAGATCATTGGTGCCATGGCTTCTTGGATTTCCAAAGTATATATACAAGAAAAGGAAGTTCAAATGCAACTTTAAGGAAAATGGTCACCATGATCTCCACCCATCTAAATGTGGTTAGCTGAAATTGATCTTACAAGCAAAATTCCTCCTCTTCACACCAGACGCTAAGCCTCTTGGAGTGAACAAGATTATTAAGCGAGATGCCCAAATTCATTCTTATCCCTTCTCCATCTTCCCTCCAAAGCAGAATAAATCAATAAATAATGAAAACAACATTAAAATCAGTGGTAAAAATCAAGAGGCTGACTGCCTCCTTTCCCACTTTATCTGTTTGGATAATCTCTGAAATTATAATTAAAACCTCATACTAGCTGACCTAAAAGCTCTTTTAGTCCCAGTTTAGATGCTTGAAGTTTTAGTTTTCCCTTCTTTTCCCCCCCAAATTTAGTCACTGAATGAAGCAACTCCAATAGTTGGATGTATCTGAATGTGCCTGCTGGTGTCTGAGCAGCTGCAATCTGAGAGTAACATTCCAGCTATGAAGCTAGTGCAGCAAACGAAAACTTTCAAAACCAGCCCCAACTTCCTACCTTCAGGTCCACCAGTTTTATACACTCAAACCCTTTCCTGTCTCAGTTTTCCTCTGTGCTCTTATAAGGGGGTCCCGAGCTTTAGCAAAATGGGCAAAAGAGCCTTTCTACTTGTGCCTAATTATTGAGAGGGTGCCCACGAGGTTTACTTTTTGGTAGAAATTACATCGAGGCTTAGTTTCGCAGTAGCCCCTTCCTCCCTGTACTCTACATGCAGGCACACAAGAGCATTTACAGCTATTACATAACATGAAACTGGGCAAGGCCAGAGTGTGTACACATTCAGAACTCTGCCCTCTCTGTGGAATGTGACGGAAACAAGTTGAAGCAGGACCGTGCCCCCAAAGATGGGGGGATTTAAGGGGGTGAGCACGGAGAAAGAACTCATTCAGGTCAGATTTCACGACAGGTAGGGAAGGTCTAAAGTGTCTGTGCTTCTTGCAATCCATGGATTTCCACATTGGATTATTTGTCAGGTAGCTATGAACATTGAACACATGAACACTGTTTTCTCTGTATGTCGTGAAAGAAATAGTTCTCCCTCAAGGCACCGTTGGTGCAATTAAAGATCAAATGAAACCATGTAAACATTGAAGAAAAATGGGTGAGCAAAGATACAGGCCTGCTTGTGAACTTGGGGATCTCCGACATCGCTATTGTGTGCTTGGGTGCATGCCATGGTCATGGGTAAAATCAGGAGGGGGCCCAAATGTGAGGCATGCCTGTGCGCGGCCCTACACATCTCCCCAAAGTAAAACAAAACAAGCAAAAGGGCTATGAGGTGCCAAAAGGATTAATACATTGTCCTTACTCGACCTTTTCCTCGCTCTTATTTGAAGACAACAGGTGGTTCATTTCAGTCACACAGAGATTCTTGTCCTGATCCTGAAACCCAGACTGAGGATTGGACACCTATTTTTCCAAGAGTAAAAGATACTCCTGTTCAGCAGCTGATGCCCAAATCCTTGCAGCCCTCCATCTTCTACAATACTTACTGTTAATTCCTACTTGTCAGTGCTTGTTAAGAACTGTGTACATCCACTCTCTGAATATACACAGTGGGCATACTTCCTGAGACTCATCATGGAGACTGTAAATCTGACACACTTCATTATCTAAATGTTACAAAGTGAAAATAAATTTTTCCTTGCATTTATAAAATTCGGGAGTGCTCATAACCTTCAGAGTAATTGGTCTTTGTTCCTGGAGTGTTATAAGCACATTGCATAAATCGCCTGTTCCAATGAATACAGAAATAGAACTAAGAATGTGCACATATAGCATCTTGAAAAATGATTTCATATTACTTGTTGTTCTGCTTCCAACACATTATACAAAATTGATTGAAGAGATAACTGGAATATCATCCACCAAAACTCGGCTCTTCATCTCTCTTATGACTTATTTTTAAAATGCTGATTTTAAGACATAAGGCTCAATTCATTTTTTTGGAAGGCACACTGATAGATATTTGCTCAGCTCTTGCTGCAAAAACTTTTTCTTTGAAGAATTCTCAGTCACCGTGAACATGAAATCTTAAAAATATTTTCCTTACTTATCTATTCAAAATGAGCACCGATCATAAATTCCTAAAGTAACTCATTCAGATAAATTAAAGTCGAAAGTTTAATGTATACATTTTTAGTTAAGTCAAAATTTAGCTTTAGAATCCATAATAACTGGAGAAAATGGTAATAACGTTGTGGAAGAAAAGCAATAGAACATTCTATGGGCTGAAATTTTATTGAATAATTACTACAATTTTAATATAATCCTATCTATTTTTTGAAATTATGCAGATTCTTACAGGATGGTTTTCATGTCTGGACTTCTCTTAACATTGAAAAAGGAATAAATTTATTTTCTAGGTAAGTTTTTAATGCATTATGATAGAAAGTAAAATAGTTTGAATAATAAAAAATTATCTAATTTTTTTTCTGGTTCTTTTCCTTTGCCCCTGCCTAATTCCAAACAATCCACATGGACCATTTTGGATAGGTATTAAACATTTTTTTTAAAACATAGGATCAGTTAAGAAAATAAAAATTTCTCTATTTTTAAATAATAATAAAATATCTCTAATACATGCTTAAACCCCCTTACTATTTAGTTATAAGGTAACTAAGCCGCTGGGAAAACATATTTTGGTGATTTTAAAAATATGCCTAAATTTTTAAATTGAGCTGATTAATTAATGAGTTAAATAGTAAAAAGGCAGCAACCACCAGCAATGGTTACAAGAAGCAAGTTAATACAAAGGTAATGAATATAAGAAACATATAGGTAAAATAAATAAAATGAAAAGATTTAGAATATTTAGATCCTGATGCAATCAAATGCTTGGAAAGAACCAAAATAATGTTATCAGTATATATCTTTAATAAGGAAAACCAAATAAAAACTAATCTTTGAAGCCTGACAACTCTTTCCACCTCTCATTAACCACCACTACGCCCCCTGCTGTTTGCTTTGTTAATCTATGACATGATACCGCCAAAGGCCTACATAATTCATGACTTAGCTATTCAACTGTCCTTTAAATCCACTCCACACTGTGGAATGGAATTGTTTCTTCCAGATGGCCTCCATTTCCTCTTAACAAGCATCCAACAGTGTTTTGACTGGCTACAATAATAAAATATTTCTTCTCCTTTTCCCTTCCATTAAACTAAGTATTTCTATTCATATTTCCTTATGTCGGTGATAACATTCTTCTAACTTCAAAGCTTTCTTAGCTCTTCTTAAAAGGATTATTTCTTATCACTTGGTAGGACACATGTTCTTACACACCAGTCTTCTATTTCCAATACAGTATCTTCACTCTCAAGAAAGGAGCCCATGCTTGGCAACTTAATAGAAATAAAAATAACCAATAGCCTCAATAGCTAATAGCCATCGAGCATATATTATAGAGCAGGTGCTCTTCTTAGAGCTTTAAGTGCATTAATTCACTTAATCTTCTCAAAGACCCCATGAAGACAGTACTATTTTCTTCGCCTTTATACAGACAGAAACTGACGCATAGAGAAGTGATCCGTTTAGCCCAAGTCAAAGAACTAGTAGTCGGAAAAGCCGGGAGTCCAGCCCAGGCAATCTGGCTCCAGACCCGGCGCTTAATCCCCTCGTGAGATGGCCAACCTGCATAGATATCGCATAGCCAACACCTATGAGCAACTAGAAGTTCATAGAAACTAGTGCTAGAGTTGTGTCAACTTACCTGCTTCCACGGGATACTGCAGAGGAAAATGGCATCTTCCGTGTTCTTGGTCTCTGACAATACTTATCTCTACCAAAGTCTTCAAAATTTAAAATTGAGGACCGAAATTCACATTTACTTAAATTTTTAGAGCACATATTTTTTCACAGTATTGATGGACTGAATTGCAATAGCTGGTATCCCATCAGCTGAACTATCTTAAGTCCTCAATCAACTGTTCAGTTGAATAAAAATAATGACAATTATAAGTGGAGCTGAGATAACAAAGAAGCTTATTTATATCCAAGTGTATGAGATAGGGACAATCATGTTCCATGAACTAGAGCTGAAATTATTTAACTTAAAATTGATTACTTTGCTTTTCGTGTGTTAATTTAGTGTTTGAAGTGTAAGGTAGTAGTAGATCAAATACACTCCAAATTATCTGACGGCCTTTTATTTTTCATCTATGTCTGACCATATCCTCTAATTTTCACAAAATATTTGCTTATAATATACACAGTATACTATCATTCTGAATTTTTCTACCTTTTCCAACTTAAACTGCTTTTAACAGAACACTTGACTTTAAGAAATATTCATATTTGACTCCTCTTTTAACATAAACTTTTTAAGACCGAGAGGATAGGTATTAATTTACTTATTGAAATTCTCTTCCCAAATTAAATGTGAATGGCTGAGAAAAAAAAACAAAACAAAACTAGCAGGAATCCTCAGAATAATTTTTTCACGTAACATCTGTTTATTCATTATCAAAAGAGGGTTTGACATAGAACACATGAAACATACATAGAAGGGCATTGAAGAGCACCATCAGCCAATAAATTCCATGTGTTTTGAGTCACCATTGACCTTACAAATAGTCCATGACTATTGGTTTTCTGAAGACTTGAACTTGAAATAAATAACATCTTTATAGAAAACAGGCTTTATGTATGTGTTAGGAGGTATATTAATATGTTGGCAGCATCCATATAGTTATAATCTTGTTGTAATCATATTTTCAAGAAAGCTTTGTTTCTCCAGTACTTAATTTTAAATATACAGAGAATAGCTAGGAATGGTTTTAGTTTCACCTTGGTATTGCTCCTAGGTCAACAACATATAAATTAGGTCACTTAAAACTGTGACAATTAAAACCGTTCCTTCAGCTACCAAATTAAAATCTCAATTAACTCGATTCCTCCAGTGTTGATGAACAAACAAACAGGTATTTATAAATACAGGAATAAATAAAGCAATGTATTTTACTTTTGAAGTGTTTTTTTGCTCACACGGTTATAATTTCTTTATCCTAGCTTAGTAGTTAGATGTCATAATCGCACTCTTTCTTTCTTGATTATACTGATAAAGTCACAAACATACTGTACTTCAGTTTTCCTAGCTTCAAACTGAGATGCACTTTGGTTTGCCACCTCATTAAGATGGAGTAAGAACTAACATTAGGAAGTTCATAAATCCTTTAAAGATTTTTTTACATAGCATATTTTAAATGATGAGTATTTTAAGCTTTATTTTACCAAAATTAATGAGTCATTAAAAGTTAAGAGCCCAGAATTACATTTCTTTCACAAAGCACTACCTGGGCATTAAAAAAAAAAAAAAAAATTCAAATGTCTATTGAAAACCTGTAGAACAGCTTCATAAATCATGGATCTCATGGAAATAAGAAAATTATACACAAAATGGCCTACATTTTTCTTTGAAATATTCACAAGCATTTCAAAATTTATTCACAGTACCAGATGGTATTGCCATACTCCACCCACTTTCTGTATATACAGCAGCACCCAATTTGGCAATATGCCCCCCGCCCTCCGAAAAGAGTTTTATAAATGCATTTTGATATTTATTCGGGTTAAAAAACAGAAACAAAAGGATAAATAAGGCCCTGGAAAATGAAAATCTCTAGTCATCTTTAGTAAACCTGCAAACTTTTAGATTCTCATTCCCCACCTAAATGTCAAGACGGTAAAGGGTTCCAAAACAGACTTCCAAAGACTTTGTGAGGCAATAGAGTACAATCTAACATCTCCACTGTTTTACTCCTTATCGTGTAGGGTACAGAATCATGAACCGGCATGGAGCGTGTAGGTCATGCTGGTGCACCATAAATAGATTAACCTTAACATCTTTATGGTAGGAAGCCCAACCTATAAAATACCATCAGATATTCATTAGATTCTCAAATAGCTACTTTCTAATACCATACATTTACACAATACTTATAAAATACTATTTGGTTATGCAATATGTTAATTTAAGACATGTATAGGACCCACTGTCTTTGCGAGTTTGGCCAATAAATGAAATTATTAGTTTATCCATCTCAAAAGAGTAAATATGGAAAATTAGTAGTATCTCCTACTTATCTGCCATATGCTGTTAATAGTAAAACATTACCTTTGGACGCTATTCCAACTGGAACAATTTAAGAAAAAATTAGTTTATTATGTTGACTAATTATTTCTATATCACTGTAGTTCAGACAGGTTCTTAATTTTCTGTGGACTTTTGAACTTTTTCTGTAACTTGTATAGATCACCTAAAATATTTCCCGGAATATTTTACAATTTTTTAAAAAAAGTACAGCAGGTCAGTATGACCTAAATTATTCAGTCTGTGACTGAAGCTAAGAACCATCTATTAATATCAATGTAAACAGATCAAGGAGCCTTGAAGGGCACAACACTTTGTCCTGTATCAGTGTTTCTAACTCATCCTCAAACAGTACATTTACTGAATCGTCACAGTGTATTGGCTAAGGCACAGAGCGTACAGGGGATATACAGATTTATTTTGGACTTTTATAAGTCCTGAATTGAGCTTGTCCCATTAATAACTAATATAAAACAAGGGAAAATGTTACCAGATTCTTAGCCTGAAAAAGGCATCATTAAAAGGCATCATTAAAAGTTACCTAGCCTAAGACTAGATTGCACGGCTTAGAGGAAGGAAATCAGAAGACGAGTTTTTACATCTGCAATCAAGACGGGTTTAAATCATGTTTTTCCATCTTGTCCAAGTAAAACAACAACATGCGGTGATGATGAGAAACTGGAATGTTGGGACCACCCATTTCACAATGTCACTTTAAGGACGAAAACGATATGGTGTATGTGGAAAGAGCTTGTTATCCTTAAAATATTACTAAGACATTAATATCACTTTCAGCATTTTAAGCTTCTCAAACCAAGGATTATACTTATTCCATTTTCTTTACTCATACCATGCCTGTCATAAGGGGAGGTTTTAATAAGTCATAATGGGACATAATAAAGTGGGGGTGCTTCCCTCTTCTTTTCTTTTGGTCCTTGGGATAAAAAGATCCGTGAGATGTGTGTTTTATAGCTGGCATTGCCTGTATTTTATATTTGGATTTTTCTCAATCCTTCTTTAGTATATAAACTTTAGTATTTAAACATACTAGGAGTTGAACATCCTGAGAGATATGTAGGAAAAGGAAAATAGATGGAAAGTCAGATATACTCAAGGAAAACTGAGAACTATTTATTTCTTATGTTACAAGGTTCATGATTCTTATAACAAATGCTTAATTTAATCAATCTATGCAGAAATATTTATAGCAGGCTTGGTATGTACCCTCTGCTGTTCCATATATGATCTCCAGGGTGTTCAAGAGTATTCAC
Source organism: Eidolon dupreanum (assembly GCA_028627145.1). Classification (NCBI taxonomy): domain Eukaryota; kingdom Metazoa; phylum Chordata; class Mammalia; order Chiroptera; family Pteropodidae; genus Eidolon; species Eidolon dupreanum. Next base: position 101,209,150 of record CM053506.1, read on the forward strand.
AAGAATTTTACAGTGTAACGGTAGAGTGAAGACTTTTGTATTTGAAACAGTTCAGGTACAGGGAGGTTCCAAAAGAACTGAGTACCTTTGAAAATGCATTAATCAGTAACCGGGGTTTGTAGGAACGTGCAGTCATGATCAATTTATAAAGCAGAGTGTGGACACTTATTCTGTAAAGGGCCAGATAGTGAATACTTTAGGCTTTGTGGGCCAGACATGTCTGTTACAATATTCAACTCTGTTGTAGTTCCAAAATAGCCATACACGATAAAAAAAGTGGATGGGCATAGCTGTGTTCCAATAAAGCTTTATTAACAAAAACAGGAGGCACGATGAACTTGGATCATGAGCCATAATTTGACATCCCCATTATAAAGAAATTCTCCCAGCTCTCTTTATAATTTAATAAATATTCAGTATGTGCCTTTCATGTCACTAGGGCATATGTCAATCACCCCTCTGATGCCTTTGTAATACATCACCTTTGACAACTGAAATGGCAGCCCCGACAGGATTCTTCATTTCTTTAAGGCTGAAAATAAGGATGCAGTACAAACATGAGGTTCTGGGGTATTCTCGCTGGAAAGTTACAAAATGAGATATTTGGGGATCTGGTGGTCAAGGTACAATTCCTTTTGAATCACCCTGTAAAATAAAAAATCAGTGATTAATGAAATATGGAATTAAATAGGAATGCTACAGAGACATTCCAAGTTTAAGTGTAACTTGAAACTCACATATAGAGCACAACTGGTTATTTGGTTTTCTGTAGAGCTCTGACTTCTTCAGATTCTCAGAAGCCAGGTGGGACAGGACCATAGAAGAAAATGAGTGAGTGTTGCATGAGGGAAATATGTGCACACATACACACATGCATATACTTGTAAGGGTATGTGTGTGTTTTGGTTAGGGTGGGAGGAGGAGGAAAAGTGTATGCATATTGATTCAAAGTAGTTCACTACCTGCCAGTGCTTTAACACACCACACGGGTGACATACTCACACCCTCATAGGGTTAGTGCTAGGCTGGAATGATTCTATTCTTACTTTCCTAGAACCTACATCATTTGTCAGTCAGCTCATGCTGATATGTCTGGCCAAGACTCACTATGGTTTGAGGGCAAGGTTGAAACAGCCTCACAATGGAGCTCTACATGGCTCCTTAATTGCTAAGAAACACTGAACATTCATATTACACATTTTTCATTCAATGAGAATATTGTCCAGTGAGGACTGTAGATAATTGTTGGCATTTCCATAAGATACACCAGACATTGTTAAATTTAAAGGTCATTGATAACAATTTGAAAATCTAGAATCTTAACAGGAGCTTACTAAACTATTAGCCAAAACATTTTTATATAACTGTATAGCGTAATTAAATAAAAATTTCTATGCTGCCATTTCTTTAACTTTCATCAAAGAACGCTAAAAGACGCTAATGAACCTGTTTTAGATGAATTCATTCAGCATGTAATAAATCTGACAAGTATTAATTGAGCACATGTTATGTGTACAACACATGCTAGGCCTGGGCTACATGATAAAGATGAAATGTCTCTGCCCAAGCTTAGGCTCAAAGGACAAATGCAGACACACAACCAAGTCTGCCCAAGGGAATAGGTTAGGAATATGCAAGGAACAAGAGATTTAGCAGAAGAGATAAGATTTGTATTCATGTAATATAACTACAAGATAATACGAGACATATGGCCCATAATAGCTAATGAATGCCATCAGAATTCAAAGGGGAAGATGCTCTTTTATAAAATATAGAGATGTGATCAAGGATAACTTTATGGAAAAGGTGACCTTGAACCCTGAAGGAAAGGTAGAATTTAGAAAAACGAAGACCTAGGTAGGAGCAGGCCAGAGAAAGATGAAGACAATAGCATGAGTCAACATACAGAAGTGGCAATATGCATATTCATGTCTCAAGTAAGATAAGTAAATCCTGTTTTGACCAGGTTGTTTAAACAAAGGAAACAGTAGATGAGTGAGAGATAAGGCTGAACAGGTAAGGCAGCACCAGGCTGGAGAGGGCACTGGAAGCTAAGCTGAATCTATTTGGGGATTTCTAAAATTTCTGCTGACAATCGTAATTCATCATGATATATTGTAATTCAGTAAAAAGAAAATCTGTACTTAAAGATATCATACAACTCCAACTCATCATCCAGTCCCTTAAACGAATCCCCCACAAGCTTCTCCCCAATATACTTCATTATATATAATGTACTTATTTATACTTTAATTTTCTAGAATCTAGAAAAGTCGATATGCAGACTTGAACTTAGCTTTAACTTTGGTGCCTTCTTTCCCCATGTTGCTGACATCTAGTAGATACTGTTGGGAAACATAAATGTCAAGTGCAGATGAGTATTGCTACCCAGGCAATAGTCCAAACTGTCATATGAACAGGTCTTGTCTCTTCTCTTAAGTGATATTGTTAGGATGGCCACTGGTTATTTTGCCAGAGCAGGGGGTCAGGAACCTTTCTGATTCCCGAACAGGAGGATATATTACCAATATAAAAAACAGAATGTATAATCACAACTGTTTTCCTTCCTTTAAATCATGGGTGGTTTTAGTCAGACATGTGAGCTGGGCTTAGCGCCGGGGACTGGAAGAGGCCTTCCTCCGACCCTCCTTATTTTCGTGGAACAGAAAGAGGTTCAGAAGAGTGAAGTGACTTGCCTTAGGCGATACAGCTTACTTCTTCTACGGCCAGGAGTAGAACGCACATCTCCTAGATGCTAGTGTTTTTTTTGCATCGAAAGTTACATCTTAGCTTTAAATGAACTTAAACAACAGAGCATTAGTAACCTCTCATGGTGTCACTATGTAGCGGCATTTCTCAAGCTCGGCACTACTGACACTGAGCAGATAATTCTTTGTTGTGGCAGCTTCCTGTGCACTGCGATACAATTACCAGCATCCCTGACTTCTACCCACTAGATGCCCGTATCACCACCCCCGCCCTCCTGGTTATGACAACCAGAAATGTCTCTAGACATTGTCAAATGTACCCTGGGGGGCCAAATCACCTCCTGCTGCGACACCCTACCCCCACCACCTTCCATACCCCACTTACACCTCTAGAATGCATTCCTTCGGAGCCAGTCTGACCTAACCTAAGGGCCTCTTTCCAAGAATCTCATACCTCTACCCTGACAGTACAGGGCCTTCCCCAGGTGTTCTAGTTTCCCCTGTAGGTGTTTACTCCATTGTTGGAATCTAGTTTTTCTAGGTTAGTCATGGTCACAGGTCCTGTCCTCATCTACCCAGTCATTATTTCGGCATGCATTTGAGTGCCTATTACACGCTAGATATTGAGCACTGGGAATGCAGAGCAAAGTCTCCAATCTGCAGTAGTTCAGCCTTCCGGGGGAGATGTACACATAAATGAACACCTGTCAGCCTTAGGACAAGTGTTAAGGGAGTGGTGTGTGCCAGGTGCTGCAGATCAGGGAATACAGTTCATTCACACCGAGGGCGGTCATAGGGCGATGCAGCACAGAGGGTGGCCAAAAGAAAGTGCCATCTACACCGAATCTTCAAGGACGAATCAGAATGAGGTAGAGAGAAAGGGAAAGGCTCACCAGGTAGAGGGAGCAAGGAGGGAGAAAACCCGGCTTCTGGATATCAACACAGGGTGTGAACTGACTCTGGAGAGGAAGCGGGGCGGGGGGGGGGTGGGTCTTGGGGAGCCAATTATACCATGCCAAGGAGTTTGGAATTGATCTCAAAGGTAACTAGAAGCTGGGCGAAAGTGTGTCTGACTTGCGTTTTAGAAAGATTGGAAGTACGGAAAATTACAAATACAGGGGATTTGAAATAAGAGCACAGGCCACCTCAAGATAAACATCGGATGTACTGTCTAGTAAAAGGACGATCGTGCCAGATTTCAGTCTTGCGGATCCCGTCATGGGAGGCATTCTTCTCCTGGGAGCATTGCCACAAAACTGGCAAGAAGAGAAAAGGCCCACGACCATACAGAAGGACAGCCCCCTCCTCCACCCAGGAATGTGGGCAGATAAAACTTTTTACCACCAAGGCAAGAAGAACAACTTTTTCTTCTGTAATCTAGGAGAGGTTGAGTTCCTATGGAAGTTCAAAATATATTTTTCCCAGAAAGAAAAATGACAAATTTTGCTATTTTAAAATACATGGTTCATGTAATTTATTGCATAGGTGTGTGTTGAGTGTATCTGTGTACTGGCTGTTGAACATATTGTTGTTTCTATGGGAATACGAATTACACATCGACTTTCAGAACACAACCCATCTGCCAGCTGTAAACCATGCATGCCTTTGCAGAGACTGTACCAGCACAAATGACAGTAGCGAAATGCTCCACACAAGTTGTGATTAGAACTCTTCCACAGAGAAGGGAGTAGGGGCAATTTAAGAGCAATGCTGCTGGCTACATAAAATGCAAATCGAAGTGAGCTCTATGCAGCTATTCAGGCCCTACCAGGGCTAAGCTGCCCCAGTAGCTATCCTAGGGCTTGGAACATTATCAGGTGCTCTATCAATGCTTGGAAAAGGGAATTAGATACACTGAAATGGTCTCCACACCCACATGCCTCCTGGTTAAAGGAGACTTGAAAAAAATGCTGGTTCCATGAGGCAATGAGATAGGGCGCACAAGAAAGCGAGCAACAGACAGCATGGATTTGCCCAGGGCAGTGAAAGAGAGTGAGCTAGTAAGTCCCTATATCTGTGCTCAAGGGACAGAAACCCCTTCCTCTTAGGAGCAGAGCTGATATGAACATGAGGTATCCTGATTAATTCTCAATGTCAGCAGAGGAGAGTAACTTAAATTAGTGTTAGTTCCAGGACCTGTGACGTTGTCTGAAGAGCTGATTTGCTGATTGTAGCTAAAACATGGAGGCCTCCTAGGTCTTTCTGATTCATCCATTACGCAGAAAGCCCTAGCTTCCTAGAATTCTTCTTACTTTTCATCAAATCTAGCTGAATCTTCTTTCAGAGTGCCTCTGTGTCACTGATGACCTGACCTATCTCTTGCCTCTCTCAGTTTCAATCTACCTCGATCAGTGAGGGAAAATTTACCTTCTTAAAAAAATGTATTGATTTAAGCCTCTTCTCAAAAAACACTTTCGCCACCTTTCAGATGCCTGGGGAATAAAGTCCAAACCATTAGCCTGCCTTTAAGGCCTGCGGAATCCTCACCTGTAAACCACCCCCTTCCCCCAACACCGCTTCTGTATACAAGTAACAAATCCTTAGGGTTCCCTGAATGGGCTGTCCTCATTCCTCCCCTGTGCTTGACTCACACCTCAAAAGTCTAAAATCCCTAATTCCTCTCTCTCTACTTTAAAAGCGCACTTCTGGGGCTGGTCTCACTGAAGGAGAAGTCTGACCTCATTTCAACCTGTGCTCCCACAATCCTCCCCACTTCTTGCATGGAATTATTCTATGCATCTCTGGCTTCCTTATGAAGGGGGTGACTGTCCTGCACTATGTTGCTACCTATCCTCTAGCCATGAGTAACAGTGACAAATGGATGACCCAGAGCCCCTAGAAAGATGCCTGGCATACATCAGGAGCTCAACAATGTGTTAATTTTGAAGATATTCAAGATACTTGACTTTGTAAATTTGAGATTACCACCTACTCCCTCCCTTAAGTCGGGGACTTTCCTCCCCCCCCCACCCCCAGGTGAGAAAAAAGCAGCTAAGTATTTTAACTATGATAAAGTTAGCTTTGATATATAAAAAGCAAAGCGGAACTTCCTCTTTAACCTTTCAAGAAATGAAAACTCCCCAAACCCAGTCCCCCACCCCGCCCTCACTGGTGAATTTTAGATTCCTTTAAAATCACCGCCCTGGGTCACTTTTTACAAAATAAAACTCTGCATCTTTGCAGTTGCAAAGGTAACCTTCTCTCTCTCTAGCCAGCCAAGTCACCAACAAATTCCCCAAGTGAGAAAAAAATGTTTTTAAAAATGGAGGTGTGAGCGTTAAAACATCTACAGGCAGGAAGAGTATATACAACAACAGGTGCTCCTGCAAACGCTTAACGCCCAAACGGACTTTCTGATCGAGCCAAAAGCTTTATAGCCAACACTATATGCTTTAGCTGTTGTTTCAGGGGCTTTTCGATAACAAAAACGCTCCCTCCCCCTTGGCTTTGCCGTTTTTCGCCCACCACTTACTACCGAGTGCGTGTCTGACTTATCTGGGTAATCTCTGTCGCACCCAGTCAACTCGCTCAGCGACCCGCGCCAACACGTTTCCTTAAATCAGAGCCCAGTGGACTCTGCTCCGGAACTACATTACCCAGCGGCCCCCGCTCCCCTCGCAGGAAGGACGTCTGCGCACAAGATACTCAGTTCCAAGTTTGGAGCTTTTAGCTGCCAGCCCTGGCCCATCATGTAGCTGCAGCACAGCCTTCCCTAACGTTGCAACTGAGGGAAAAAATCACTTTCCAGTCTGTTTTGCAAGGTGTGCATTTCCATCTTGATTCCCTGAAAGTCCATCTGCTGCATCGGTCAAGAGAAACTCCACTTGCATGAAGATTGCACGCCTGCAGCTTGCATCTTTGTTGCAAAACTAGCTACAGAAGAGAAGCAAGGCAAAGTCTTTTGTGCTCCCCTCCCCCATCAAAGGAAAGGGGAAAATGTCTCAGTCGAAAGGTAAGAAGAGCCTGTTTGCATTACTTGCAAAAAATGCAAAGGGTTGTGCATGCATTTATGAATGCATGGATGCAATTTTCGCCTAGCGATTGCATTTTTAAGTTTGAGGTTTTCCACAGCTCAGTTGCATTTCCTGTTTAGTATGTGTCTTTTTTTTGCAGACACAGAGAGTTCCTGTAAGGCAGGGCTTGCAGTTCAGCTGTGCATTGACGTTATTTGCATTCTTCTGCTAGGATTACTGAGCTCTTTCTGCCTTTTGCACAGTCAGGAGAGATAGAGCAGGTTGGTAGCGTCTAAATGTGTAATGCTTTATATAATTGTAAAATTCTTTAGTATGCACGCATATTATAAGTAATCTTACGTGCAACAGAAATACAAACTTTTAAAAAGTCTGTGGATGAAGATGAAAGGTAAAACTTGAGTTAAACTAGTAGGAAATTATTGTAATCTTATATTCCTTTGGGAATGAGCTGTTGCTGTGCCAGTATTTAGCTAAATTTCCATTGATAACGCTTTGAACATTAAGCAACTTTTGATATTTAAAGGAAGTAAAGGTGAAGTGTGAATAATAACATATTAAAAAAAAAAGCAGAGAAGTCTTTCTCTTCCGAGGTTTTGCACTTTACGCTAATTGCTTATTGGCTCACAGTATTGAGAAGCAGCAATGAGGACACTGATGTTTTATAAGTCTTTCCATTTAGGAGATGCGTTGCATGGGAGGGGGGATATTGGGAGAAAAACTATACTTTTAAGCGTTATGCCAACATGGGGAGTTTGTTCTGTTTTATTAACAACCATAATTAAATATTTTAAAGTGTAATTGCATATATTTAGTAAGCTGTAATAGGTCAGAAGTTCAGGGTGATGGTTTTTATGTTTTTGTCCTTTTTCTTAAAATTTTCTTTTTTTACACAATGTTTTTTGCAGGCTTAATGTCATGTTGGGGAAGGGATTAAAAAGTAAAATAAAATTCCTGACATGGCATGAGAGAGCAGACGAGGTGCTCTCAGGTGCTCCAGGACCCTAAGTTACTTGTTTCAGAACAAATCCTTTACCAGAGAAAGCATATGGCATATGAGAATGTATGGATTGAAGAGGTGACTTAAGCACCACGTGAGTTAGGCTCCCTGAGGCAAGTGTGCCCTGTAAGTGTGTGGAGTAAGACCTGGTGAGATGAAAAGTGTATCTTAAGCTTTTGCCACTTTTTTTGGAGTTGTCGAACCGCTTTTTAATTCTACCGGGTAGGAATCAATCATACATCTCAGCCTGAGAAGAAAGTGATACGTATTCTCAAGAGTTCAAAGTAGGGATCTGCTTTTCTTTGCGTATTATGGTAGAGTGGAAGTCTAAAAAAGCTAAGAGTGCTGAAGAAGCTAGGGATTAGCAACTTGAGGTGTAGAGGTTCGTGAATATGGGGGAAATCTACAATCTCCTAACTGAGCAGAGAAGTAACAGCTTAGAAGGGGGCATTTTATGCTTTATATATTAAAGGGGTAGCATCTAGTTATTTTGGTATATATTCACTCATTCATTTAGTTCAGTTTATAGATAAATATATTACAATATATGTGTGTACGTGTGTATGTATAAGTTATGTACACACACACACACTGCTCAGGATTTGGGTGCATACAAAAAATTTAAAATGTCGTTTTTTTTCCTTCGGGGAACATAACATGTGGTCTGTGAAAGTATGTATTGCTGAAAGAAAGCAAGTCATTATAATACAAGAAACGTGCATAGATAGGGAAAAGAAATGGCGAGATTGGAGTTTACAGATAAAAGGGATCTTCTCTCTGGGAGATAGGAAGGTTTCATGAGGGAAATGGTGTTATGGTGATCTTATCTTTGGACCCTAGGGTCCAAACTAAATCAGGTTCCTGTTTGCATTTTTGGGGCCATACTTCGAAATAGCTCCCTCCTAGTAGAGCAAGTTTTTGAGGTGATAAGCTAAAAGAGATGTCAGTATGGTACTCTTTCATTATGGGTACGCCCATAATAGATCAGGTACTGGTGGTTCTTCAAATTAGTTCCCATTTATCCAAATAGTTTTCTTAATTGGGTCCTGTCTGGAAGGTACATGTGATGTGGGCATGGGTTCCTGTCTAAAGGGAAAAATTATTGATAGATATAGGTGATCATTTCAGAAATGGCAAAGGAGCCGTGGCCTGGACTTTAAATGTGGAATTGGCCTCATTTGGCTACAGTATTCTCAAATGGCCAAGACATTTTTTTGCAGCACCAAACTTCTTTGTAATACTGTAACCAAATGAAATGGGAGGAAAAGTGAAAGGTGGCTACAACCTCATAGCATTGAAGAATTTAACAACATGTTCAATTCAAGGACCTTTACGAACTTTCTAGATCACTATAATTCGGTTTTACAGACCTCTAATTTAAGGCACAGCAGAGGCAACAGAATTACAGACTCCCTGGGAGCTGGAAGGACTGGATTACTTCTTTCCAGCCTTCCCAACAGTGAGATTCCGAGAAAGAATTTCTTAAAAAGAAATTTTGTTTTCCACTGTTGTAACTTTAGGTGGTATGCTTTTCAGCTTGTTTATATTAGCTGTCTGGGGTTGAGCTGACATTTTTCAAATATTAAAGTGGTAGAATGCCTTTTGAGGAAATCTGAAATGTAAGTTAACAGGAAGGGCACCCAGAAAGTGCAGGAATTCCTGCACTTTACAGGAAGACAGGCTACAGGAAAAATGTGTCATCTACATTACCCTGGAGAGAAAAGCTATTGTTATCAGTCTTAATGATCGGGGGGAAGGGAGGGAGGGAGAAAAGGGAGGGAGGTCATCTGGCATCTTCCAGTTCACCTGAAAATATACAAAAAGTTTGACCCTATTAAAATGTACTCTTTCTCACTTCTTCCTTTATTCACCCTGTAAAAATATTAGTTTATCTTAGTTTAACATAGTAAATATTTACCTATAAAAGTCATTTTAAAATGAAACATTCACCTTTAAAAAATATAGTAGTGGATCAGTCATGCCATGAGAAATGCATGTAAGTAAGGCATAATGCAGAAGCGTGTAGGGAGTGATAGGCAAGGACTTAACCCTACCACGGGGTCTTTGCTTGAAAAGCATTCCACCCCGGGAAATGAAATGTGTCAATTTCTCATTCTGTGCAAATTCCTTTGTTAGGTTGCACCAGACAGACTTGTCATGCTTAGCCCGTAATCTGAGCCAGTATGTTTTATAACCTCGTACATCTCAGGACACAAAATCAGAATAGGTACCTTGAGTTTCCGGAGCTTGTTTGTGTTGGTGCAGCATTGGGCTGCATGTCCGCTGCAGGGGCTTTTGGGGGTCTGTTGGTAGTAAATTTAATACTGGAGGAAATGGTTGAGATTCTCATCTCTTTGTTTTTGCAGATTAGTATTATTATAACTACTTTTCAGTATTTTAAAATCTGAAAGATCTATGTGGAATATTTTTAAAACTTAGAAGAAAAATAGTATAGAAGTAATGCTTCATTATAGAAGCATTTGAAAACAGAAAAGGAAAATAGAAAATAAAAATCACTAGTTACTGCAGTGTACATTTAGCATGTATTCTTTTGGAGTTTTTAAAATTCTATATATGTATATATATGAATAAATCTAAAATGTATATATAATTAATGCCTGTTTAGTTACCTTTTGTTTCACTTATTAATATACTGTGAAATATTTGGACATTCATAGTGTCCAATTCTATTGTATTTCTTTAAATAGAACCTAGTGTTTATTAACTTTTTCAATTAAGGAATAATTAACATACAAAATTCTATTACTTCCAGGGTGTACAACATGATTCAATATTTGTATATATTTGGAACTGATCACAAGTCTAGTTAATATTTATCACCATACATAGTTACAGAATTTTTTTCTTGTGATGAGAACTTTTACGATTACTCTCTTAGCAACTTTCAAAGCTGCAGTACAGTATTGTTAACGATAATCACCATGCTGTATGGTCCATCCCCTTGACTGGAAGTTTTATAACTGAAAGCTTATACCTTTTGACTACTTTCACCCATTTTGCCCCTGCCACCCCCCCACCCCCTACCTCATGGCGACTACCAATCTGTTCTGTGTATCTATGAGCTTGCTTTTATCTTTTTAGATTCCACATATAAGTGAGATCACATGGTGTTTATCTTTGACTTATTTTACTTAGCATAATACCCTCAGGTTCCATTTATGTTGTCACAAATGGCAAGATTTCATTCTTTGTAATGGCTGAATAATATTTCCGTTATATATATTACATTTGTTTTAATCCATTCATTTGTTGATGGGCACTTAGGTTGTTTCCATGTCTTGGCTATCATAAATAACGCTGCAGTGAACATGGGGGTGCTGTTAACTTTTAGTATTAGGGATATTGTCATGATGATCATCCCAGTTCATACATTATTATGTATACTGTGGCCTTAGACTCAGTTCCATGGATATCCAATTTTTTCCCACTCTCCATTTTCTTCTCTACCTTTTAAAAATAGCTTTTAAAATTATTATAAAATGACATGCACTCACTGAAAATAAATTCGAACCAAGGAGAAATCCATAATAAGAAAATAATCACTCAAAGCCATACCACCCAGGGCTAATTATTATTAACTTTTTTGATGACTATCTCTTTGCATTTGTACATACATACATATATACATACATATACGTGCTATTTTACACACTGTAGATGACATTTCGCAACTTTATACTCTACCATGTATCTTGGATATCTTTCCATGTTAGTACACATGTATTCTTTTTAACAATTGCTTATTTTAATTGGTAAGAATGTAGCCATTTAATCACTCTCCCACTGGGCTTTCACGTAGTTTCAATTTCTTTTTTACATCTGTAAATGAAACTTCAAGGAATACTTTGCACGAATATCCTTGCACATTTGCCCTATTATCTCTTTAAGATGAATTCCTAGAAGAGGAAGTGCTAGGTCAGGGGGCATGGGATATATTGCCAAATTGCCCTTCAGAGAGCTAACACTAACTCTTATTCTCACCAGTGTTTTCAACTGCCCGTTCTCTCCTTTTAAGCATCATGGTAAAAGGTGCCAAATAAATTACTCTCCGGAAAGGTGATCCTTATTTTTCCTTCATCCTGGGTAAAGTAATTTGAAAAAAAATCTCTGCCAGTTTAATAAAAGGAATTAAGGCTTTACTCTCGTTTGCATTAATAAAGAAGTTGCATTTTTCCCCCTTTTTAAACATTTGCGTTTCATGTATTTGAATTTTCTCATAAAATGTATCTTTAAAATTTTAACTTGGGATCAGATTCTTTTCAGAGTTAGGCCAGAACATTCCAAAATTGCAAAGCTTAAGTAATCATGGGTTGAAAGTTGGGTTTCATGCATGTAAACAATTTAATTCTCTGGTGAATTCTAATTTTAATTTTAACCAAAATGTGTTAAGTAAACATCACATATTTTATAAACTTATTTTGTTACATTGTCTATAGCTATCCAGACTCATGAAAAAAAATAAGAAAAATGTAATGATCTGATAAAAATTCCAGTTTGGGAAGTGACTTATTTCTGGACATTACTGCATTTTCTCTATCTCTATCTTCAGTTATCTCTACAGGCAAAAGTAGTTTTTCTTTAGTTTCATAAGTAATTATTACATTGCACATGGTTGTGTTATGTGCATGATTGCAAAATAATTTTTTCCAGCTTCACGTGCAATGTCTAATCATAAAAGTGGTTTACTGTATTTTATTAGACTTTTTAGAAGAATTAAGGCCAGGATCCACTTAGATGACCTCACAAGTTAAATAAGTCAGTCTCACGCTTAACATACTCTTAACATAGCCTTCCTTAGTAAATGTGCTTATAAATGCATCCTCGTATAAGTGATAGAATTTAGAGCTATGAAAGGAGTTTAATAGTCCAGGCATCTCTTTTAACAAATGAGCAAACCGATGCCTTGGACACAGAGCTAGAAGTAGAATTTATGTTTCTCGATTCTCTGTCCCAAAATTCTTTTCACTAAACCTCACACAGACACTAGTAGTCCGTATTTACAGAACATTTTTTTCTTCATAATCTTTAGTATATTTCACATTTTTTGTTTTGTTTGTTTTTGTGGGCAGCAGACTGGCAAGGGGGACTGATGGGACAATCAGTAGGGGTTCTTTTTCTGTGCCCAAGAAATGGTGATATGTGAATCATGGTGGTGGGTTTTTTACCAGTTCTCTGCCAAAGGATATTTTGCAAATGCTCTCATTGTAATTCTCATTGCCTACACTATACAGCTGCAAGTTTTAACCACTGTAATTGTTGTTTGCCTTTTTTGGACAATCTCTCAAAGCCCCTGCGGGGCAGCTAACGTTTCTCCTCATACATCTTTGCAACTCTCTCCACCTCTTTTAGCACTGTGTTTAGATGATCAATAAATGTCTGACGATGAAAGTATTTTTCATCAGTAGAAATCTCGATCGTTTTTTCCCCCCCTCCAGTTCATAAAAGGTTCGGGGTAACTAAATTATAATGTGATTTTCTTCCTGCGCTTCTTTGCTCACGTTAACATTCCCATCATATCTTTGCTCGATTATTTGGAAATTGCAAGGATAGCATAAGAAGCCATTTAAGATGGCTCGAGAAGTGTCATTTCTCCTACTAATGCCCCCTAAAACAGATTTAAAGGTTGCACGATCCTTGGCGAAATAACTTTCCCTTTAAAAAATATGCCTATGAGTTGACTAAAGAATCTAATGGGATAAGATTGAAGTGAATTCCTCCATCCTGTGCTGGTCTCAGGGGTTGGTTTGTAAGTCACCTCTGAACTTGAGCCTCTGAAGGGTTGTCAGAGATAATCTGAAAGTTTTTAACAGCTGGCTGTCCTGTGACAAAACAGGGAACTTTGCATGGATAACCCCCAAGTGAAACAATGCTCCACTTCCTCCTCGACCACTGCCCATGTCACGCCGCCCCCTTCCCCCCTGGGTGGTGTTTCCCACTGTCGCCTGAGATTGTCTTCCTTCCCCGAGCTGGTCCACACCGTTTGGTATGCTGTCCATAAAACCCGTTCTTTCTACAGTGAGAAGGATGTTCAGGTTATAACCTACACGCAGGAAATCCATCATAAATCATGTAAGTTGGCCAACTCAGTTTTGATTTGAAGCGTTAAATAAGCACTTGCTGGAACCCTTGTCATCTGTTTTATTTTCTACTCCGTACATCGCTCCTTAAATCAAATTGAGATCAACCTTTTTTTTTTTTTTTTTTTTATAGATCCTTAGCTCCAGATTTCGATGCTGATCACAACCCATACTCCCACACCCAGTGCTGTCATGGCTTATTTCATGTCAGCCACTCTTCATGTATTATGCTTTTGAACTTCACATAAATCCTATGGTGACAGATACTGTTATCATTCATTTACAAATGAAGAAATTGAGGCTCACATCAGTTAACCCACTGGCCCGTGGCTGGGTAGCCAGTAGGCAGCAGAGGAACGCAAAGCCAGGCCTGTCTGACCACAGGCCCCATCCTCATAACCATGGGTCAGCAGATTGCAGCCTAAGGGCTAAATCCAGCCCTACCTGTTCTAAAGCTCAGCCTGTGGGTTAAAATAGTTTGCACATTTTTAATTGGGAAAGAAATCAAAAGAATAACATTCCGTGACACATGAAAATTATATAAAATTCAAAGTCAGAGTCAACAAATAAAGTTTTATTAGAACACAGCTATGTTCGTTCATTTATACGTTACTCATGGCTGCTCTCCCTCCCGCTGCGGTAGAGTTGAATCGTTGTGATGGAAACTGTCTGTCTCACAAAGCCAAAATATTTATTGTCTGGACCTTTTCAAGAAAAGCTTGATAACCTTGCCCTTTATGACTTGACTCAATCATGGCCTGGAGTCTTTTCATGACGGGGCCTCTGTATTAACATTCCTCTTCAGCTTTAATTGGAAGTTGTTAACCTGGATAACTACTCACTCGCTCCTCAGCCAGCGACCTCTGGGGCCCACCCACAGGAAACGTCTGAGTGGTGTTTCTCCTGGTTATGAGATTCGTAGGCCATTGCTCATATCCGCCGAACTAAGCTACCGGTCTCCTTTAGCCCATCCTGGGGTCCTTTCCCCACAGCTGCACTCTTCCTGTTTGCTTTATAGTTCTTTACTTTTTCCCCACCCCCCCCCCTTGAGAAGCTGCTAATTCGTTCTTCTCTTTGTCCCTTCGTTCTCCCCTTCTTGATTCTATATTTTGTTTAAAAAGCAAATACACTAAAAAAAAAAAAACTCTCAAGCCACCACTGATGCCTGGCTTTGCTGATTATTATTCTGGTCCAGCTCAGAGGTTCCATCCTTTCTTTCGTGTGGTGTAAGGATGAGAAGACACCCTCCTTGGTACCCAGACGTTTCTGGTTATCATCTCCCACAAAGGTTCGAGCCATTTTTCCACATCGCCCTGCCCAAACCCTGGGCTAGACAGTACTTTTGGAGGGTATGAGTAGTACCCTTTTGCTTACAGTCACTTAATTTGTGGGTATTGTGTGTATTTAGGAGGGAAGGTCATGGTGAAGTTTCTGAAAATGAAGGAAGGAAAGGGTGAGAGTGGAAGCCACCTGAAGACAGTGGCTTTTGTAGGATGGGCCTAGATCTGTTCGCTGTATCTGGAATGAGGTAAATTTAAGTCATGTACAAGGAGTTGCGGATTCCTGCCATCCCAGATGGGAACACTATTGCAGATTCCTTCTACATTCCAGATACTGTGCTTAGTGAGTGATCTCATTCTCTTCTCTAGGACCTGGTGAGGTGATGCCACATTTTGCATATGAGCAAACTGAGGCCAGAGAGGTTAAGGAACTTGCCTTAGATGTTAAGGCTGATAGTAGCAGAGCAGAGGCTTTAATCAAGGTCTGTCTGACCCCATAACCTCAGCTCCTGGTTACTTCACTAGAGTTGTCACTCCATAATACACTTATGAACCTATTACCTAAAAGACATGGTTGGGGACAGAACACGTGAATGGATCCCGTGGGAATTTGGGCGTACCAGGGCCAGGAGTGGGAATTGGGAGGGGCTGACCTATGTCTGCTTATATGTAGGCTCCTTTTGACATGTTCTTTTAAGTGTGTCTTGATCATAGAATACTGAGTTTGACTCGTCCTGACTGCTAAGGTTGAATTCCAAGTACAAACTGAAGGAACCTGGTTATAATTGGTTTACTGATAGACACTGATCTGTACAGACCAGAAGTTTATGTTAAATATCAGCAATAAATACTGATTCTATTAGCTGTCTTATAGATTGTAAGAAAGGAGACCCAAACTTTGCGTGTTTCCCTACGTAGCTAGGTTAAATTGTTTTAAAACAGTAACAAGAGTATGGCCGGTTTGGCACCGTACCTGCCTAGAGAAATACTACAGCTCCTTTTTGGCTTGGTGATTTCTTTTCTTCCTGGTTATTTCTATGTAAATGTAACAAACACAGTTTCCTTGAAATTGTGAATGAGTCTGTGTCTCCACTGTTTTCCTCTTGTACTGGACAGTGCAGAAGGAACCAGAATTACTTCTTTTTGTGGTAGAAGAGGCAGTGGGGTTTGGGAATGAATTTTCTCTTTAACTGAAGGATTCTTTCTCGGTTTTCTCACCAGCCAAAGCAGCACAGTGATACCTATGCTTGAGTCGTTTCCCATGATCCTGTGCTGAAGCCATGTGAAGAGATAGATGGACTTGATGTTAAGCGACAGGTTATTTATTCCCTTTCTCTATCCTCTGTCCTCCAGGCCCACCTGGGAAGGGTAAACTATAGATAAGACTAAGACTAGAATCTGAAGAACCAGTGGGAACAGAATGATAAAGAGCATGGCAGTCATTTTACAGTGACTATTCAGAGACAGCCTTTCGGTAATATTCGAAAATGTTATAAGCATATTCTCTCCACCCAGACTCCTTTGCCATTTGAAAAAAATAATCCTAAAGACTCTGAACATACCTAAAGAGAGAATTTGGATAAGGGGTTTGTTCAGATCAATTCAACAGATTAATTTCTGATCTGTCCTTATGACATTTAAGACATTGTGGTAGGTGGAACTAGACAAATGCATTCCACTCCACTTTTTCACTTACTAGATATGAGCCTTGAAAAATCTACTTAACCTCTAGCTTCAGTTTCCTCACCTGGATTGTTATGAAAATTAAGGTCATATATGTACTAGCTCTGCCCAGTGCTCGGCATTCATTTATTCGATAATTATTTATTGAGTGCACATCTGCGTTTGAGGCATTGTGCTATATAGTAAGCTCAACATGAACATAGATTTGCTTCATTCTTCTTTCCCTCTGGCCCTTAAGAAATGTATAGTCTAGTAAGAGGTAAGAAAAGCACAGACATGTGTGGAATACAAGCTAGAATGCTAGATATGCTTGGAAAAGAGGTACTATGAGTTGGGAGGTCTTATGGAAGAGAGAGAGATCAGGAAAGGTTTTACGATGACTGTGGAAGTATCAACATGATTTTCTGAGTTGATGAAGAAATTGTGTCTTAGATCCCAAATAAGTATGAGAAGGGGTCTTGATTTCAAGTATCCAGGAGCACTGGTAGAATGAAATATAAGGCAGAGCAATTTCTTAGAAGAATAAGAGAGAAGATGCCCTGGCAAAATACTGGACCTTAAAAGACCTTATTCGTGTTTTCTAAAAATTTCCTTTTTCTTAGCAAGCTATATAACGTAGTTATTGCTTATAATCACAATAGGTTAATAAATGGAGTATATCATATCTTGTACTTTTAGGTGTTTTCGGATTGTGGAAACTCCAGGAAATCTAGTGGTTAATAGTTAAACAAGTATATCATCATATCGACTGGGTTTATAGGCACACTGTAATTATATAAGCAAGCTGTTGGTTCAATAATCAGCATCTAGCTAAGTCAGGGAATATTTTCCAGAGCATGGCCACAGCTGTAATTTTCATTTTTCATAACCTGCCAACCTGCCTTTTCCATTTCTTCGTGCTTTTCCCTTTTCTAGAATCATCTGAAGTCGGTGAAGGAGGAAGAAAACTGTTCAATGTACTTCTGCATTCTCGTTTTACGTACTTTAAGAGCAGGGCTCCTGATGGGCATTCTTTGTTTTACCAAACTTACCTTCTCAGGCGTGATGTTGGATACTGGCAAGGAAGTTCATAAATTTTGGGGAGCGTATTTTTAATTTCAGAAAAATTCCATTTAAAATACAAATATATTTAATATAATCGATAGGTCGAGTGAGTTTTTCTTACATTATCTTGGTTTCAAAAACACAGTGACGTAAGCTCTAGAGCTTACAATAGGTTGTTTCTCAGTGTAACTTTTACTTAGTCGCCTTCCTCAGCGACTTTATGCAACGCAGGGTCAGTAAAGTCATCCAGCGTCTGGCAAGCCGCAGGCAGTTTTGGCCTCACCTTTCTGTGCAGATGAAGAGGTCGTATGACCCAGGCAGGTAGATGGGACCTGCCAGCTATATCCTTGTGTTCAACTGGCTTGCGGAGTCTTCTTGCTTGCTTGGGACTTTGTTCTTGAATGCTTGAGCTTCTGGTTTCATAGGTAAAGTAGCGGGGGAAAAAAATTGCAGATTTAGTTCTGCTTTAACAATGAAATTGAGAGGTTTTGATGCTTTAGGCTTAGAATAGCTTTTTCAAAGTTTCATTTTTTTTTTTCCCCCCGATGCGATCTAAGAACAAGGGAGTCAGTGTTAGCCAGGTAGGGAGGGTGCGGAGGGGATGGGTAGGGGGCAGAGGGCTGTATATTTCTTGGTTGAATAACAGACCTATTGACAAAATTAAACGATCTGCGCCTAACACTGTATTAGGTGAGCACAAAGATGAAGAGAAGCTCTCACGGTTTAGCAGGATGTATGTCTGTTTGCTAGAGGTGCCTTAAAAAACGACCACCAATTGGGTGTCGCCCACCACCGAAATGGAGTGTCTCACCGTTCTGGAGGCTGGAAGTCTGAGCTCAACCGGGCCACAGGGTCGGTTCCTTCTGAAGGCCGCAGGGGGAAACCTGTCCCACGCTTTCCGTGCTTTGCCGACAATCTTGGGCATCCCTGTCCCTTGCAGACGCGTGGCCCAGGTCTCTGCCTTCGTGTCCGCATGGTGCTTGCTCTCCCTGTGTGTGTTCCCGTGTCACATTCCCCCTTTTCACGAGGACACCAGTCGTACTGCCGGGAGGGCTGACCCTCACCCAGTGTGATCGCGTTGTAACTTAATGACGTCCGCACTGGCCCGGTTTCCAAGTAAGGCGCATTGTGAGGCGCTGGAGGTTAAGACTCAACCCAGGGATGATGGGGGGCGCATTCGACCCGTTACACGGGTAGACGGACATGATGCCACTCGGCGATGTGCATGGAAGTTTTTGTACGAGATGCAGGTGGGAAAAGGAGGAAGGCGAAGGGCGTGCCTTCACTGGAGAATCGGTGGAGGGAGCACTCGGTATGATGACCTTTCAGTGCGGTAAATAAGCAGGTAAAAGAGAGCCTACCATCTGGTCCTTGAGCAGCCTACCTGCTCTTTCTCCTGCTTTTCTACAGTTGATGACAGACAGACTGGATGCTTCTGAATGGTGTGTGTGTGTGTGTGTGTGTGTGTGCGCGCGCGCGCGTGCGTGGCGAGGCTGGGCTGTTAATTTCGGAAGCCCGCTGGCGCACAAACGTGCTGTTGCTGTATCGATTCCCCAAACTGATCAGTGTTTAGTGGTAACGAGACAGCAAAACAGCCTCGGCCGTGTCACAGCGGCTTTCATGGATACAGAAGAGGGGCTCGGAGTTTGAGGGGAAGGGAAGGGGCACGCTCCCCTCTCTAACAAACGGTTCTGATCCTAATGGAACAAAGCTAAAGAAGGAACGGGAGTAAGAATCAAGGGTCTGTAGCCAGGCAGAGCTTGTTTTTAGAAAAGACCTGTAAGCCTTAAAACAAAAAAAAAAAAAAAAAAAAAGCAAACAAAAAACTGTACTTCTCGAGCATTACCAAGCTCTCGCGATATCGATTGTTAATGCAAGGTCTTCTCAACTGTGTGTATACTTAATGCAGTTAATAGGCAGTTTTATTTTCTTAATGTGGTCTGGGTATGTTTAGCATAGAATTATGCATAAAAATACCAGGATGAGCTTCAGTAAGAGGGAACAGTGAGGGATAAAATTGTCAGGACATGTTGCGTAAAGTGGTTGGGGGTAAGGTCAGTGGGAAGGAACCTTTCCAGCTTAGAACAGATATCCATCACCTGTCAAATTGTCCTGCCAGGGTGTTGCCGGTGGCATGTTTCAAGTGCAGCAGGGGCCAAGCGGGCAACCCAGAAAAAACCGCAGGAGGGTAAGGCATCTTTTAGGGCTCAGTGGATCGTCCTGGGAGTGGTGATCCGAACAGCAGAGCAGGTAGGCAGCAGAAGTGAGGCAGAGAGTCAGGAATTGGCTAAGTCAACCTGCAAGGGGAAGAGAGAAATTAAAAGCAGGGAGGTCAGTCGGAAAGCAGGGATCCAAGAGCGAAAGGGTCTAGGCTACTGGGCACAGGACTCAGGCATGAATATACTTTATATTCCATACGAGCCCTACATGTGAGACATGAATTATCCCCCTCACCTGCTTCTTCCAGCTTCAGAAGCAGTCTTTGTTCCTCTGGCTATTGTGTGATGATGATGCATAAGAGGAGACCTGGGTGTAGAAGGATACTCAGAAAAAGAGCCACAGAAACTCGCTCGGGGCTTGTTTAAAACAAGCCCAGACGCATCTCCACACTGAGTAGTACCTGCACACAGCCCTCTAAACGGGACCAGCAGAGTCAGAGGAAAACAGGAAAGAGAGAAGCAGCTGGCGTGTCAGGCCATTTGGCTTAAGGCTGAATGAAACCAGCTACTGGTTTTTCTCTCTCAGGTTAGGAGATTCAACAGAGTCTAAGGGGCAGAAGTGGCCCTGCGTCCTGCCAGTTCCACGGCAGTGCTGGCGGAGAGCCGCTGGCACCCTGCCTTCTTGAAACGGTATCGGGGACATAGACAGTCTTCGCAAAAGCAACGAGGCGGTATCAGGAACCTGTACTCTCTCCATTCCCTTCCATCCAGCATTTCCGTTTATGAGAATCTATCCTGTAATAGCCAGTGATTTTTGTTGAATGCCTACTCTGTGCAAGGCTTTCTGGTCAGCACTTTATTTCTTAGCTCTACTCTTCATAAAAACTGGAGGGGTAAGAAAAATCACCCCCATTTTACAAAGGAGGAAATTGGAACTCAGGTTGATGACTTGCCCGAGATCATACAGGTAGGTGATGGTTGCAGAACTGGGGTTTGAACGTAGTTCTTTTCAGTTCCAAAGTTCATGTTTTTCTGCTATGTGTAACTGGCACGTCATAATAGTGAAAAATAGAAACACCCTATTGCATAATAATAAGGATATCACATAAGTTACAGATACCTACCTGATGCAATTGGTTATAAAGAGAGGGGGGTAATAACATTACTGGAAAGATGCCCATGGCCCAGGGAGAGTAAGTAAAAATATACCTATATATATATTACATATGTATATGTAATATATATGTATACATATGTATATATATGTGTATGTGTTTGTGCATTTGTGTGTGTTTTACCTCAAATCAAAGTATTAGAATTTCACTGAATTCAATTGCAGGAGGTACTGCTGAGCCTGCATTTCCTGACTCCCTCTTTCTCATCCTCTCCCTTTACTGGGGCCCTCATTCTGCTTTTCTGAGTCTTTTCTGCTTTCCCTGGCAGATCAGGCTTTTGCTCACTCATCAATATAATATGAACATGGTTTAAAAGAGCTGCTACCAGCCCTGCATCTATACGACTTTGTAATTTTCATACCCGCCATTCTTTGATTAGTGACATTCTCTGGTCTCAGATCAAATTCTCTCTCTCTCTCTCTCTCAGAAGAAAAAAACAGTTTTTTTGTTCTGATGACAAGTGGCCGCTTGGTTGGCTGGACCCAAGTCAGGTGTTTATCCCCATATACACGAGGGGTGAGTCCCTGGCCCACTGGCCACTTAGAGGTACTGTAGAAACAAGGTTATAAGTGAGACAGATAAAGGGATTGATACAAGAAAGCCAGAGGGAAGGAGATACATGAAAAAATGAAAACAATAAATCTGGCTACTTAAATGTGAATGAAGCTCTGACAGTATCGTAACCTGTGGTGTTATTTGATTTTTATATTTGTGTACTATTAATCATAAAGAACTTGGCTCTTAAGGAAGGTGACACATCTCTTTAGATTCTCTCTGTGAGAGGAGGAGGCCCAGACGGTATCCTCTGCCGTTTGTTCTGCTGCTGGTTGCCTTTGTAAGGAGGCCATCTGAGCAGTAAAAAGAGCATTATTATATCATTTGGTGAACAAACAGTCAGTGCCCTTGAACCAAAAGAACAACACAGAAAAGGTGCACTGGTGCTCTCTGATGGCTGAGTGACAACTACAAGGTTAGTGTTCTGATGATGTGACAATTGCCGAGGATATGTGCTATAGAGTCTGGGCGGTAGAGAGCTGGCAAGATGCAAAGAGTTTCGAACCATGAAACGTTAACAGCTAGCAGGGACCTTGAAAACGATCCAAGCTGAACATCTCACTTTATAGATGAAGCAGTTACGATTGGGAGAGATTAAGTAACGAAAGGCCGAGGTGATGGCGAGCTAGGTCTGGAAGGCAGATCTGGGCTGTTAGCATCCCAGGTAGATCTTGATGCTAAGCCAACCTTTGACTCTCTAGGGAGCCCTTATAGTCTTCCTTTAAAGACAGAAACTTAAACCCCTGAGGTTTAAAGAAAAAAAAATAAATGAGGTTACCAGGCATGGTGGAAATCGAGACCTCTGTTTACTCCGTGGTCATCGGATGATTGAATGGGTCTGTTCAGTCGTGCATGCAGCCATTCATCCATTTAGTCATGCCCCGAACATTGATTAGATGCTTCTCAGTGTTGTTCACAGCGAGGTACCAGGGACTGTGCAGAGAGATGATGTCTGCTTGCAAGGAGCTCCCATCTGATGGCAGACAGACGTGTGTATCAACATTTGTGATCTAGTGGTAGCTCAAAGGAAGAATGAGTAATTGCTTGGATCTTGGAAAATGAATGCGAGAGTTGGAGATCAGGCGTGGGGAGCCAAAGCAAACCCGGCTTTGGTCTGTGGGGCACTGTGAAGTAAGTGGTACTAGTGTTCAGGAAGTCCTAAAGCCTGTGTGTTTGGAATGTAGGGGTCATCTAGCAGAGCGGAGAGATGAGGTAGGAAAAATAGGCAAAGGTCAAGGTATGGGAGGCCTTGCGGTTCAGGAGGCATTCACAGCCTGACTCAGATACACAGTGTGAAGTACGACTGAGGGAGGGTTTCTTCCAGCAACTATATTTAATATAATTTTGTTTTTTAGACTCAACTATGCTTCTATGTCCCCTAGCAACAGGTTTTGTTAATATTCTGAGCTCAGTATGAAATGGAGAGCCAAAATGGCATTGAAGAGCTTTCCTTTGGCAAGTCTGTGACTGAGCTTTCTTTATCATTTAGGGGAGGAAAAAAGATATCAACCTTGATAGGGAAGAGAGCTTTCAGGGGTTGACTAGTATTGAAGGCAGTATTCTTTAATTGCCATTTGATGACTCAACTCATAATGACATTTTGTTGGCATATCACCAACTTACACTTGCCTCTGTTCCCAGGGCATGCCTTGAGGTCTGATTATACGGTTTTCATTCATGTGGGCCTGTCTCCCACCCTGCTTTTTGTGTGTGTTTTTAGCTAACTCATTTGACATTCCTGCCTGCCCACACGCAGGGAGCTTGTCTGCTCACCCTGGTTTGCTTCTTCCATGAGGTCATGCGCGTGCTACTCACATTTGAGGGCCTGCTGTTCTGGACGTTTTACAGGACGGAAACCTCAGCCTTTGTGTCTGAGAGCCGTAGATTCTACCTGTCGGGACCTTTGGAAGCCAGTGTTGTTCTCCGAAGGTTCTGGAGACTTAATAGAACTTCCGTGGGTGGGGCCGGCTCCTAGGTGATGATGAAAAGCAGAACCAAACCTAAGGTGGTCTCTTCCGCATTTCATAAAGCAGCTGCTATTATTTTTCAACTTTATTATTTTTTTAAACGGATGATTTCCGAAGTATATCTACAGCCTTACATAGTTCTTAGCAACAAATCAGAGAAAAAATCTTAAACAGTTATTTGTATTTTTAATTAGATTTGTGCTCTCATTTACTTCATCTAACCTCCCTGGGCCTCAGTTTCTTCTTCTCGTAACTGGTCTCTACATTCTGTTGTTTTAAAGAAATGCCTCATTTGATTGGGAAGATATATTAAGGCTGAAACATGAGGAGGATGCAGAGATATATATGGTGCAAATATAAAATTAAGAAGGACGAATGCTAGCAGATGAGGTATTTCAAACATTTCACCTTTCCTCCATTCCAGTTGGGCTTGAGAAAATCACCCATGGTTTTATTGTTTTTGGTAGATGTTTGGAAGAAATCAACTACTTAAATCATACTCGAATAGTAACCTGAATTTATGTATAACTGGATCCTTGTTTATCTTCCAAAGTGTACTTACCCATTTTCATTCTGCTAAGAATAAAAGGTCAATAATGGAGCTCGAAGAAGAACTTGTTCTTTATATGAATTATAAACACGAGGCTGCATGACCAAGACAGGTTATGAAGTCTTTGAGAAAAGGACAGAATCAGCTTTATGGGTTGATTTAGATCTGATGGTCCTAAAAGTTTAAAAAAAAAAAAAGCCTGAAATATATTCCGATCATTTGGAGTTGATTTAAAAATTAGATGTGCTGCCAACAGTGTTAGATTGTTAGACTGCAAACAACACTTTCAAAGAAGTGAACAGCTGTCACACTTCTCTGTCCTCTGTAGAGATTTAGCCTTGGAAAGATAACAGGTTTGCAAATTAACAGATCTCATCTAAATTCCATCCTTTTACCCTGGAGTTTTTGCCACCCCCTCCAAGAGCACAGTCCTTTGATTCTCTTGATCCATAGAGCATCTGCTTCCTTTTTCTCATTGTTGGATGTGCTAGTTATCAGGCTGTCTTAAGATGAGAATTAATTAATGAAGAAATACTGTCTTTTTTTTTTTTTTTAGTTTTTAAATAACGACTGTACCGTAAATATTCTGCACGTATTTTTATAAATGACTGGATGGGGCTTTTGCTCTGGTTCATTATAGGATGGAAAGAATTTTTAGAAACACTTTTTCATTTTGTTTACTGTTTTATCCTCAGAACCAGGCGTAGTAGGTGCTCAAGAAATATTGTTTGAATAAATTATTTATTAGCAGTGTACAGGGTCAGCCTTCTGTTGACTTGTAGAGTGCACTAAGGTGGTCTTTGGTGAATTCAGTCTCCCTTTTTTTAGCCTTTCTTCTCACTCCTCAAATGAGAACTTCTTATCAAACCTGCAGAATTCTTATGCATCTTTTATACACACACACACACACACACACACATACATATACATATATGTATATATATGTATATTTTTTATTATGGTAAAATACACATAATATAAAACTCACTATTTCAGTCACTTTACAACACACGTTCTGTGTTTTCTCGTATAGCCGCGAGGTTGTGCAACCACCACCACTACCCTCTAGTTCCAGAACATTTGATCACCACAGATGGAAAGCAGTCACTCCCATTTAGCAATCACTCCCGGTTCCCCAGCCCCTGGCAACCACTAATCTACTTTCTGTCCATGGATCTGCCTACTCTAGAGATTTCCTATGAATGGAATCATGCAAAGTGTGGCCATTTGTATCTGGCTTCTTTCACTTAGCATAATGTTTTCCCTTCAGCCACATTGTAGCCAGTACCAGTGTTTCATTCCTTTTCTATGGCTGAATAGCATTCTCTTGTATGGGTAGGTCACTTTTTTCTTTCTTTCTTTATATTTTCTATCAAAATCTAGCATCTAGGGAACTGCTTTAAAAGTAGTCAATAAATTATCTATAAATGTAGTTAATAGAACATCAAAATTTATCCAGGGGACTTTGCCTCTTGAAGTGGCAAACAGTAGTAGGTTTCTAATGGTGAAATCTCAGGGATGGGGAGATATTGTCAAGAGGTCAGGGGACTTTCTCAGTCTGTTGCATTACGTATTTATGAATATCTGACTTCTTGGAAGGCCAAGTCCCCCAGTGGCTATGGGACTGAAAAGGCATTGTAAAGGGTATATGGGGACGAGGCTTAGTTGTTAACCGTTGCCGGCATTTCCCTGGGCCTGGCATTTTGTTTGTTGTTTTGGTTTGATTTTGAACCAGGCCCTCTGCTAAGCTGTCTTACACACATTATCTCATTTAATCTTTACAATAATTATATGGAATAGGTATAATTTTTATCCACATTTTATAAATGAGTCTGTAAATGAGATGTTGGAAGACTAAATACCATAACTGAAGTTTCGCGCCTAGTAAATTGTGGGGGAAAAACTCACAGTCATGTCTAGCTGTCGCGTGAGCTTCGAACCGCAGCACGGCAGGGGCTTGTGAACTGTGGCCCACTGTGTGTTTTCGTACAGCCCGCAAACTAAAATGGTTTATACATTTTTAAATGGTATAAAATCAAAAGAAGAGTATTTCATAGCACGTGAATATTATATGGAATTCAACTTTCTGTATAGCCACACTCATTTGTTTGTATAATATCTCTGATTTCGTGCTACAATGGCAGAGTTGAGATTTTTGGGCCAGAAACTGTGGGCCACAAACCCTAACATATTTCCTATCTGTCCCTTTATGGAACAAATTTGCTTGTTTCCTCATCTGTAAAATGGAGGCAGGAAAAGAATTCAATTAAATTATTCTTCAGGCCCCTTTGCGCTTTAATGTTCTGAGAATTACAGGGAAAGTTGTTTAATCTGCTTTCCTGTGAGGTCTCCGCTTTGTCTCCCTTCCTCACTTTCAAGATGAGTTTGCGTCTTTGAGAAAAACATCAGACCCATCTAAATAAGACATGCCTCCGGCATACACCCATGTGCTGACCTTCCATCTCTCTCTGCATCTGTCCCTTCATGGCTTCATTTGTTCCGAGTAATAACAAGGTCACCATTTATTGGATGTCTGTGATAGTCAAACACTCAATGGGATTGTGAAGAAGCCTCTAAGATGATAAAGTCAGGTTTATCCTGTCTTATTTTAGGGATGAGAGAACTGAAGCTTGAGGGGAGGGGGACGTCAAATTACTTCTCTCGGACATGTCAGTTAAGAAGCTGTGGTACCAGAGATTGAACTCCAGTCTTTCTGATCCCAGGGCCATTGCTTCTCTTGAGTGATGTTACCTTTGCTTTCTGAGTACCTAAAGTTATCTCCCCCCCGCACACACGCTGCTCCCCATTCCTCTGTGTATGCCCTCCTCAGCACCCCCACCCCACCTCACCCTGTCTCCTGAAGGTCTTTTTTAGGTTGAACTTGCACAGGGGGAGGACAACATTCTCTGGGACCAGCTCTTCTGACCATACCTGCCAACCCTACCCCAGCCCTCACCCTATATGAGGTTCCACTTCTCTTGGGTGTATTTAGGGCAAAAAAGGACAAATTAAATCTGGTTCTGCCACTTGCAGCTGTGTGACCTTGAATACTTCACTAAATCTGAGTGTCCACATCTGTACAATGGGATGATCATAATAGCAACCGCAGAGGCTTGATTTGAGAATTAAATGAGATCGCTTAACACATTATACTTAAACATGCCTGGCACCTAATGGACACTAGGAATTGTAGCTCTTGGTCTACTAACTATTATTTAAAACAGTATTTTCGATCCTATTGCTCAGTTGCAAGACCCAGAGTTACCCTATTTGGTTTTCTAGGGTGTTTTCTTGTCTTTTTTCACCCAAACTGTCCACATTGTATTCAGCTTATTTTTTTACTTCCTTAAGTGCATTCTCTCCTCTAGTCAGCCTCTTATCTTTATTTTCCTTTAACTTATCTTACCCCTCCCATACTTGGTGCCTATTCTTAGATTGGCCATTCTTCCCTCCTTCAAATCCTGCCTATTTGTCAGGCCTCAGCTCAAGTGCCAGACCTATCCTCCTGTGACCTATCCTTCCTGTCTTGATCTCTTCCTTTATGAACTTCCTTTGAACTTGGAGTCACAGAGCCATAGACTGGCAGTGAAAGGCACCGTGCTGTTCTTCCCACTTGGCCAGGTGAAGTGTCTTCAGTAAGGTTCTTCAACCCGTTTGTGGCAGTTGCAGACACTGCCTTCTCTATATCGTATGAATGTTCTCTGAATCGTGCACATTTTCTTGTATTATTCACCATTCAATGGACAAGAGTCTTCGTGCTTCTTCTGTGAGAGGCTCTGAACTGAAAAAAATAGTAAGGACCAGTTTATGCACTTGTGCTTGAGAGTGAGTGCCTCTTTAAGTACCTTTCTTGCTTTGTCCTATTTCTGTTCACTTGTCCTATATATATGCTCACCGGTAGACTGGCGGTGGGGTAGGGAAATGACTGACACAGATTTTTTTTAAACAGGCAGTATAATGGACACAGTAGAGGTTCCAACAACACAGAGGCAGAAATGATTAATTTAGGGGGCATTAGGAAAGCTTCACAATGGAAATGACATTCGAGCTGAGTTTTCAAGGATAAATAAGAGTTTACCAGCAATGAGAACACATTTTAGTCAGAGTGAGGAGTATAGGAAAAGCAAAGGAGGCATGGACATGCATGTCCTCTGTGGTATGTAAGTTTGTGGTACCACCGAGTTAGGTCTGGGGTGCATTATCCTTAGGGCATTGGAGGAGAGCAGGTGATGGAGTAACAAAAATTCAGACTTTTTGTGTGTGATTAAAAAGCCTCTACTCTTCCTTTAGTACCTCATGCTACTTCCACATGAAATATCTGAATAAAGTTGGTCCTAAAACATTTTTAAGTAATCTACCTTCTATATTTTCCTACACCATCGAACTACAATTTGGTTACCCTCAGGCTTTTTTGAGCCTTTTCTGTCCCTCTGCGTGCTGTGTGATGTACATTGTGAATGGAGAGGTCAAATAAGGTTATGAGGTTTAGTGGTACCTCATTTGAAAGTTTCTGGATGAAGCAGGGTGCTCTCCTGGTCTTGGTTGGTTTCTTAGCTTTAGGATGATTTCTGTGTCAATGAGAGTTTGCTATCTAAAGGTGTAGGAATTAATTCCTGCCAATCTTGGAAGGGGAGGAATCCATTGAAAGAATTTGGGGTAGCTCATAAAAGCTGCCAGAGAGCCAGAGAACTAGAATCAGAGACAACAGAGCTGAAACAAAGCTGCTGGATACACATAAAAAGGGGTTGGGGCAGATACCACTGCTACCCCCAGTGAGCACAGACAGGCAGCTCGAAGCTTGTACCACCACAACTGGACCCGAGGTGTGGTCATCAGAACTGCTGTCCATAAAGCTGCCACAACTGGATGGAGCTGCCACAACTACCGTCAGGTGCTGGAATGGCCCCGGGGCTGTCCCTGCCTGTGTGCATCGCTAGAGACTGATCCCAAGTCTACAGTGATTGCCCTGGGCCCATTCCTTTAGTGCAAAGGATCCTGGGAAAGTGGGCATTCAGCACTTTTAGCTTCTGTAATGGGTGGCAGACTCTGCCTCATGAGATGGGTGACTGTCCAAACATAGGAAGGGGATTCAGAGGCCAAATGTCCGCCATTGTACACATGCCACCAGTTTTCTGTAGCTGGAGACTTATTTATGGGGAATCCAAAGTGCATTTGCACCAGGAAAAGATTTTACCAACTCAGTTAGAGGAAGGAAACTCAACTCGGGGAAGTTAAGCAGTGGAGAGAAAACTCTCAAGTCTTAGATTACTTACTGACCTCAGAAGCAAAAGGGCTGGCTCAGCCTTAGCTAGGTCTGTCAGGAGCTAATTCTAGTTCGTGTAACAAAAGTGAAATTTTAAATGAAGACGCATTGCCTTGATTTGTGAACGATTTTCAGAATCATAGATAAAATCATAGGTAAAAGTTTTTTTTTTCCCCCATATTAAGAATTTAGGGAAAATTGTGGCATGTTTAAATGAAGTAGCTTGTTTGGGGGTTATATAACTACCAAGTGGTGGACCAGAGGCTAAGACCTAGGTTTTCCATTTCTCTCTTCAGTATTCTCACCATACCATGCATATTTCCCTATAAGAATTCTCTTTTCTTTGAGTAACAAACGAATTGTCTGTAAATGCCTGAGTACCGTAAGAAGTGTTAAAAGAATGCTCGATTTATGCATAACAGTTGGGTTGGTAGGACATACACAGTAGCTCTATTACTCATGGGTAGTTATTTGGATGAAGGATTTGTTACATTTCTATACTCCCACTTGAGAAAGTAAACCTTGTGAAGGTCTCCCTTATTTTGAGATATTTATACTGTCAAGTTCAGTTTCAAATGTATCAACCTGAGCTTTAGTTCACATTTATTGCAGTTCGCTAAAACATGTATGTCATGTTGCACAAGAAATCAAATAGGTACACACACACCTAAGCAGTTAAGAATTTAAGCAAGAAAAAAATGTTTATTTTTTACCCTGCAACAAAGGTATTTTGAGAACGTAACATGTTGTCTTACCAGCTGCTGCCTCCTTTTAACATTAGATCAGTTTGCGTTGCTTTAGTCTCTTTGTTCATTAATTGAAACTGGCGAGGGGGTAGGGGCTGGGGAGGGAGGCTCTATCGCTTTGCCTAAGAATATCAAGTTTATATAACCGAGCCAGTAATTAACAGTTTACTGTTGAGCGTCAGAACTCTTGTGTTCTCCTAGGGAACGAGAACCCAGTAGAGGGATGCGGCTTGGGTTTACATTAGTCAACAAGTTTTTTTGAGTGACGCACAGGGAACCTAAACTATACTAAGTGCTTAGAGATTGAATTGCTGGATTAAGAATAGTGTTACATGGGCTAAATCAGTCGTGGCAGGACCAGCCGAGCCAAGCTAACTTTCCGTACCTCAGTTTCTCTACCCCCGTTTCTAGTCTCTACTGTGCGTCAGATCGCCCATAGGTGTCAGCTCCTGACTCCTTCCCTACTAACCTGCTAGTAGGTGTTTTCTGTCTTTTTGCAGGTGATGAAATCAAAGCTCAGTGAGGTTGAGTAATACTCTTTGAGGTCATGGAGCTTGTGGCTCTGGTGTGTCCCTAAGTTTTGCAGGGTGGGGAATGCAGACCTAGATGACGGGTGCTCAGACCCACTCAGCCTAGGTGCCTCTTGTCCCCTGCCTCTGCCTTTTCAGTGCTCAGCATGGATAGCGAAACACACATGGTGATGCCTCCGCCACCCTTTACAACGGCTCTGTTTTGAGTTTTTTGGGGAATGGGTGCTTGGAAACACAATGACTAGACTTTGGAATGATTTTTTGAAAAGATACTGAATTGTGCCGTTCTGTGAAGTAGTCATTGAATTTGGTGCTTTTGCAGGATTGCCGATGTGGGTGATTTACATAACTTCACATTTTATCGTAATCTTTGTTTCCTGCACACGTAAGAGTCATCGGTAAAGGCAGATTGGGGAAATGGAATTTGACGATTGCACAGAAGGCAGCTGAGTGAACAGGTAGGGATTAGAAGAGGGGGTTGATAAAGAGAGGAAGAATTTGGGCGATGATTCCATTTGGGCCTACGGAGACCGTTCAGAAGGGTGAGTGAGCACTGGCCGACCAGAGAGGAGTCAGTTAAGAAAGGTATAACAGGAGTGAGCAGGAGGCAAGGGCCACGGATCCTTCGCAGGGAGCCAGGCTGGGGACACTTGGTAGAGAGGCGACTGGGCCGAGTCCAGGAACCTGTCAGACTGTTGAGGTCGGTTGGCAGACAGGGCCCTTTCAACCCGAAACTGAGAGACTGCCTCCAGAACACAGCAGAAGGAGAACCTCGTGACTCTACGGGTGCAGCTAGGACTGAAACAGGGAGACATCTTTAAATGCCAGTTCCATCTCGAAGCCATGACGAACTCACCTAAGTATTGTCGCATCGCACCTCCGGTTGGCCTTGCTGTTTCTAATCGATGTGCGAAGGGCTGCTTCCCTCACTGTACAATCAAGCCGTGGCTCAGTTCTCTCTCCCTGCCCGGAAATATTCTCAGGGCATTATTATTATTATTATTTTTTTTCACCAAACAACATAAGTTTAGTGCTCTCAGCACTGAGGCCTAAAGTAACACTGTTTTTCCCCGAGACTCTAAAAGGCACTGTCTCTTCTTCTTGCTACTTAAACGTAGTCGGGCTTTTTGTTTAAGAATCGCGACCGTCTTGCTGGCCTGCAGTGGTCGGAGCCCTCCTCCTACGAGAGGTGTTCCAGGCCACTCCGGGTGCGTCTTGCGTGTCCCACTGCTGTCCCGCTGCTTGGCAGCGGTCAGGGTCACAGTCCTGGTCCCACTCCCAATATCAGCCACCTCCAGCCAAGACTCTTTCTGTTCCCCAGTGCGTCTTCTGCTTTCCTCCTCAGCCCGATCTCCACTCGCTCTTGGCCCGTGTCGTTGTCCTCCTTCAGTCCTCCCCAGGTAATGAGAGGCTCCTTCCTTCTGGTCAGAGAGCAGGCTGTTTGCAGGGCCAGATGTCCTCTTGGTGTGCTGCCTTATCTTGGCACTTTTCGTCATTGCTCAGAGCGTTTGTTTTCATTGCTGGCTGTGGCGGTCAGTCCTTTCCTTTCCTTTCCTTTCCTTTTTTTTTTTTTTTTTTGCCTTTTGTTTCTTCTGTCCTGGATGTTTGTGGCTTTTCCACATGGTGACTATGCTGAAAGAAAGGCTCCATTGACAAGCAGGTGCTAGTAGGTACCGCAGGCTGGCTGCAGGTAGCTGTTGTAGGTGATCAGTCTTGCGTGCTGTGCCAAGACCTGGGGCAAAGGTCGGCGTTCCCAGGTTACAGGCTTTGAAAGGGGCATCACTGGGCCTTTGATGATAAAGTTGAAAGTCATAAAGGAGCTTGGTTTTCTCCTTCTCTTAGCATGATTTAAAGGGTGGGTTTTGGAGCCAAGCTGCCTGGGTTCAAATCCTGTCTCTTCCCCTCATTAGCCTCAGGTAGATTACTTAACATTTTTGTTTCTTAATCTGTAAAATGGAGATAATATTGGGTACCCAGGACAAAGGGCTGAAGTGAAGATTCTGTCGTGTAATATATGTTACTTATATATGTTAAATGTATCAAATATAAAATAGCATTATATTATGTATTTATATTACATTACATTATATGCATGTCATTTTATTTTACATATTATATTATTGTATAATATGTAATATGCTGTGACATATAATAACATTATATATAAGATATGGTATATAAACTATACACATGTAATTAATATATGTAAAGCCTTTAGGACAGAACTGAGATACAGCAAGCAGGTGATATACGTGTTCACTATTATTATTCTTTGATTTTTTTTATGGAGGTTTTTTTTGGAGAGGGACATACATTTTTGTTTGTGACTTACAAGTAAGGCTGACTTTTATTCCTCAGACTCCTCTGAGTGGTTGGTTGACATTTCTTTCCTTATGTTAAAGATACAGTAGTTTCCAGCCGTAGGTACCATGTGTAGCTTGATAGACATCTGCCGCACAGGACGCACCCGGCTGGCTCCGTATCTGAGGCAGCAGTAGCATTTGAAAGGTCACCGTGGGCTTGGACTCTCCAGGAGGTACGCGGTCGGTCTGCCCGCCCATCTTCTTGGGCCTGCAGGTGGCGTGTTCTTGTTTCCACTGCTTTTCTAATCTGTTCCAAGACTCTAGGGTTCGGAAGGAAGGTTTAGAGGTCATGCTCCGGCCCAGCCTTCATCCATGCTTTGCCTAGCAGCAGCGTTCTGGGGGGGGGGGACCAGAGATCAAACCCTTTGTTCAAATTTGGGGCGATAAGAGTTATTTTTTTCCTTGAGACATTTGTTTTTAAGAGCTGCATTTCATGTTAAAGTTGGGCTAGAAAGTGAGGCCAATTTTTTTTAGTTTATTCAAAAAACATTTTGTGAGCATCTTCTGTGCCAGAAAAATCTAAATAAGACCCTACCCTCAGAGCAATTATAGTCTAGACAGTACAGTTTTATAAAAACACACACACACACACAAAATATAATAGGAATAGAATACTATGGTAGGAAACTGTTTTGGTATTTGTAGACACAAAAGCAAGAGGATTCTATTTAATCTTTGTGTGAAATGGGATGGGCAGGGGTGAATCTTGAAAATTTTTCTGGAAGAGCTTTTATTTGAGCTGAATCTAGAACGTTGAGTAGGTCCGTATGAGTCAGACAAGGAAAGGAAGGATATTCTAGACAGAGAAAACAGCATGAATAAGGGCACAGAGCTCAGAGCATCCTGGTGGTCTGAGAATTGCAAGGGTCTGCCATGGCGGAAATGAAGTATGCGTGAAGGAGAACAATGAGAATTAGCAGTAGCTAATGGGCAGGGCTTATCAGTGGCATGCTGGAGCTGGCTTCTGTCTGCCTCATGGAAGCCATTTATTAAATAGCCAGTAATTTTGCAGGCTGGTTGTTAAACTGTTGGTGGCTTGAAATTGATAGTGGTGGAAATATTTACACTGTGGAAATTAGCAAATACTACATATCAGGGCCTTTTTTTTTTTTTTCCTTCTAAGAGGAACTTTACCAGCACTCTACTGATTGTGATGCCCTTGTCTGCCAGCCTGATTATTATTCTTTAGGGTCCCTTCGTGTAGGCGACGTGGAGCTAGTGTAGGGTGGCTGGCAGGGGAGCGATGTGATCAGATTTGTAATTTAGAAAGATAACTGTGTCTTTGCTCCTGTGCCTGAGGAAACAGACCCAGGAAAGGGTATACCGAGGAGTGTTCTTAGGACTAGCATTTGAAGCAGAGTGAACAGAACACCACTAGGAAGAAGGAAGAGTTGAACGACGAGATAGCTGTAAGGCTGGTCCCCCAGGGATGCTTTGGAGGTGGAACGGTCCACTGGGGTGGTCGCCCCCAGAGGCACAGGGGCCAGGCCTTAAGGTACCTGCAGTCACTGGATGAAGTCTGGCCCTGTGCGGGGGGCGGGGGTACAGAGGAGGCTGAAGCGGCACTTCCTGGAGAAGGCTCAGCAAGTCAGGGAGGGAGTGCCGCAGGCCTGGAGGCGACCCAGGGTATTGCACCCCAGCACCCGGTTCGCTCTGGTGGCAGTTTGGAGCGTGTAGGAGCTCTGTGGGAGGTGGGAGGCAAGGAGAATGGTTGGGAGAATATTATGGAAGGCCAGGTTAGATGATGGAGGCCGGAAGTGAAGTAGTAGTTGTGGGACGGAGGCAGTCGGGATGGGCAAGAGGGAAAGCGGTGTCGGGGGTACGAGTCCCTCCCCCAATGCTGCGGTCCTCAGCCCAGGGCAGGAACTGCCCCCGTGTCTGGAAACAGTTTTGGTTGTCACAACTGAGAGGGGTTGTGTGTCTGTGTGTGCTACGGACACCTACTGGGTAGACGTCAGAGATGCTGCCAATCACCCTGTCTATGACGTACAGGACAGCGCCCCGCTCCCGCCCCCATAAAGATTTTTTAGGCCCAGAATGTCAGCAGTGCCGAGGACGATATGGATTAGGAGTAAAGGAATGATAGTCGGAGAAAAAGGAGAGGAAGCATGAGATTGATGCCTTCCTGTTCCTGCCCTGGGAATCTGGGTGTTGAGACCAGAGTTCAGTACCAGGTGAGTAGAGACAGTACTTTCCTGATGGACAGAGAGGAACTTTCATCTCATAAGCAAATACATATCATGGTGTCCCTAAAGCCCAGCCTGTCTCCTACGAAAATTTTCATTCTAGGTAGCAGTAGTTTCTCATGGCTTTTCCTACTGTCTCCCATCCAAAAGATTACAGTAAATTAGAACTTCGTTCTGTAGTGAAAGCCACAGAGGTGAAAGCAAAAAATAATAAGGGGGCTCTTACAGTAGCCTCTGTTTTTTTTTTTTGTTTTTTTTTTTGTTTTTGTTTTTGTTTTGTTTTGTTTTTGCTACCACAGTAAAAGTTCTGCAGAGAAATGGAACTTTGGAGATAATTTAAAAATGTGTTGCTTAGGTTTTAGTAAAGTAAAGCAAATGAAGAAAATTAAATTTAATTAGGCAAAACCAGAAGTTGATTAGGGAAGTTTGAGCTTAGGTTGTGGATAAGCCCTATGTAAAATATCCTACTTTGCTTCTTAACATGAGCATATTCAAGTGTAGCAAGTTGGTGAGGGCTTTGCTGCTGCTTTTTGTGTGTGTGTGTGTTTGACTGAAAGCTCGTTATCGCAGAGTGATGACCTCAGGCAGGTGTTCCCCAGCTGAGGGACCAACACCAAGCAGGCTGGAGACTCCAGGAGACACTGTGAATGCCCTTGGACCAGGCTGAGCAGAGGTATTTTGCTGCAGCAGAATACAGATTTCCAGGATGCGCATGATGGGAGAAGGGTAAACGGGAGATATATTAACATCTGGTACTAGAATACTAGATTATGGACAGAGCGGTGGTCTGAAAACTTTCTGTAAAGGGCAAGATAGTCAATATTTTAGGTTTTGTGGGCCATGCGGTATCTTTTGCACCTCTGCTATAGCTGTGTGAAAGCAGGCAGATATCACGTAAATGAGTGAGTGTGCGGCATTCCAATAAAACTTTATTTACCAAAGCAGATGGTGGGCCCAGTGTGGCCCACAGGCAAGAGGTTGCTACCCCTGGACTAGTCTGGAGAAGCTGGGTGCACTGAAAAAAAATGAAATTGATGTGCCGTTTTAAGGAAAGTGTGAATATGGAGGCGTAAGTATCGTTGTAAGGTTTATGACTAAGGGATCTAAACACATTCATCTTCTTTTCCTTTAGTTTGGTCTCTTTCCCCGGTCACTTTTCTCCTTTAAATAATTTGCAGTGGCTACACTCACACGTACACCTAAGATGCTTATTGCTTGATAATAATCGATTTCCTGTTATATTTGGAAGCATTAAGCACGGAGCAGGAGGAACCCCTTCTAGTTCCTTCTCTTAGCCCTTTGTAAAAGCAATTTGGTGATTTTTCTCTTGGGTGTAGCTCTTTAATTACGTTTTCACCTGTTTGCTGTTGACTTTGAGGCCGTGGTTCTCGGCCCTGCGTGAGTATTAGGCTTACCTGGGGAAATTTTAGGCTTCCCAGTGCCCAGCCTGTGCTGGGAACTCCAGGGATGAGCCCAGGCATCATTATAGTTTAAAGCTCCCTGGAGATTTCAGTGTGCAGCCAAGGTTAAGAACCACTGCCTTGGATTTAAAGAAAACAAAAAGCAAAAATCCAAAAAACTGTCCTCAACTGTAGTGTCAGATGCTGAAAGAGGGAAATTTAATCTGTAGGTACCTGTTATGGCCTGCAGGTTACAACTATGAAAACAGGCTACAGATTTTAAGGGCTCTATTCGGACAAACTTATTTCCCAGTGACACAGTGGGAACTCTTTGTTGTGGCTTGGTAGAGGCGATCAAAGAAATATCAGGAAGCTATTATGACTTGGCCGACGTCTGTATTTCTAGCCAGAAGCGCTTTTTCCATCAACGACTCTGGTGACAGCCTTCGAGTTCGGTGAAAGCTTCCAGGTTCTAGTGATTAAGTCATTATCCACGGAAGCCGGTCTTAGCGGAGTACACGATCAGGACAGATGTTCTGACCGAGACCAGAGGGAATTACCTACCAACCTTGTCATGGGCACGTATCTATTTGATGATATTTCTTAAAGAGAAACTAATGGACCTGGCTCAAGGTGATTTTTGTTTAATGCAGGAAGACAGGGCAATTCAAAAGATAAATTCAAGGAACTTTTACAGAGATAGGTTGAAATTAATTAGAAGCTGTAGATGTGGGCATGGATAGTAAATGTTTTGTGGGTAGGGACATTTTTCAGGGACCCAAAAGTATTTTGTTCACAAACATTGCTTTTATTTATTTATTTATTTATTTATTTATTTATTTATTTATTTATTTATTTTCCCATTTTAAAAATGAAAGATTCTAACCTTGTGACACTGGGATTGCTCAAGCATTTCATGTTCAAGGCTGAATTTCAAAGATTTCATGCTTTCTTTCCTGAGCACTCAAGACAGTCATGATTTTGGGGGTGGGGGGTGGCGTGGGAGGTGGCCTACAATGTTCTGAAATGTTTCCAGGCTCCATTATACCGGAGATGTGACAGTTGCTTCATTTATTGAGGGGCGAGAGAAAGTCAGTAGGATTCCGTCCACTGTAAGTAACTGAAGACCCAGCCAATGTAGTCGGAGCGATAGGGGTTTATTACCCCCTCGACAAAGATACCTGGGAAGGTACTGCTGCTCATGGGTTGGTAAATTCAGTAATTTACCCACGCCCTGGCTTCGGATGACGTTTGTGCTTTCTGATTCCTTTCACTTTTTCTTCCTGGTCACAGGATGGCTACGACAGCCCTAAATATCATGCTATCACATGACAACATCAAAAGGCAGAAAGAGAAGGGGGACTTTCTCCCCCAAGTCTTATTATTTCTATTTTAATCAGGATGGAAAAGCTTCCCAGGAGCTCCCAGCAGACTTTCTCTCAGGTTCCAAACCTGAAGCCAAAAGCTATGTAACTTGTTCACCCTTCAAACCCAGACTAGCCAACGGGTTTGCTGTGGTTGGCAGACACGAGGGGTTAGCAGACTTTCTGTAAAGAGTCTGATTGTGCATATTCTGGGCTTTGTGGGCCACATGTGTTTTTTGGTCCATAGTCTTTGTCTTTTCTTAAACCTGAGAAAATGTATAAACCATCGTTAGATTGGGGTGAGGTGGGGGGAAGGAGGGAGGTGTCAGACAAACTAATCAATTATGTTTCATCTCCGGAGGCTGGCTCGTGGAGGCATCCACCATCACGGCCCACATTGCCACCAATTTTCTGAACAATATGGTGATTTTGTTAGCAAATTGAGTGGGCAGCCGACTGTGTTTGCCTCAATACCTAATTTGTAAAATTGCTGTAATGATTACTAAATGAGATGACTGAATAAAGCAAATAATATAGTTCTGGGCACATCAAAGGCCCTAACAGGTAGTAGCTACTTCTATTATTATTGTTGTTTGTTCTTTGTTTGGTATTCCTGTATCGCCGCTGGATGACAGACGAATTCTGTCATCTAAACTCCTCTTATGTATAGGCATGGAATTCTGATTGGATTGTAATAAAACATTATTTTGTGATTTCTTAGTTAAGTATTCCTCTATTGTGGGGGGCGGTGTGGCTTCTAAATTCCATATCTTGTCCATTGATAGAAATCTTAACGTAGTTTGGCAAACAGCAACTTGATGAAGAGAAGTTGGCTTATGAATTCTGAGGACTTTAGCGGTCCTTCCATTGGAGTGGGGTGATTATTCTCACTATGTTAGGTTAGGCTAGGTAACAACTCCCTGCCCCCCCTCCTCCCAAATCTCAGTGGCTTAACACAAGAGAAATGTTATTCCTTGCTCATGCTACGTGTCCCAAATGCATCGGCAGGGACTCAGTGACCCAGCCTAATACAGGCTCCGCCATCATGTAGTGGCACCATTGGGAACTCCTGGCCTTCTCAGTCTCCATGGCAAGGGAGAGAGGGAGATGGGAGAAAAGCTCTTGAGCTTGCAGCCTCTGACTGGAAGTGACATATTTCACTGGCCAGAACTGATCATATAGGTCAATCTAACTGCTAGGAGGGCTGGGAAATATGGAGGAACAAATGGAATCTTGGGCGAATATTACTATCCCTCCCATAATCCCACTGTTCTATTCATACTCTTCAGGGAGAATTGATGAAGTGACACCATTATACAACACTAGTAGTTCTGAGTCCTTTACCTTCTGTCTTGTCTCAAACTCTTATTTCTCCCATTTTTTATTTACATTTTTAGATCATATTTTTCTCCTTTGCCATGGCTTTTCCTTTTCTTATCTAGAATAGAATCTTGTCAATAGTTTCTAAAATTTAGAGTGAATGAATTAGAAAATGATGAAAGTGAAAAGGTACATCATACTCGGATTACTACAATATGGAAATTCAGTAGGATTTATCATTGAAATGTCAAAATTGCCTTCTTTTGCCTTTTGAATGCTCCTCTAGCTCAGAGAGTCTCAACTGGAAGAAGTGTGACTTCCTAGAGCGTATCAGGCAATGTCTAGGGGCATTTTTGGTTGTCACGATGGGCGGGGTTTGCTACCAGCATCTAGAAGGTAGAGGTCAGATATGCTACTAAACATTATGCAATGCACAGGACAGCCACCAACTGCAGAAAATTACCAGACCCCAGAAGATCCACATGCACATTCAAGTTTGAAAAGTACCACTCCAGGCTGGTCTCAGATTATGGTCCCGTTGTTACCTATAGCGCAATCACCATGGAATGCAGGGGCTCCTTCTAAAAAAATTAAGACGCCCTCCCTTCCTTCTTTTCCTGCCTTCCACCCTCCCTCCCTTCCTTATCCTTTCCCCCTCTCTCCCTTCCTTTTCCTTCCTTCTTTCTTTCTTCCTTTCCATCCTCTCCCTGCCTCCCTCCCTCCCTCCCTTCCTAAATCGCATATGCATAGGAACTGCCCTGGACCTGCTGAATCAGAATCCCAGGGTAGGGCCACTGCCTTTTAAACAGGTATCACCCTGAAGTCTGAGAACCACATCCCAGGGCAAATCTTAACTTCAGAATTGTCTCTGATTTCCCCCGAACTTTGGACTTAGGAAGCCCATCCTCCCCACCGGCACCAACTCTCTTGAGTTTCCCAGCTGCTGTCAGTAGTGCCAGTCATCCTTCTGCTGCCCCAGACTTCCACCTGGCTTCCATCCCATCATTGGAATATTTCTCTACCTTGCATTTAAAAATGCGCGGGGTCTCCGAGTTTCAGGAAAAGAAAGCAAGAAGCTTTTGTTTACACTGGTTGCCTTTTCTTGTGACCATCCCACTTCTCTGCGTGTGTCACCTCTCGCAGGGTCCTAGTGTGTTGCCACTGTCCATTTTCTGCGTTTCCTTGGTGCCCACCCATGTCTTAGTGTCTACCATCTGTCCTCTCCTCGCGCCTTGCCACCAAATCTCTTCCTGCAGAAGCCACTGGGGACTTCTCTATTTTCCTTTGCGTCTACCTTTTTGAGGGCTTTAAGGCACACCTCTTAGAGGTTGGCAAGTATACAAAAAATCATGTATTAGGATTCTAACCTGCTTTACTGGTGTGCAAAGTTGAGCTGAATGTCAGCCTCGAAGCCAGGGAGAAATTGGACCTTACTCTCCCTTTGCTTGCCAACCCCCAGGGTAGGAAAGTAGTCAATCGCTCAAGGCTTTTATACTTAAAAATATATTTTACAGATTCAGGCTTACTGCAAATTTTCTTTTGGCATTAAGCTAGTTATTTTAATTCCTAATTAATTTAATTACCATATTTCTTCAGATAATTGCCTGTATTATTCTTGCAATGTTTATTGTTTTGTAGTTGATTCTGACTGGAATCTTTTCTTGTTTTATAGAATGCACTCATATTTTGAGTAGCTAAATAAGTCATTATCTTCTCTCTGAGAACCTGTAAACTAAATCTTTAAAATCCAGTGAAAGAGGAAGTATTTTAATCCTTTGAAAGGAAATAGATTAAGAATGCACTGAATACAGAATATCCTCCCCCAAAAAAAAACCTAAAACAAAAAACCCTCCTTTTTCTCTCCTTTCCTTTCTTCCTTCCATCTTTCATTCCTCTTGCCTTTATATCCTCCCTCCTGTACTTCTCTTTTTTACATACTCAGCAGACACATTCCACGTAGTACATTAGGCTCTGGGGTATGAGGAATGAAACAAATATGGCCCCTTGCCTTTCAGATGCTAAGAGTTTAGCAAGTGGCAGTATTACCATCAAATAAATAAAACAATCTACTAAACAACACAGGGAGGCTGAGGGTACAGCAGGCCTGGGAGGGAGCAATGGAGATGGGGTGGCTGGAAAGCGGGTGGAGGAGACTCATCATAGGAGGGATCTTGCTTGAGCGGAGTCCTGAAAGGTGAGCAGCATTTGGAGGGCGGAGGCAGAGGGATGTCAGGCACTGAGGTTGCATGAGCAGGACCAGGAGGTGTGAGATGCCCTGGTACAGGTGAGGCGTCCTGGGCAGGTATTGACCGAGGAGGCTGAGGAAGGAGGGGAGCACAAGTCTAGCTTTTAAGGTGGGAAATAGCGTCACCATGCGTCTGTGACGGCTCAGAGGACGGTGGCTTGGAAAAGTGCAGTCCTGAAAGGTGGGAGACAGTAAGTGGACCAGTGTAGCTTCTAGC
Organism: Eidolon dupreanum; assembly: GCA_028627145.1. Classification (NCBI taxonomy): domain Eukaryota; kingdom Metazoa; phylum Chordata; class Mammalia; order Chiroptera; family Pteropodidae; genus Eidolon; species Eidolon dupreanum. The sequence goes on from CM053506.1 coordinate 101,250,974, forward strand.
TACGACTTGATAGACTGGGGTTCGGTACTGAGAAGTCGTCCAGATTCATAGAAACCTTGACAGTGCCACAGGTGAGAGGCACAGGGAGAGAAGAGGCCAAAGACAGAATCAACTTTTGATGGGGAGGGTAAAAGAATAATTAATATGAGAGGTAGGAGGAAAACCTGTGTGGTCCTGTCCCTGATCCTTATGGGTTAGGGACTCCAAAATAAGATCCTTTTGCCCAGGGTCACACACTCGTAGAACTAGACTGTATTCAGTAAAGCAAAGCAGAAACTTTGTTCTTTAATCAGAGAATGGAGAAGGTCGAGCACACACTCTAAAGATACCCTTCTCCCCGATGTGAGGACATGAGGAGACTCTTGAAGGATTGTGGGAAGCAGGCAGGCTCAGGGGTGGAGATTTCTGAGAAAAGGGTGGAGAGTTCTCAGAAGTGCAGGGGGAGGGGGAGAGTGGCCTGTGCGGTTTCTAAACATGCTTGGCATATGCCTGGCCTTACAGAGCATGTCTCATTCTAATGTTGAGCCTCCAGCCCTAAGCGTGATTTTCATTCAGCGTGCTGACGAAGGCAGGCTCATCCACAGGTCACGTGGGAAGGGGTTTCTGGTGCCATCTTGGATCCTGCTGGGGCAGACACGTTTCATAGCTGGGGACTTGTCTCTCTCGTCTGGTTCTTGCTGGCTCGCTTAGCTCGCCCTGGAATTTCTGTCCTTTTCTGAAGAGTCCAGCCTGTTTCATCAGGGGATGTGTTGGAGAATGAGAGGCGACAAGACGGAAATAGAAATTTAAGGATCAATTAGTAATGTGGTGGCACAGCCCAGTGACAGCACAGGTTTCAAACGCTCACTACCTTTTCCAACGAGTTGTAAAGAAGTCCTTTGTTAGGGACACAGCTTATTCCTTTGCCTCCAGGAGTAACTCAGAACAAATCTGTTCCCCTTTCCAGTGACAGCTCTGGAAATGATTGGAAGAAAGCTGTCGTGATTTCCCTTGATCTCTTCCTCTCTGGGTCACAAATCTCTTCTTGTCCCTACTGGTCCATGTGGGACATGGTTTCTAAACCGCTTACCTGTGTTCCCTCCCGTACTGGCGACACAGCCAGCAACGCGGTCTCTGTGAGTCAGAAAGAATGAAGGGAATGACTTCCCCTTGTCTCCATTTCGCCCTGCGTCCACAGGCATTTCTTTCTTTCTAATTTTTATAGCCAACTCTGCATGAGTTGTTGGGTCAGTGAGCCTGAGGGTGGAAGAGAGCTCCAGGCGGCTGAATAGCCTGGCTTTGTCTGGAGGCCTGTTTTTCTGACTGTTTAGGGTGCCTGACAGGGTCGGTTTTGTTCTGGGGAGAGCTGGTTTGAGAAAGCAGGCTGCTGAGAAAGCTGTGGGGCTCCACTTCCCTCTGGGGCTATCTCCAGGGCCCCCCCAGGGAGCCGCGATTCAGCATCCCCAAAGCGCCCCTTGCCCAGTGGAGGTCATCTGAGGCCTCTGCATCCTCCTCCCAAATCTAGCTCTCATAGAGAGAGGAAAAGAAACTGTCACCAATTTCATCAGCTTAATAGTAGTCAGGAAGGAGCCCAGGCCAGCAAGATTCCATTTTGATATTTTAATCGTCAATCAACGTTTCAAAAACCAAACCAAACAAAAAAAAAAAACCAAACCAAACAAAAACACCCCCAACAACAGCTGTGTACCACTTTTCCTAACTTTTCCTCCATGGTTGGCAGTCAGATTGCATTCCTTTGCAGGAAATAACGATGTCAGTTTCAGTCAGAGTTTATATGTAAAAACTTGAAAGGAGACAATTTGGAAAGGAAGGTGAAATTAGTGAGCTTTTCAGTTTGCATTTGGAATGAAACGCACATTTGGGATTGTAATGTGCACATGTAACGCTGGAGTTTCCTTCCCAGGCCTTCCTGCTTTCTCCCACAGCCCTGGGCACATAGAGTCCATTACAGGCAGCTTTGACTGGAACAAGGACAGCACCTGCTGGAGAAAGAGGACTTCCGGCCCCCGCCTCAGGCCACAGGGAGCCGGTCAGCCTCTCCTCTAACCCGAAGGTGGACTCTGGTCAGCTGATGGGTGTGGCGAGCACCTTCCAGCAGAGAAGAAAGGCTTGGCTGGTCTCTCTGGCTTCCAGAACATGCAGTCTGGAATGCAGTGTGCCATTGAGTGCTGCAGGATTCGTATGGAGCCCTCGACTTTTTCCCCGAAGGTCGTGACAAAAAGATAGTTTCTTCCAGTGAGTTCTCGGAACTAGCAGTCTAAAGAAACCTTGGCTCCAAGTCCCCATTCTACCCATTCCTTAGTTTGATGGCCTCGAGTAAATTCTTGCATAGATAAGTTCTTAGCCACCCTAAGTACAGAGTTACTTTCTTTATGTCTCTGTGCCCTGCATTTGCTCATAGAAACAGGTTATATACTTGGTGCAGGGGTTGAAAGTGTTACTGATAGGACTAATAATATGACCTGCAACAGGCTCAGTTTCCTCATCTATAAAATGGTGAGATGACTTCCACTCACCTACGGCCTTGTTGCAGCTCCGAAGGTGATTCGCTTGTGTTATGCATTAAATGGGCATTTCGTGGGCCAGTGTAGGAAACTCACTACTGGACTCTTGTGTATGTATAAAAATATGTTAAGAGTTCTAAATAACAAATTAATAAGTGAACTTTTCACACACCATCTGTTGAGGTTAATTCTGCTATGGAATCTGTTAAAGGTAATACTAATAAAGCAGAAAAGCACATCCTAAGATTTACATGGATTACAATAAGAATCAGTAACAGCTCACCCACTAGTTATCTTCTCGGATCCCATTCTGTCCTTCTGGTCAGTGCTTTCTTTACTTGAAGCTGAGTGTTGCTGAGACAAATATTTCTTTCTACCTGTACACCAGGCAGGCATAAAGGGGTCTTGGTAAGGCAAGGAATATGGGCTTAGATAAAGGAAGGGTTACCACATACGACGAACATATATAGGAAAAGACTAGAAAGTGTTCGAATCTGTGTTTTAATACTTCTCAGGGAGAAAGCCTGAGCTGGTGTTTGTATCTAAGGCTCAAGGCTGTCTGATTCATCAGATAACACAGGCATTTGGTGCTCAGGGGGGCGATGTTTGTTAGGAACTGGGCCATCTGCAGCGAGGAAGGTTTAAGATGGTCGAGGGGGAGGAGGTGGGAGGGAAGGGGTTCTATGGAGCCCTCTGATGCCATTGTGCCGAGTTTCCTTTCATTGTGTGTTGATTGTTCTGGAAGGAGGCTCTGGGCTGAGTCCTTTTGCACTTTCACTGCCGCTAGGTCCACTGTTAAACCATGGTTTTAGACGTGGATGGTTTTTGATGAGAAAACTGGGAACTTCCAGGAAATATTATACTATAAAAAAGTTAATATGCACATATGTGTAGATAACCCTAACTCTCAGACCTTGATTGCCTGTCTAGTCTTTTCTCTGAAGCTTTAGATTTAAGTGGACAGTTTGCTAGATTTCTTTACCCGGATGGTCCCTCAACCTCACTCTTCTCCAACCCAACCTTCCCCCTCCCCATCTCCCGTTTGCTTCTCTCGTGCTTTTGTTCCCATTCCTCCTGGGAAGACTTTTCAATGGAATTCTGTTTTCTTCCTGTCTATCTTTACTATGACAGATCAAATCCAGGCCCCCCTCTCCTCTCCTTTTGACTTCTGCAGTAACCTCTCGATCCGTTTTTCTGCCTCCGGTCCTGTGCCCCCATCTTGATCCGCCCTCTGTCTGCCACCAGAATGACTAAAGCGGAATAATTTCAGAACCATTTATGGGTCAGTCACTCTCTTTTCAAGATTGGGGGCAAAACAGTGAACTAATAATCACTGTTTCTGCTTTCACTTATTTTCTGGTGCTGAAGACCAGCAAAGCCATGTACACAGGCAAAGAACTAACATGTTTGTAAATTATGCTGTATCAAAAGGAAACAAGCAAGGATTTGAGATGGAGGATAAAAGGGTGGACATCTTTGCATATTGTAGGTGAACGAGGCTTTCCTCGATGATGACATTTAAGCTGAGATCTAAAGGATGAAAAGGAACTAGAATAGAAAGAGGTAGGGCAATGAATGTTCTTGGCCGAAAAGATGGTTTGTGCAGACTCTGAGATGTGTAAAAGTTTGGTGGACTCAAAGAACTAAAAACTAGGAGAGAATGATTAATATACAGAGTCACTGAAGGAGAGTGATTTAAGATGGGATCAAAAAAATGGGCAGGAATCAATATTACACGGGGCCTCGTAGGCTATAGTAAGGAGTCCATTTTACTCCCAGTTCAGTGGGAAGCCATTGAGAAATTGTAAGCACAGGAACAGTTTTATCCATTTTACTTTTCACCATCACTCTTGTTTGTGGAGCATGGGTCAGAGGAGGATGAAAGAGAAAGCGTGGGGACCAGGTAGGAAGTTGTTGCAGAAGTCCAGGTAAGAGATGATGCTCTGTAGGCTAAGGTGTTAACAAGAGAGATGGAGAAAGATGGGCAGATTTGGAATAATTTTTGGAGATAAAATCGATGGGATGTCCTATTGGATTAGACATGGGGACAGAAGAACGGGAGAAGATTAAGGATGGCTAGTCTGAACAATTGGATGAAGGGGATCATCTGTTGAGATGCAGAGTATTTTGACCCTCTCTCTTCCTCTTCCATTTTTAAGGACTCATGTGATTAGATTGGGCCCATCCATACAGGCCAAGCAATCTCCCCATCTAGGGTCTTTAACCTCAAGCACATCTACAAAGTTCCTTTTGCCCTATAAGGTAACATAGTCACAGGTTCTGGGGATTAGGGCGTGGACATCTTTGGAGAGTGGGCATTATTCTGCCTGCCTGAAGGCCCAGTAAAATGAGAAAAGTATTCACAGAGGTGGTTGGTGACCTCGATAAGAACTATTCCAGGAGTGTGGTGGCAAAGGAAAGCCACATCATGGTGGATGGTGGGTTGAGCAGTGAAAGAAGTTAGTACACAGATACAACATAGTGTGTAGACAACTCTTTAAAGAATTGGAATTATGACTTGGAGGGGGTGTGGAATGAAGTAAAGTACTTGTTGTGGCGGATACAAGAGCGTAGTTGTTTACTGATAGGCATAAAGCGCGTGTGATGGTGATACCGGGGAGTGTCATCAGGGAGGGGATACCTGGAGTCCTTCCTAGGATGAGAGTGGCTGGATCCAGTGGAGGAGTTGGCCTTTGATGGCAGGGACATGCCTACCTTCGTATAGAAGGAAAGAAGATATGGATGCTTTATGACACTGTGATGAGAGATGAGTGAGATCCTATCTCATACTTTCATTTTTTCATTGAAGCATGAAGCAGGATCACCACCTAAAACAGAACTGTGACCATACCAGTCTCTTGCTTCAGACTCTTCAGTGGCTCTACCTGCTTATCTGTTTTCATTTCCTGGCACTGTCTGCTTAGGATTTTGCACTGTAGTCTCCCATGTTCCTTATAGCCTTCTGGACATACCACACCTCTTTGCTTTTGACTTTGTGTTAACTAATTTCCTTTACTGGAATGCCTCGCCTCTGCTCATTTTCTTAACCCCTTCCCACCCCCACCTCCAGTGTACACTTCTCTAGGAACCAGCCTTGAGACACCCTCACCCAGGTTGTTTAGCTGCCCACGTTCTCTCAGAGGTCCCCGTTTACACTTCTGTTAGTCCTGATATAATTATCTGCTGCATGTCTGTAATACTGTGAGGTTGTTGAGTGAGGGCAGAAGCATGTCCCTTTCATTTTCGTATCCACAGCGCCTAACACTGTGCCTTGTTGACTTCAATAGTAAATCAATTTAACATGTATCAAACAATATCAAAGGAGGATAGAAAAAATAAATCTGTTTAGTGTCCACGAACGGTTATTATGCTCTTCAATGACTTGCTAGAGTTCATTTTGCCCACTCTCCATAG
>CM053506.1:101257391-101297501 GCA_028627145.1 Eidolon dupreanum
AGCTGGCATAATGCCTGCAGGAGATGCCTTTGTATTCAACCTTTTCAGATAGATAAGTAGCACTGTCAAGGAGCCCTAGCAGGTTAAAGCGCTGGGCATGTTGATCTCTTGTTACCGCAGCTGTCCCAGATGGTGTTAATATCTCTGGGACTCTGAACTCAGCATTTGGGGCCAACGGGATAAAGTCCTGAGAACACATTGAAACTGACAAGCTGCTGTGACATTTGCTCTTTGGCCCCTAAGCCATAGATTTTTCTTCTGCTTTATGACAGTTTGCACTTCTGTATTCTTTATTCCTTCGGGGACTCCTGCTCAGTTCCATTTTTCTTTAGAAGATTAAGAGTTTAAAGGCAGCACGGCTCATTCTCCGAGGACTTAGAGCCCCTTAATTGCTCCAGAAGTCTGAAAAGTCAGTCTCTAGGAACAAGCTCAAGGAGGACTCAAATTGAGACAAACGTTTGTACTTTGATAAATGCCATGCAGTTTTCATTACTCTGCCCCAGGAGCAGAAGTGTCATAAATGGGATTGGGGAAATGCTTGCCTTTTCTAAATGAGGGTTTAAGTTCCTAGAAACCTCTCATGCTCTGTAAATTTAAGATTTAGGACTGTGCTAGTTTAAAACGAAAACAGTTCTAAATTTTCCCGGGTCCCTAAGCCCTTTGAGAAATGATGATGACCAAGGATCTTCCCCCCAAAAAATTATGTATGTGCACACTCAAAGAAAGAAAATTTTACATGTCATTTCAGAGGATTTATGTTGTTCAGTCTACACAATGGATTGTAGATTAATGTAGCAGATACAGCTGGTTTCTTTCCTGATATGCATGCTCCACGCTGCCCTTCTTTCTTCCTATGAGAAACCCTGTTCTCTTCGAGTATCTCACCCTCCTCCATGTGACCGTGTACTTGAGGGGAGGCCCTGACCCCAGCCCCAGGGATGGAGGTGGTGGGAGGATGCCTGGTCTAAGCAAATTGTGACGGTCCCAGGAGATTGGTTCTGCCATTGGTATGTGATACTTTTTTGGCAAATAAGACAGAATTGCGATTCTACTAGGGAGCATTGGGGCAAGATTTCATCCCTTTTAAAATGAGAAACATACGGTGGGATGGTGAAAACAGCCTGTTTTTAAAAAAATTATCATTTATGCCTATAGCACCTGGTCTTTCTAGATGGTCTCCCATCCAAGTACTAACCAGACCCGACCCTGCTTAGCTTCTGAGATCAGACATTGGGCTTGTTCAGGGTGGCATGGCCATAGACCATGGACCATGGCTCCACTGGGGTGTGAACCCAGGATTTCTGTGTGTGAAACAGATGTGCTAACTGCTATACTGTGGAGCCACGTCCGCGAAAACAGCCTTGACACTCTTTCAGATGTACTGTCGGATTGAGCAAATGAGAGAAGGCAAAAAGAATCCTGTGCAGATGGATGGATTTGGCCATACTGGTGTGAATTCGTGATTTCTAAAATATGCACTTCTGTATTCTTTATTCCTTTGTGTGTGTTTATGTATGTTCGTGCGCAGACAGATGCGTGTGAGTATTTTTATGTATGTATATTTGTGTGTATGTGTCTGATACACACATTCATGTATTTCCTACCTCTGAATGGTGACAGGGCCAAGAAGAAGTGACACCACAGTAGCAACGAACACACTCAGCGCCCAGACCTTGACACCACTGGTCGCCGAAAGGAAACGGTTAGCGGGCAGCAGCTTCAGAGATGGGGCCTGGAGCAAGGCGGTTCTCATGCCGGCGCCCTAACTGAGCCTTCAGCAGGCCCATTCCACCATCGGTTAAGCTGTGTTTTTTAACTCCTACGTTTATGGTCCAACTAGTGGATTCCTCGGTCATACACTCATTGTTGCACCCCCTTCGATCTAACGCAGCCCCTTTGTCTGTAACAGTGTTCTGTGGGACACCAGTCTGGTAGGTTAGGCGTTCTTATGTCCTGGGATAGTGTGCTTAACAGAAGCATTACCTGCAGAGACGGCAAATCCGTAGTGGGATCGGGTAAGTGAGGATTGCAGGAAGCATGGATTGCTGTCTCCTCTTCCCCTCCAGAGCGGAAGTGGTCTGTGATCATCAGCATTCCACCAACGGGCTGGCCGATATCCTCCAAGATGCTGTAGGGATTGTATCTATCTCTGCTGTTGATTGGTTGGACACTCAGCAATGGCAGTGGCTAGGGAATAGGTAAGAGGGAGCTCATTCCGCTCGACCCACACACAGCTTCCATTCCTGCCGCCTGAGCTATGCCATTCATGGGTCCACTGTGCCAGCACTGGAGTGGCTGAGAAGGAGAGGCTGGCCGACATCCACAGGTGGCCCACTCATCCTTCCAAGAACACCTTAAGCACCGTTGGATCTGCTGACCGATGTGGCTTGAAGGGCAGGCCAGCTTGCACCGCAGCCCACACTGCTGCTGAGCCCTCATCTGTTTGGGCTCCCAGTTTTGCTACCTACGGACTCCGAAGGCAGAACTTGAAATAGAGGCTTGCGTGCAAGGATCTCGTTTGTCAGTGTGTTCTCAGTAGATAGGAGGGACAAGGTAGATGAAACAGGGAAGGAGGGAAAGCTAGTGCAGCGGTCACTGCTGGGGACAGCTGATGTGTCATACCATTAGATCTTCCAAGAGCCTCACAAAATGTGTCTCAGGACTGTGCGCCCTGGGGCCTCCAGGGGCGATTCATCATCTCCTGTCCAGCATTGTTCACCAGTCCCAGGTGGCTCCTCATGCTTTAACCCCCAGGTCCTGCACGTCACCAGGTCCAGCCAGCTCCGTCAGATGTCCGAGAGCTCTCAGAGCAGGAATCAGAGATAGAAGAGGGCATCTGGTACAGATCAAGATGACGCACTGTCAAGTTGCATCTGTTTAGAAGTAGGTCAAGACCTGTGCTGAATCGGAAAGCCACCATAGCGACTGAAAGAGGAGTGGAGAGGAGAGGAATTGGGGATGGTGCACAAGAGTTGTCTGTGCACACACTACACTCCAAACGGCCGAGTCGGGGGAATTCAGGATATGAGCACAACACATCTGGCTCCACTCTTACCTACTGTGATACCTTGGTGTGCTTACCTGACCATCGTAAAGTTCAGTTACTCATCTGCATAACGAGGATAACTAGAGCAATTGGGAGGGTTAGCGGAGATGATATCCGTTAAGTTCCTTGCTTTGGGCCTGGAATAAATATTGGTGACACACCACCTGGCTGTGCGCAGGTGACTTTCTCATCTCACAGGTGGAGAGGAAGGGAAGGCGATAGGAGATGAGAGATGAGTTCATAGGAAGACGCCATTGGACCAAAATCCTGGAAGAAGAGCTCTTGGGCAGAGGATTTGCACAGGGTGGGGCAGGTACAGTGTCCAGGTGGCAAGAGCAGAACGGCTGGGAGAATGGAGTCAAAACCAAGGCTAGTCAGGTTCAAGGAAATAGAAACGACTTCTGTTTGGCCGTCTCTTGGTTACTTCTTAGAGGAGGAAGTAAAAGATGATACAACTGTGGTGGGCTCGTAAATGCCAGTTTGAGTAGTTTGAATTAAACTTGACTGTGCAGAGACGAAACTTCTTCGAAGATTGGAAATTCAACCAAAGGGGCCACCTTGCTTTCTTCCCTCCCCACCCCAGCTCATTTAGGCCATGTAGGAAGTAACCATTGCCCTTGTCCTTCCTCGATCCTCTGGGAATATCACAATGTAACTTAATCATTCCAGAAGTGGCAGACTAGGCGTGAGGATGAGCAGGAGTAGGGGGCTAGCTCTAATTCAGTTCTTACTTTCAGGGTATTGCTGAGTGCTGATGCCTAGTAAGTAGTTATTACATATTCGAGGAGAGGATGGATGAATGCAAGCTCTGTGTGTTTCTTCAGTCTCCTTCTTGGTGGCACTGTTAGCTTATATGCCCCCTTGGGCAAGACATTCGCTTTTCTCGTGCCAGCACCAGCTAAGGGGCATCAGGCAGCCTGCTTCCTAGCTACCGCAGAGGCGGCCTCGCTTAAGCCCTGAGCATAAAGACCCTCTGAGGGGCTTTGAGCTTAGATATACGTTGGATATTGTGTGCTGCCGTTTTTCTTCCTGGGTGAGATCAAGCTGTGTTTCAGCATGTGCTTGCACAAGTATTCAGCCCACTGAAAAATAATGTGGTCATGTAAATACTTAGAAGGCCAGCTATTACAGTCTCTGCCAGAATATCTAGAACGGGTTGCATTCTGCAAAGGCAAGAGACTACAATAGCCATAGCTATTTATTTTATGTAAAAAAAAGTCCTAGCCCTAGTTAATGGCCTACTTTTTCAAAGCTGTATTAAACATAACAGAATTTCAGTACCACTGTTGAATCTGAACAATTTCTTGGAGCCTTATATAACAGATTTTGACTTACCACGAGAATATTTGGGGCGTTAAGCCCTGGAAATGTGCTTTTACTTTCTATAATAGCTCTTTGGCTGCACAATGACTTGGCTGTTTGCTTTTCCCCAATACAGAAAGCTTTGGAGAGTTAACCTGATCTTATCAAGTTGAATGTTTTCCTATTTGTTTATAAAATTTGAGAAAAAATAGTTTAAAAAAAAAATGGTGCAGCCGTGTGTGGGGCTTATGTTCTTGAGAGCGAAGCATTCTGAAGACTTGAGGATAATTGCCTAGCATTTTGCGTTTCCCTGCTGAGCCCCTCCATGCTCTTTTACTTTCGTCCCGTGGCACGTGAAACAGCGTGGAGCTCCTCTCGTTGCTTGTGGCTACCTCTGGGCCCCTCCTTTCTGTCATAGGACATTCCGTTCTTCCGACCGGCCCCAACCTGTTTGCAACTTGGCACACGGGGAGAACAGGGCTCTGCACAGTCTTCCCCCCCTTGGGACAGTACTAAGTTTCAGCTTTTCAGAGACCAAAGCTTCTAGCCCAATAGCTTTTGGAGACTGAGACAATCGGGAGAGGTGGTCACATATTTCACGTCAGAGAACGTAGTCTTGGCATAGAGGGAAGAAGATATCTTGGCATCTGTCAATATAGCCACTGGGTATTTTGGGAAAAATTCTACTCCATTCTTTTTTTTTTTTTTTTTTTTTGGATCTTGAAATAAGAGGCTCGAAGTACAAGTCAGGAATATGGAGATCGGTAGGGGAGGCTAGGTATAGGAACAGCTCAGGTAGCCTTCCAGAGAAAGCAGTTTCAACGAAGTGCTTTCTGGGAAAGCACGCTCATCTGAGTTTGGATGCAATAGGAAAAAAAAGTATAAAAAATACTGTTTCTTCTTGATTTAAAATAAAAAGCCACTGAGCGCTAGGATGGAAGTGTTGCACCTCTAGCTTAGTCTTCGGATTCAGACCTAGATGGGAATACCGACTGTTGGAACTTGAGAAAGAAACGTTAGTTTCTGCACCTGTAAAGTGAGATTAATAGTTCCTTTTTTTCCTTTAAGAAAGGTTTTCTTTTTAATTGTGGTGAAATATAGATAACATGGAATTTACCTTCTTCACCATTTCTAAGGGTGCAGCTCAGCGGTATTAAGTGCATTCACATTGCTGTGCAGCCGTCCGCCACCCATCTCCAGATCCCTAGACCCATTAGACAACGACTCCTGTTCATCTCCCTTTCTCCTCTCCCCCCACAATTAGTATTCTCCTTTCTGTCTCTATAAATTCGACTACTCTGGGTACCTCACATAAGTGGAGTCATACAGTATGCATCTTTTTGTGACTGGATTATTCCATTTGGCGTAACGCCCTCCAGGTCCATCTATGTCGTGGCATGTGTCAGAGTGTCTTTCCTTTTTAAGGCTAAATAATATTCCGTTGTGTGGATAGGTCACATTTTGTTCATCCATTATCTGTCAATGGACACCTGGGTTGCTTCCAGCCCTTGGCTGTTGGGAATAACGCCACTGTGAACATGGATGCGCAAACATCTCTTCGAGATCGTATGTCTTAGTTCGTTAGGTCTGCCTTAACAAACAAAGGATTCCAGGCTGTGTGGTGTGAACAACGGAAAGTTGTTTTCTCACCATGCTGGAAACTAGAAGCCTGAAATCAAGGTGTTGGTTTCTTCTGAACCCTCTCTCCTTGGCTTGTAGATGGCTGTCTTCTCCCTGTATCTTCACCTGGTCATTCCTCTGGGTATGTGTGTCCAGATTTTCTCTTCTTATAAGGACACCGGCCATGTTGGATTAGGACCCGTCATGACCATTTCTGACTTAATTACTTCTTTAAAGATTCTACCTCCTAAACCAGTCTGAGATACTTGGTGCTAGGTTTCAACATGTGAATTTTGTGGGGGGGTCCATTCAGCCCTTGATACCCTGCTTTCAGTTTTGGGTTTACACCCAAGAGTAGAATTGTTGGACCCTATGGTAATTCTATTCTAATTTTTTGAGTTTATTTATTTATTTCTTAGTTTATTTATTTTTTGGAAAGTGGTTGTGAGGTTCAAATACATGTAAAGAACTTAGCATCAGGTTGGCCCCAGAAAATGTTCACTGTAATTAGTTGTATAGACTGTAAACCATCTGACCCCGGAATTTTCAGGCAAGGAAATTGAGTCCAGAAGAGTTAAGCAACTTATGTCCCCAAGTTCCCAGTTAGCAGCAGACTCAGAAAAAGAACCTGGGTTCTCACAGTGTCTGTGCCCTTGATGACGCCATGCACCACTCTGTCTAGTCCTTCGTAGACTGTTCTGTTATTTGCTATTAACTATTTGGTGGATTTGGTAGGGTTTGATTCTATTTTTCATTTTTAAACTAAATTTTCTGAATAAACATGGTTCAAATTGAAAAATTTTACAAAAATTTACTGTAGAGTATCTTTTTCCTACTTTTGTCCTCTAGTATCCTGGCTGCCCTCCCCATAGACAATAAGCAATCTTATTAGCTTCCAATATAGTCTTACAAAGATTTTATGCATGTACAAGCAAATCACTTCATGCATTCTCTTAGCATTTGTAAATGCAATGTAACATATAGTTTTCTGCATCTTGACTTTCACTTAATGTGTTTTGGAGATATTTCTATATCGATGTATAAAAAAAAGGTCCACATTCTTTGCTCAACTGCATGCAGTTTCATAATTTGAATGCCCTATACTTCATTGAGCCCATCTCCTGTTGTTGGACAGTAAATGTTACAGATGGTGCTGTGTTGCATGAACTTGTACATCCATTATTTTGCATGAGTGAGAGATGTATATATAGGACATAGTCTTCGTGGTAGAATTGCTAGGACAAAGGGAATGTGCAATTATAAGACGAATTTTTGTCAAACTACCCTTCATTGGGCTTGTACCAATTTACACTTTCACTATCATCTTAGAGAATTTTAAATAACGAGGAGAAATTGCCATACCAGACCATGCCCGACTTTATTTACCTGTTGATGGCTATCTATATGAAGGCTTGTCAGGAGTCAAGGCAAAATCTCTCTCAGATCAGGAACCAGACAAGGACATTTGATCTTGTCGCTTTTCTTCAACAGTGCACTGTATGGGCAATTAGGCAAGAAAATGAAATGAAATCCATTGATATTGGAAAGGAAGAAGTAAAACTATCTCTATTTGTAGAGGACATGATCTTATATTAGAAAATCCTAAGGAATCCACTGAAAACTATTAGGAACTAATCAAGTTCAGCACTGTTACAGGATACAATTTCAGTATACGAAAATCAATTATATTTTTATTCACTAGAAATGAATGATCTGAAATTAAGAAAACATTTATAATAACATCACAAATAAGAACATATTTGAGAGTAAATTTAACAAAATAAGTGCCAGTCTTATCTTCTGAATGTTATGTTGTTAAAAGAAATTAAAGTCTAAATAAATAGAGAGGTATACCATGAAGACTTCATGTTGTCAAAATGACAATACTCCCAAATTGATCTATAAATTCAGCGTAATTCCTATTAGAATTCCTGCTGGCTTCTTCGCAGAAAGACAAACTAATTCTAAAATTCATATGCTAGTTCAACAGACTCAGAATAGCCAAAAGAGCTTTGGAAAAGAGGAACAAACTTTGAGGAATCACACTTCCCAATTTCAAAACTACAGTAATCAAGACAGTGTGATACTGGAACAAGGATATATACAGGTCAGTGGAATAGAATTGAGAGTACAGAAATAAACTCCCATTACAATTAGTGATTTTTTAACAAGGATACCAAGACAATTCAATAAGGGAACGTAGTCTTTTCAACAAATGGTAATTGGACAACTGGATGTACACACATACAAGAGAATGAATTTGAACACTCATTTCACACCATATACAAAATTACTTGAAAGTGAATCAAAGACCTATGTCAGAGCTAAAACTATAAAAATCCTTAGAAGAAAACATGGCTGTAAATCTTCATAACCTTGGATTAGGCAATGATTTCTTAGATATGAAGACAAACCCACAAGCAACCAATAAAGAGAGAGATAAATTGAACTTCATTAAAATGAAAAACTTCTGTATGGCAAAAGACACTATTAAGAAGATAAAAAGACAAACCACAGAATGATAGACCATATTTTTAAATCGTATAGCTGATCACAGATTTGTATCTAGAATATACAAATAACCTTTACCACGTCATAATAAAAAGACGAATAACCCAATCAAAAATGAGCAATGGATTTGAACAGATGTTTTTCCAAGAGGATATACAAATGGCCAATAAACACACGATTTCATTTATATAATGTAGAAAAAATAGGAAATCTGTAGAGACAGAATGCAGACTATTTGTTGCCTAGGACCAGGGGGAAGGATGGTATTGGTGGAAAACGGATAGTGACTGCTAATGAGTCTGATATTTCTTTTTTGAGTGATAAAAATGTTATAAAATTGGTTGTGGTGATGGTTGCACAACTCAGTGAATATGCTAAATACCATTGAAATACACAATTTAACAAGGCAAATCTATGTTACGTGAATTATATCTCAATAAAGCTGTTACAACAAAACTGGAGGGCAAAGGTAGTGTGATAGATTAGACTCAGGTTTGCGACCCTGGAGATTGAGAATTTAGACTCTTTAGTAGCAAGCTTTCTAATATTTTTCAAAGAGTGAAATGCATCACAACTCACAATGTGATCTTTGAGACTCATGGATAGTTCTTGAGCTGGGAACCACTTGTTACTCATTTGTTTCCACATTTTACAGTGAGCAACTTTGGAACGGGGGAGGTTCTTAGAAGAAATAAGGAAGTTTTAGGTCACACCTACTTGCCAGCCTTACATAGTTGGGTTGCCTGTTGGAATTTTCTCTTATGCTTCTCAGAAAACATTAGCTACTTCTCAAGAGTAGCTAATGAGAAGTAAAATTTCATTCGAAACTGCAGAACTCCTTTGCTGACCTATTCTGGCTGTTTCTATCGTGTCTTGGCTTCGTGTTTCCTAGGACCCCATGGGAAATCTTGGCAGAACACCCTGTTATATGTCAATAAGAGTGCCTCTCTCAGCTTCTCTTCACATCAAATTTTCTCTTGGTTATCACCCTTTATGCCCTTCTTTCTTAGTGACGTAAAAAATGACCCTCCTTCGCTTCTCTGAGTCTAACCTCCCTTCCCAGTGCCATAAACCCCAGGAAATCCACTGGGACCTTGCCCTGTCATTTCTGTGTACTTCTCTGGCCTCTTTGTCCCTTTCTCCCACTTGTTTTTTTTTCCCCCCCTCGGCTAGACTGTTGCTCAAATTTCCCATCAGTGTTTAGAAAGTAGTAACAAATGTACAAAAAACCCAAACACCAACACTTTCCTTAGATCCTTATTTTTTCCTCAGCATGCTGTGTTCCTTCTGTATTTTTTTTCCTTGTTTTTTTTTTTTTTTCCCCAGTTACCTTTATGGAAAAGTCTGTGTATTTTCCTATTTTCATCGATGTGGACTTTTGATGAAGAATCTGAGGTTATAAAGTTAAGAGCCCTGTGCTAAAATTAAGTCTAGAACATATCATACGAAGAGAAATTCTGGATGTGAAAGTGAAATGAGGTTGCAACAGGAGGACAGCAAAGTTTCTGAACTGTTTTCCCAGGCGTTGTGCTTGAAGCCCAGCAACCACAAGTAGGCTCATGTTCTGGTTACACGGCCAGATGCAGAGAGAGTGTTATTTGGTGTAAAGCCTAGTTTGTTTATTTATTTTGGGGGCATTGGAGAACGGAGCAGTTTCCTGGAGAGAAAATACTGTCCCTTAATAAGAGACGGGAGTTCATCCTTCAGAGAAAATGCCCTAGGGATGGTTGCTGGGATGCATTTGGTTTTGTGTATTTATTTTGTTTTTTTGAATGTTAAGGTTTCTGGCATATAGCCAGATTTAAGAGTCTCAGTGACCTTAAGTGTTTAGTCTAGTGTGGGACTGGTGAATCCTCTTGTAGGAAGGGAGAAGCATCAAGTAGAGATTACCATCAGGATGAGGGGATCAAGGAATCCGTTGATGGACTGAAAGCCTCCTTCTTTGGTATTAGAGGGGGCCATCAGCATACACAACACATGTGTTACTAAGACACCGCATTTTGCAAACAGGAGCCACAGTCACAACTTTGTCACTTGACTACTGACCTCCTGCTAAAGTAACTTATGTCAGGTAGGGAATAGGCTTATCAGTTTCACCAGAATCCCCTTAGGGCAGGGGTGTCAGCTTGCAAACACACTCTAGAGCTGTTTTACTGTAGAAAACTTTGTGAGGTTATCTATAAAGCTGGTGCAGTGCCCCTCTCAAATACCAGAGTACCATTTAATGAGAAAATTAGCTAGTTTATTGATGGAATGTTTTCCATTTTAACATCAGGGCATCTGAAGTCCAGAAAAGTGAAAATATCTTGGGCCAAGTAGTTTTATGATTTAGTCTGGAGCTCTTGGTACACCTAGCCCACGTCGCAATGGTTCCTGGTAAACAGCTTTCTAACCCGCATTTGTTATCTGGAGCAGTCTGGACATGGGAGTAGAAAGCCTGTAACAGGGAATTTAATCCAGGCCTTTCCCCTTGGATCCCTGACACAGTTTAGCAATAATCCTTCTACAAGCTAGTGGACATAGACGTCTGATAAAGAATAATTGCCGTTGAAGAATAAATATAATTATATGGGAAAGCTGACCTCTCACATCTGTAAAAGCTTTATGTATCTGGACAAGGCCCTTGAAATGGTGGAAGAAATATTTGCCCCGTGCAGTTGTCGTGACCATTACATTAAGAATTTATGTGGAAAGCTGAGCACTGTGCCTTGCTTATAATAAATTCTCAATAAGTATTAGTCGCTTTTACTATTCTCATGAGCAGCTACTTGTTAATAGGAAAGCAGCTGCCAAAAATAGCAGTGTAGCTGACCTGGCGACTTTCAGCACTCATTCATCCAGCGTGTGTTTATCCAACGGCCCTGTGTGCATTGCTTAGCTCCTTTAATTCCACCAGGATAGATATTAGTATTCCCATTTTAAGAATGAGGCTGAGATTAATAACTTCCCAGGGTTTTACAGCTAATGAGTGCTATGGCTTGGTCCCTTCCGATGAGGCCTCGTTTTTTTTTTTACAGGGTCATGTTATTTTCCAGCTTAATTAGATTGTTTTGATTGGTACTTTGAAATGATGAGATTGTGTATGGATATGAGTGGCCACTCGCTCAGTCCTTCATGCCTCATTCCAAAATTAAAGACTTGTGGGAACTGCTGTCGATAACATTCAATTAAAATCAATCTGATAAAAACTTGCAACTTAGAGAAAACCTTATAAAATTAGTATATCCAAGGATCATTGTATATATCATCTTCTTGTGTTTTTGGTCAGCCATTAAAACCAGTTTGGGGAAATTGTAGGAGACATTATGAAATACACTGAAATTTATACTTTTCACTCACATTCCTGATCATGTAGGTAGGTGGATCATTCTATGGATACAATAGAGAATTTATATACTTTTTTTGTGCTCAGTCTTGGAGATTAACTGATTTACATGTTTCAAGGTGATTGCCTGGAACAGTTTCCAGATTTAGGACCTAGAGAACTTCGCTGCCTTTGAGACCATGAGTTATGGCGCCACCTGAAGCAGTGCTGGTTAATCACCGTGATGATGGTTCATTCGGGAGGAAGAGCCGAGGACCTAAGTCTTTCAAAAGACTGTGTAGCATTTTCCCTGAAAGGTTCCGTGAGGACCTGAAATAGTAAGGAAATATGAGTAAACCTGCATCAAGAAAACTCTTTTCAGAATAAGTTGTTTGCTTTTGTAAACGAGGATTCTCTTTTCAGAAAATCTCACATTTAAATTTTGCGGGTTTTTTTCGAAGGTATTTCTTAGTCTTTGTTTTTGAATTGACTGTTTGTTATGAACCTCTAACCAGAAGTGTCACCCATGAGAGATGCACTAAACTGGCAGAGTATGTGACAGGACAAAAGGCAAAGGCCACTACGGTTTGTTGCCAGGCTGTGGTTTGCAAAATATGACTCTCAAAAAACGTCCAGCCTCCCTGGAGAGAAAAGTGACAAGATATTGCAGAAATAACCATGGTGCAGAGGATTATACTCAGTTTTTTTTCAGGCTGGAGGGTTGGGTTTCAAAGTGCAGAATCCTGTCATATTTTTTGACATTGCTTTGGTCATGATTTCTTTACCTCTTGTATCTTGTTGGCAGAGGACATAAGGAATATCAGAATGTGCCACAGGCCTGGGGACAGGGCTATATTTCTGTGATTTTTCTTCTGAGATGGCATTAAGTTAGAAAGAAGTGGAAGGAGGCCAGCATCTCTTCCTTCTTTGTTCCAGGGAAGAGCATTCACTGAGGAGCAAGATGGACCTACCTACCAATGCCTGTTCCTCCTTTCGCAGTTAATTTCTCAATTTTTGATGGTTTTGCCTTTTTTTTTTTTTATGGTCGCGTTTAAGACTTTCTAGATGTTCCCTGAATCCAGGGAATAGCATACTCTTGAGTTTCAGTCACCAGCCGTAGTGTAGGACCATAGGATGCTCTGGAAGGCTGGTGGCAGAAGGAGTTGAGAAGGAAATTGAATGAAAATGGGTGGCGAGAGAAAAAAAAAAGAGAAAGAAAAAAGTAAGAAATATATTCGTTAGAGAGTGCGGCAACTTGGGTATGACAGGAAGGACACTGGATTATTTTAATAAATATTGAAAGGGAATTCGTTAAAATTCAGTGTCCATTTCTAATAGCTCAGTGTATTAGTTTCTTATAGTTGCGATAACAAATAACCATAGACTTGGTGGCTTAAAACACATTTTTGGAGGCCAGAAGTCTAAAATCAAGTTAGTCTCCCTGCACAGGCTCTGGGAGAGCATTCATTCCTTGCCTCTTCTAGCCTCTGGGAGCTGCTGGCATTCCATGGTATTTCTCAGATTGTGACTCCATCACTCCCATCTCTGCTTCCTTCTGCATGTGGCCTTCTCTTCATGAATCTAATCATCCCTTACCCCTCTGCCATAAGGATGCTTGTCATGGCATTTAGGGCCAAACTGAATAATTCCACATAATCTCCTCATCTCAAAATCCTTAATTTAATCACATCTGCAAAACATCTGGCCATAGCAGCGTCCACAGGTCTGAAGGGTTGGGATGTGGGCCTGTCTTTGAGAGCCATCGTCAGCTTACTTACTCAAATGTGAACAGCTATATCCTTCTTCTACCGAACTGAACCCCAAACTAGCATAATTTCTTTAAATAAAAAGCTAGAAATTTCTTTTAAAGTCAGGATCAAGTGAAGATGTCTGCAATGACCATGAATATTTAATAATTTTTGGATGTGGCAGCCAACGAACTCATACGAGAGCATTATATAAGAGGTATACGTATTTAAAAGGTATGTAAAATTAATGGAGAAACAAATGGACAGTTTAACAGTGTTATTGAGAAAACTGTCTACCTATTTGGGGAAGAGGAAAGAATGTTTCTGCCTTATAAAAATGCAGTGGCAATAAAGGAATGTAAAATTTTTTAATTTTATAAAATCAAAAAGGGAAAAAGCCTCGTGTGTGAACACACTCATTCACGTGTGTGCGTGTATATATGTTGTAATTACAGAAGGGGCAGTACCTTCTCTTAAAAATAAAATAACAGTAACAATAACCTAATATAAAAATGGCTTGAACAAGCAATTTATAGGAAAGTAAATATAGATGTCAGTAGACATATAAAAATGCTCAGCTTCATTAAATATTTTTAAATGTAATTAAAAATACTTTTATCTTGTATACTTATCAAATTGACTAAGATTAAAAAGTATGTTGAATACCAAATGTTGTTGAAGGATTGATAATTCACTTCTTTGTTCAGTTATGCCTTTTTCTATTAAGAGTTTAGGATAGCTTACTAGGATACATAAAATTCAGCAATTGAACATAAACTAAAAGCAAGTGAGACCACCTGTGAAGTAGCTGTACCAAACAAAAAAGTCAAGTTTGAATCTGATCAAGCTCTAACTAACACAAGAATATGTGAATCAATGACAAGGGACAGAATCAGCAGAATCCATTGGGAAGATTTATAAGACAAATGACCAGATTTCTTCAACAAAACAGTTGCTCGGGTGTGGAGAGTGGGTTGGGGGACAATAAGAAATGGAGGGAGTGCATATAGATTAAGAAAGACCTAAGAAACTTTATCAACCAATCATAAAACTTGGAGCTAATTTTGATCTTGATTCAAATCATACTATAATATAAAAATATTTGAGACATTTGAGACAATTAGAATTTCTAACACTGAGTTCAATTAAGAACTTAAAATTTAAGTGTGATAATGGTATTGTGGTTATTTTTTTAATAGTTAATTTCTTTTAGAGCAATTTGTTAAAATATTTCTGAATGAAATGATGCTATGTCTGAGAAAGTGGATGGGGTATAAATGAAGCAAAACTGGCCATGAGTCACTATTTGTTGAAGCTGGGGAATGGGTACATAGGATTTCACTATAACTGTTTCGTTTACTTTCTCACATACTTAGAAAAATGTTATTAAAAGGGTAAGAAGAAACCACAAAATGATGACTTAGAAATTAAGATGAATATACATCCCAGTTTGATCCTCAGTTTTAGCCATGAACCCAAGGATGGAAACACATAAACATTCATATATCATCGATAGGTAGAGATTGGATCAATTATATAGGAGACACCAATTCTTATTATTGATAACACACATTTTTTTCCCCCTAAGATTCTTTGGGAAAGGTAATGAAAAGCATCCTTACAGAGATGAATTTCAGAGGCCTCTTTTTAAGGCATAGCTGAACATTAGACAGTTGCATTGTGATACAGTGCTACTCAATGAAAGAGGTTGCATAAAGCTGGGAAAGGGGCAGAATATTCAGCATACTGGTAGTATCCTACAGAGGGATGTAGATGAAGAACCTTTTTGTATCTTCTTGCAATCTTCAAGCAGCTGGTTGAATCAAAGTTTGTAGTTTTCCTTGATTAGAAAAGGAGATGATCACAGTACAATTAAAACTGTGACCTTAGACCAGAGGAAAAAAAAGAATCTACTTCTCTTAAGAAAAAACTTCAATTGTCTTACTCACTGTCTCTCTCTTTAACTTTTAAAAGAGTTTTCTGTGATTAAGTGGCTAATCTTATTTCATCCATCTCTATTCCGCCACCTCACCAGATCACTTTGAAGCAAATCCTAGAATCATATTATTTCGTTTGGAGACATTTCAGTATTTACCTCTAAAATACGAGTGCTATTTTTAAACCTAACCAAAACTCAGTGGGCATTTTGAAAAGATCAAACACATCACTAAATTTCTTTGCCGCCTATCACCATGTTTTTATTTTTAAATGGTATTTTTAACACCCTTATGACTCCATTTCCTTTTGATAAAGGCTCATGAATGAAGCAACACATAAATGACGAAGGAGATGAGCCCAGACCACGGGGATTCCCCACCTAACCGCTGCCCACCTTCTACCTATGCTCCAGGCTCAGACCACAACTCCAGGGCATTGGCTGTGATTTGCGTTTAGGTTCTTTCAAAAGCATAGAGACAGCATCAAATTGCTAACATGACAAAACAAACTTCAGCTCTACCAGGTCTAAAACAAAATAGCTTCGGTCACGTGGAGCTGTCAGCAAACCCTCAAGTGCTTTCATTCATTGGGAGGGATCACTTCCCCAAAAGTTGATGGTGCCGTTCTGCACACATTGGCTTGTTCTCCTTTGACTCTTCCGGCGATTCTTTGCGTCCTTCATTGATTCTTCACTGACATCTCATTGTCTCAGGGTCCTTGCCTAGGCTGCCCCCGCCTCTCCACCCCCATTCTCATGCTCTTCTTGTTTACCTGCTTATCTCATGAATTTTCTACTTCTCTGTTTGTGGTGCCCAAATCTAGTGCCACTACCCACCAGGCCAGGCTCCCTTTGCCTGCCTGACATCTGCCAGTCCCTGCAGCATCTTATACTGAGCACATCTGGATTAGAACTCCTTAGCTGCCTTCACCCACCATCACCCCAAATGGCCTAACTTTCCTTTTAAACTTAATATCATTTGGTACGGAAAAGCCAGATTACTACTACTACTAACTACTATTACTAACTATTACTACTTACTGTGACTACCACTAATTAGCTACTACTATGCTTCTGATCTTCTATACCTTTTATCCAGTAAATTACCAGAACCTGTTGATTTTGCCTCTGCAGAGTTTAGACAGCTTATTTATTAGCCAGATTGCCATAGTCTCTGCCTCTTATTTCTTGGGGTCTAATGCTTACTCTGTACATGGACAAAACATGGAGTATGGCTTTGAAGAGACTGCATTCTAGTGGAAGAGAAAGGTGATGAGATGGGTTCAGTCAGTC
Source organism: Eidolon dupreanum (assembly GCA_028627145.1). Classification (NCBI taxonomy): domain Eukaryota; kingdom Metazoa; phylum Chordata; class Mammalia; order Chiroptera; family Pteropodidae; genus Eidolon; species Eidolon dupreanum. The sequence goes on from CM053506.1 coordinate 101,274,152, forward strand.
AGTGTAGGAAGACATTAAAGATACAGTGTCGAGTTGAGTGTTCAAGTTGACCAATGGAGACAGGTAATAAGAACATTCCAGGTAAAACACAAACAAAGACTTGGAAGCTTAAAACACCAAGGGATATATACGAGGGATTGTGTGTGTGTTTGTGTGCACATGCCTGCCACAGTTTCAAAACTAGATGAATATTGTTACTTTTTTTTTTTTTTAAACAGATGACATGGCATGGTACTCTACTGGAAAACAGAGATGACTTCTTTTAAATCTGAAATTTAAAAATTATTATTTACAACCTTTCAGTCTTTGGCTCTAATCTGCTCTTCCATCCTTCTCTCTTCAACTGTCCTTCACTGTGTCCAAAGTAGACAACTCACAGTTTCTTGAAGAGACCACAATGCCTCCTCACCTCCATTGGAAGTTCATCTTCATTCTACTCGGAATCTCATGCTGCCTTCCCAAGTCCTGATTGTTAAAATCCTACCCGTTTTTTTTTAAAAAAAATCTTTTTATTTTGGGAACATATAGATATATCAAAAGAAGACAAAATAGTATAATGAACCCTCATGTGCTCTCAAATCCTACCAATTATCAACAGATCACCTAAGTACCACTTTCTCTGTCAGACCATTTTTTGCTCTTTTCCCTTGAGTGATTCTTCTCTCCTGCTTTGACTTCTGTGTATTGATGGTGTGATACTTTACTCTCTGATATTACAGTAACTGGTTTTTCTTATCCCCTGACTCTTGCAAAGTAGAATTGTAGCTTAATGAACTTTTTATTCCTTGCAGTGTCTATTTTGATGAATTATTGACAGTTTCAGCTCAAAAATATAGATAGCCCAGCGAGGTGCTTAATTTGGAATTTCTTACTAGCCAGAAAGAACTGGTTGGTGGTGGGGGAAATGACAGGAACTTAGCAGAGGTGACCTTGTCATCTTAAAGAGAGAAATAGTGGAAAAAGGAAACACTTAACTTAGACATATGCTTGACCCTGGGGTTCTTGGCTCTGGCTGGGATCTTAAAGCACTTGTGGAGTTTTTTTAAAAAGTATGTGGTCCAGCCACTTTGGAAGACAGTTTGGCAGTTTCTTACAAAACTAACACTCTTACCTTATAATCTAGCAATTGCACTCCTTAATAGTTGCCCAAAGGAGTAGAAAATTTATGTGCACGCAAAAACCTGCACACAGATGTTTTTTATAACTGCATTGTTCATAATTCCCAAAACTTGGAAGCAAACAAGATGCCCTTGAGTAGGGGAATGGATTAATGAACTCTGGTCCATCCAGACAATGGAATGTTATTCAGCACTAAAAAGAAGTGAGCTAGCCAGCCATGAAAAGACATGGAGGAAGCTTAAATATAAAGAAGCCAGTCGGACGAGGTTACATTCTGTATGATTCCAACTATATGACATTCTGGAAAAGGCAAAATTATGGAAACAGTAAAAGATCAGTGGTTACCAGGAGTTGGAGGGCTGCATAGGTTAGAGAAGATGATTTTTAGGACAGTGGAAATACTCTCATCATATTATAATGATGGATACATTCTTATCATTATACATCTGTCCAAACCCATAGAATGCACAACATCAAGAGTGAACCCCAATGTAAACTATAGACTTCAAGTGATAATGATGTGTCCATGTACGTTTGTCACTTATAACGAGTGTACCATTCTGGTGGGGGATGTTGACAGCGGGGAGGCCATGCCTTTGTGGGGGCAGGGGCCTGTGGGAAATCTCTGTACTGTCTCTTCAGCTTTCCTGTGAACCTAAAACCGCTCTTTAAAAAATATACTTATTCTGAGGCCAGAGACCCTGGATCTGTGAGCCGAAATAGTTCCAAAGTCAGTGGGAATCAAGAGAATATGATTCAAGATTAATGAGATATTTTAAAAATGTAAATTTAACACAAGAAGGGTAGAACAGAGGATGGCATCTGAAGAAATAAGCTGTCCACACAGGGGACATTCCGCTTCTTTCATATGTTCAAAATATAAGCACAAATATGGAAGGGAGAAAAGCTTGTATTTATTGAGCATCTATTATATATACGTGTATATTTTATATATGTAAATATATATAATATATGCCAGACCCTGAAAGACTTCTTCACATGTATTGTGTCAACTGCATCTCTTAGTGACCTAAGTCTCATCTCCAGTTCAGCGGTATAGAAACTGAGGGTTAAGAAAGATTCTCAAGGTCACAGGGTTAAGTGACACAACTGAGATTTTAAATGAAGTCTACTGTTGCTTAAGTATGTACTATTTCTACTCTCTTATGTTTTTTACTGAAAATTTGAAGGCCTCAATACTAATGTTCAGAACAGTCAAGAAAAGAACAACACGTGTCCAGTCAACAAGTATTTGCAATATGTAAATACTGTTGCAGTGGAATGTATATGGGGAAGATAGTTAATGAATGAGTGATAAATAAATGCAAAAATAAATGCATGAATGCAAAAATAAAGTAACTCGAGACTGAGAAAAGGTAGGAGGAATGTAAATGGAAGACGTTCATGGAGATCTATTTTAGAGTGGATCTTTTAAACTGAAATGTGAGAGATTCAGTAAAGTTGCAGTGAGTTGATATTATGTATGAAATACCAGAATATGAAAGCTGGGCCTTGGGATCCTGAAGGGAGGGGGGGTTCGGGAAGGTCTGAGAAGGTTTTGTGGAGCGTGTGGTGAGTGAGGGGAATCCGGGAGGTCCAGTTCCTGTCCCGGGCGGGCCGGATCCCTTTAGGCAGAGGGAACACAGAGGCGAAGTCAGGACTCACCTCCCTCCTTGAAATCGAAATGCCTGTGTGTTTTCCAATGAGCTTCGCAGCCTCCCTTCTCTAAATTTTATGTAACCCCAAGGAAACGCGGCGTCCTGGTTGGGGTCTCAGTGGTGGCTGAGATCTGGTGGTCTGGGGGACGGGAGCATCTGTGAGCACACTCCTGTGTCACCTCTTGTGGAGCCAGCTTCCTCCCTGCACCACCCCCCTCTGTCCTGCTTCATTAATTGCGTTGCATCCCATCACTGCAATTTAATAACGTTTAATGACACTTCTCTGCCATTTTAGTGCCAGCCGCCCTCGGAACTTAAGCCTCGATGCAAGTATTAAGAGAGGGCGGCCAAGGCTTCCAGGTTGCCAGTTACTTGGCTGGAAATTTCATTCATACTGGGAAACAGATTTTTAAAATAAATTTGGCACTGGGAGCAATGCCATCCTTTTGTAAAGCTGTGTCAATAATCATCAGCCCTCATAATTATGCCCCCCGCCCCAGTCCTCGGCCAGGCCGACAAATATTTGGGTGTCAGCATGTCCTCACGATGCCACCTTCTGTTGACCCTGTGGGATTCTCTCGCTGTTTGGATTGGCACTGGGGCACAATCTTGTTTTATGTAATAAGGCACATGAGAGAAGCCCTTTGTGCTTTGCCTCTATGAGTGGGTGCTGAGCAAGAGGTCTTATGTACCCCGTAATTTTCGGTATGAGCAAAGCTAGTGAACATTTCTGTGGCCTGGCAGATGTTTCCTAACTATTGGCAAGATTTGTTTGTTTGTTTGTTTGTTTTTTTCCAGTGCCATTTTGCCCCAGGGCTAGGATCACAGTGACCCAGCTTTGGTTTAGGATGAGTGTTGCAAATATATGTGTGTGTTATGGGGCGGATGGGAACTACAATGTTTTCAGAGAAAACAGGCGTGGGTGTGACACGGGCTGATGTAATGTAGTCCTGCAGATGCCAAGGAGGGTTACCCTTTGCTGATTGTACCCATAAGAGGGCAAAGCTTGTTGAGATCTCCAGAAACAGACGGAATTCTGTCTTTCTGAGAAGGCTTGTTGCTAGCGTGTAACATAATATAGGGCCCATTTTCAGATATATTTTGAATTTTTTTGCTTTAGAATATCAAGGGAAAAGGCATCGTTGGCCACAGCTTTATTATTCATATTGCTCCCTCTCATTAGTTTTTTTAATAACAGTATTAAATGTTAGCATCAAGGGCCTGGCAGCCTTGCTAAGGAGAACAGATTGCTTTGAAATCAACACAGCTGGAAACTGACCACGTATTGTTTTTCTTTCTTTTAAGAAATGAAAGAGGCATTTATAGGAAGGCCAGAGAAGGCTCTACTGTGCAGAGCTACTTTATAGATTTATTCTTCCCCGTCTGGTAAATGATTAATGTCACGCCCTAGTGTCCAAATGGGCCCAGGTCCCTGCTCCCTTCCTGAAATTGCCGTTCCCAGGGAACAATAAACTCCCGAGGTTTGCTGCAACCCTCACTTGAGGGGGTGGAGTCTGTTCAGTGCTGTTTCTCTCCGCTTAATCGCTCAAGTGTGGTCTTCAGAGCCAAGGATGCCTTCTGTGGGGTTTTCTCTGCTAGCCCTCCTTGCGGCCCTGCAAACCTCATCAGTCACTCCTGCCGGCTTCCCACTGGGCTGCGCTTCCCGTGGTGGGCACGTAAGTGAATTAGGGAATGTGTGTTTGTGATTTTTGTTTTACTTGATCCACTTTTAAAAATGAAGGCAGGGTATTTTCTAACCGTGTTATTCAACTAAGTCCTGTGTGTCCGGGAACTATTTTTTTTCTTATTGCTGTCAGAGGGTCTCTTTTCTCACACCTCAAAGGCTTTATTGTTGTTTTGGTCATTTATTCCGTTAAGTCTCTGTGCCAAAAGGTTTCTCTCTTTCTCTCATTTTACTGTTCCTATGTATAGGCATATTGCGGTTGCAGTGTAATAATCGACTGCCATTAATGAATTGCTAATAATTAATTCCTATGGTGTAATATTTAAAAGTTTCTCAAAAGGAGGTTTTCTCCATAAATAGCTATTTCTCTTGACATCTATCTTGTAAGAGCTGGGTTAGAAATGAAGGAGAGAGATGTAGGAATCGAAGAGTAACTTTTGCTTTTGGTTTTCTGAGACGGCACCTGGGGAGCTTTTTTCACAGTTAAATAGATTTTACTATTGTTTAGTTTTATCTTTAGACTATCAAGGGAAGGATAGGGTTGTATCTGCTGGAATACCTGAATTACCTGTTATCTGTATTGGCATACGTCTGTTGTTATCTGGACAAGTTGAATTCATTATTTATTTCTTAGTAGAGTGTCTCATTTAAAATAGCATTCCCCATCTATTTGCCTGAGGCTCATCAATAGGAATTTTGGGAACTGGGCTATGTATCTAGTATTCGGATTCTCACAATCAGATCCCACACTTAGTATTTTTCCTGGTACATAATACAGTTCTTTGCATTGTCGATAACTGTTAGTAACAGCTGCTTAATGGCCACCTGACCTGTAGGAGTAGGAAAGTAAATGGTGAGTTTTGAATTTTATAAAATGTATAAATAAGCCCCAATGAGGAGAGAATTAAGAAAACCTGTTATCACAAAAGTGGCCCTAAAAGGCTTTCTCTGTGTTGATTACTCTCAAGCATGTTTTTTCCTGGCGTTATTCAGCTTGGCAGAATTGATCTAGATTTGGGGTTCTGAATGCATGGAGGGGGAAAAAAAAAGACTCAATTATACATTACACAGTGCTTGGATGATATGACCAATTCTGTTCATGAATTTCTCAGGTGACATTTTTTTAATGTAGTGGTACAGATTCTTTCTCTAAATAATTATAATTAATAGCTACTTAAATTATCTCGGTGCTCTTTCAAGTTATCTCATTTGATTCTCATATCAGTCCAACGTAGGTATTGATGTTACCTCAATCATTTTATAATTGAGGGTATTGAGCATCAGCGAGTGACTCTGAGGTCACTGGGTGAGTGGATGAACGAGGTGTAAGCCGGGTTTGTTTTTGAAATCTCAAAATCTCCTACTCCCTCCCGGCCAACCCCGTTCGCCTCTAAACCCCTTCCACCGTGGAACAGTGGAAGGAGCTCTCACCTGGGCATCCGGAGACCTGGATTCCGATTCAGCCGGGGTCGGAGTTGCCCCTGAGAGGCACTGAGCACTCCCCGAAGCCTTCGGATGTCATTTTCCAGCGAGGTTACAGTGTTCTGATTTCTTAAGTTCCTTTACAGCCTCGGATGTCCATCCAGGGCCTGTCCTGGGCTGGTGTCCGCTCTGCAGGGCTCCCCCGCAGTGTAGAGAAGAGGCGAGAGAGAAAGTAGAGCCGCGGCCATTGCTACTGTCCAGCTCCGCTTTGGCACAGAGAGGCACAGATCTCTTTCCACGAGGAAAATCCTGCGCCCTCACACGACAATGTTCTCTGATCTGCTTCCCGAGCTGGCATTTCTCAGCCTGTTCATTTTTACTCATCAACAAAAGTATCTGAGCCAGGCTCTCTTGTGGTTTCAGCTCAGGGATGAACACATCAGTTAACGTTCCCAACTGGCTCCCAAACAAGCGATAACCTCCCGTGTGAGCCCATCTGCTATCTTAATCCTTTTTGGAACAGGGCAAATGTAAATACACATCGCCCTCCTCCTCTCTTTGGTTTTTCATCTTTTGGGCAGGTGGTTGAGAATGGGCAGGGCCGACAGTGGGAACGTATTTTTCATTTTACCTCCATGGTCAACTCTCTCAGTTGCTCACAGATCCGTTTAGAAAATGGTGGGATCCAGGGGTCAGGTGGCTACGCTGGACTAACATTAGAAAGCAAAAAAAGATCTGTAAGCAACACCATCTACCGTCACCATCCTTGTGTCGGAGAAAGAAGGAGACGCTAGAATGACGTGCTCTCATCAGGGAGGGAGGGCAGGTCTTCCTCGGTGAGAAGAGTGGGCATTCTTAACGCTAACATTTTCACCCTGGACTGGTGGAAAACTCATCCCTGACCGCAGCCTGCATGCATTTGGGAAGCTCTGCTCAGCCTGCTGCCTGGGTGCTTGTCACTCACAGACTTCCTGGGAGGACGTTGTGAATGGGGAGATGAGAGCTGCCTCAGCCCTTTTCTTCCTCCGCCGTGCCTCCCTGCCCATGTGCGCGCGTGCTACGATTTAGACTTTAACTGTATCCTTACGTCTTTCTCCGCAGGCAAGAAGCGAAACCCTGGCCTTAAAATTCCAAAGGAAGCATTCGAACAGCCTCAGACCAGTTCCACGTGAGTTGGCCAGATCGTCATCAACTTAACCCAGACGTTAGCACTTCACAGATTTCTGGGGAATGGGGGGGGGGGGGGCGGTCAGTTTTTTGGACAGGTGAGCCGTACCCGGACTGTGGAAATCGTTTTTAGAAGAGCCCTTTAAAAGGGGAAGCCACGTGCTCACTGTTCTGAGGCCTGAACTAAACACACTTGGTCAGTCTATGTTAAATAGGTGGCTTTGAACTCAGTGTCTCGCGTCACTGGTTGGCTGAAAAATCAGTGTCACAACCGCATTTGGCTGATGGGGTCCTGTGTAAGTCCAGAAAGGCCCCTGGATGTGGACTTTTTGCCTTTTCCATAGGGATTTGAGCAAACAAGTAAATCCTTATGAGGGCTACTACTCTGAAACTAGGGTTGAGATGGAAAATGGTATTCGGTGAGGACTCAGCATCCTGACACCTAAATCCTGTCCCATATAAACAGAAGGCGAAATGAGGTAAAGGAACATTTTTCTCGTGGCTGAGGCTTTGGCCCAGATCCCCAAGCGAGTAAAGTCCCGGCGAAGCAGGACACCCTCTCGCGGAGCCTCCCGCTTGTCCTCTGGCTGTCTGTGGGATGGGGCGGGACTCCTCTCCAGCTAGAGGCGTTGCCACCTACCACGGCAGGTGTGGGGGCGGAATGGAAATTCCAAGGAAAAGAACACAGCAGAGGTCCCAGAGAGGCCAGACCAGTACAACGGAGGCCGTCTCAACGGAAGCCTGAGTTTTAAGGCTTTTTGCTCATCTCTGCAAAAGCGCCTCCCTTTGTAAAGGGTTTTTGATCTTCGCTGTCATCCATCCAATCAGAAAGTGCACCCCCAGGGTTTGGAATGTGCTAGTAAAATTGATCCTGTCACATTCCGTGCCTCAATATACGCAAACTTCCCAATGAAGCACCTCCAAGGACAGAACAGAGTGGAGGGTTCTAGACTGTCACCCAAGGGCCAAATGCAACTTGGACTGTATATTCGTGAGAGTCTGCGGTCCCTCTGTGTCTGCTACGGGGACTGCAGTTTCGTTTTAGGTCCTTCTGGGTATTTTTTCCGCCCCCATGAACTCTGTAATTAATAGCTTTTTCTCTCCAATTGGTTTCTCAAGATCATGGAGAAATGCGTGGCTTCTCTCTACTATCCATATAGGACACTTGAAAAAAATTTTTTTATTTTAAAATAATTGTAGATTCATAGGAGGTTGCAAAGATATGTACAGGGAAGTCCTTTGTCCTTCCCCTAGCTTACGTTCTCCCATTCAGTGTTAACATCTTACACAACTGTAGTACAATATCCAAACAAAAAAAGGGGGGCCATGATTTAAATCAGGGATCCCCAACCCGCGGGCAGCAGGTGGGTTCTGGTCCATGGCCTCTTAGGAACCCGGCTGCAGAGCAAGAGGTGAGCCGCTGGGTGAACTCAGCCGCTCCCCAGCGCTAGGCTAGCTAGCATCACAGCCTCAGCTCCACCATAAATCGCACCAGGCACTAATTCGATTCTCAGAAGAGCACCGGTCCCTAGTGCCAAAAAGGTTGGGGACCGCTGGTTTAAATCATAGAGCTTATTCAAATTTCACCAGCAATACAAATGCTCATTTGTGTGTATGTGTGTATGTTTGTGTGTGTGTGTGTGTGTGTGTGTGTGTGTGTTTTCACATGTGTAGCCTTATAACCATAATCAGGATACTCTACATTATCAACACTACAAGGCTCTTTTCTGTTATTCCATACTATGCCCACGTCTAACTCCCTATCCCAGTGGTCCCTAATCCCTGGCAACCCCTAATCTGTTTTCCATCTCCATTTCGTTATTTCATGATTATTATATAAATGGAATCATGTATCTTTTTTGAGGTTGGCTTTTTTCATGCAGCTTCATTTCTTTGAGGTTCATTCAAGTCGTTGCATGCATCAATAGTTCATTCCTTGTTATTGCTTAATGCCATTCTGTGGTCTGGATATACCAGTTTGTTCAACCCTATAACCTTTGAAGGAGAGAGACATGAATACTTTTCAGCTTGAGGCTTTTATGAATAAAGCTGCTGTGAACATTCACGTACAGGTTTCCTCAGTCAAAATGTTTTATTTTCTTGAGATATATGTCCAATAGTGTAATGACTAGGTCATGAATTAAGTTTATTTTTAGCTTTGAAAGAACCGCCAAAATATATTTCAGAGTGATTTTACTGTAATTGTTCTTTTTATCCTTTTATTTTGATGAAGTTGTCTATCAGTTTTTCCTCTTATGGTTTTAGTAGCAAGTTTTAGAACCTTTTGCCTTGTCCTAAGTCCTAAAGATTTTCTCTTATGTTCTTAAAGTTTTATGGTTTTACATTTTAGATTTATGTCCATGATGCATTTTGAGTTTAATTTTTGTACAGGGTGCCAGGTAGGTTTAGGCTGAGCTTTATTTTTTTGGCAGTGGATTTTCAATTGTCCTAGCACCATTTGTTGAAAAGGCTAGCCCTCCTCCATTTAATTGCTTTTGCCCTTTGTCAAATATTAATCGAGCATATTGTTTGGATCTATTTCTGGGTTCTCTGTTCTGTTCCATTGATCTGCATGTCTGTCTCATTGCCAACATCATACTGTCTTGATTACTGCAGCTATATAGGAATATGTAAGCCTTAACATTAGGAAAAGTGATTCCCCCCAGTTGGTTCTTTTTTCAAAATTATTTCGGCTGTTCCAGGGCTTTCCTTTTTTTTTTTTTTAATCTAGGTTTTAGAATAAGCTTGTCTATGTCTTTAAATAAACTTGCTGAGGTTTTGATAGGAATTGAGTCTAACCTATAGATCAATTTAGGGAGAATCAACACGTTTTACTACATGGAGTCTTCTAAACCACGAACATGGTCAATTTCTTCAAGTATTTAGATTTTCTTTGATTTTTTTTCATCAGTATTTTATAGTTTTCATCATAAAGTTTCCCTACATTAGGTTTTATTAAGATTTACACCTAAGTATTTCATTTTTGAGGCACACTTATAAATGGTATTCCATTTTTGATTTTGTTTATTCTCTGTGTGTAGAAATGAAATTGATTTTCTGTTTTGATTTTGTATCCTGTGACCTTACTAAAATCACTTATTAGTTCTAGGAGCTTTTTATAGATTCCTTAGAGTTTTCTATGTAAACAGCCATCCTTTCTGCAAATAGAGAGCATTTTATATTTTCCTTTCCAAACTGTATTTTTTTAAATTTTCTTTTCCTACCTTATTTCAGCGGCAGGGATGTCCTGTACTGTGTTAAACAAGATTGATGAGAGTAGGCAACCTTGCTTCGTTCTGCATCTTGGAAAGCATTTAATCTGTCACTCTTAGGCATGATGTTAGTTTTTTATAGATGCCGTTCATGAGATTGACGAAGTCCCTCTCTGGTTGTAGCATATTGAGTTTCTATCATGAATATGTATTGATTTTTGTTGAATGCTTTTTTGTGCGTCAGTTGCTATGACCATAGGTTTTTTTCTTCTTTGTCCTGCTGATAACAGATTATAATGATTGATTTTTAAAATATCGAACCAGCCTTACATACCCAAAATAAATCCCACTTGGTTGTGGTATATTACTTTTTTTTATATGTTGTTGGATACGAGCTGCTAAAGTTTGGTTGAAGATTTTTGTCTAAGTTCATGAGAGTTTTTGATCTATAGTTTTGTTTTTTGTGATGTATGCTATTTTATGCTTTTGGTATTAAGGTAATACTCCCCTCATAAAAAAGGTTGGTAAGAGCTCCAATTTTCTGACAGACACTGTATGAAATGTTAATTCTTTTATTAAAAATTTTTTGAGACATAATTGACATATAACATCTTAGTTTCAGATGTACAACATAATAATTCAATGTATGCAATTCTTTTTTTTTTTAATGTTTTCAAAAAGTTTCAGTTTAACAAAACGGATTTGGGCATTTCTTTTTCTGGAGCTTTTAAACTACAAATTGATTTTCTTTAATAGTTTTAGGACTAGTCAACCAATCTATTTCATCATGGATAAGTTTTGGTAGTTTGCAGGTTTTAAGAAATTGGTCCATTTCTTAAGTTGTTGAATTTATGAAAGTAAAGTTGTTTGTAATACCTCCTGAATCTCTTTTCAATAGCTGCCAGATATGTTTTGACATAATCTGTTTTTTTTCCTGACATGAGTAATTTGTGTCTTCTCTCTTACCTGTGTTGATCTTGCTAGAAGTTTATTAATGTTTTTGCTTTTTTGTAAAGAACCAACTTTGTTTCTTTTATTTTCCTATTTTCAGTTTTACTGATTTCTACTCTTTATTTTTTCCTTTGGGATATAGTCTAATATCAGCCTTTTATGTTACTTTGTTTTAAAAAAAATTATTCACCTTCTTTAGTTTATATTAATTTTCTGTATTTCATGAATTTTTGAAAATCACCATAAATCTTTCTTTGATATAAACAAATGAATAAAAACCCGTATAAGAATAAAAGTAATTTCTATATTGTCTTTGCCTCACGTGGTGGAATAAACTGAATGCACTCTCCTGTTTTGCTGTGTAAAGCCAAGAGCATCACTTTATTTTTGTAGACTATACCACTCTGGCTCATGGAGAGCCTTGTTATTATTATTGTTATTTTAATACCAAGGCTTAAATTTGTATTCCAAAAGAAGTAGCTTCCACATTTTGAGTTTTTATTAGCAGTTCTTTGAGGTTGGCTTGGTGACACTTAGCATTTATCCTCTGCCTCCTTCTGCTGCGCTACGCAAAAATAAATAGCCTGGACAGAACTCCATTCTCTTTCATTTCATGTGTGTGGTCCCTCCGTTTGAACTTTTTCTTTGAGTAACTGATGCCAGTGTGTCTTTGACTCAAGTATCTGAGCTGTCCCCTCACTTGACTGGCCATAACTAATCCTAAATCTAGTCTGTGCTAATTAGTAGTATTTCATTTAACCCTCACAAGAAACTCAGGAGGCAGTTACTATTACTCTCACCTTATAAGTGAGCAGGGTCTATTCAAGGGTCAGGTGTCTTGCTCAAAGCAGTCAAACAGCCTTGTGCGTAAGAGTTCATGCTTTGGTGCTGGAATGCCTGGGTTTATACTTGGGATCTGAACTTCGCTAATTGAATACCTTAGGCAAATGACCTAGCCCTACTAACACTTAGTTTCCCCTCCTGGAAAATAGGAATAAACAACAATGTGGTTGCTGAGGATTAGATGCCATAATCCGTGCTAAGTGTCCTTGAGCCCGTTCCATTATAATTTGTCAGTGAAGTTAGCTCCAAGTGTTATGATTATTCCACTAAATAATAATTATTAAGCGGAAGAACTGGCATACAAATTCAGGGTTCTCTGACTCTCAAGTATGTGCTCATTGCTATACACGAGACAGGTGGAGACCGTGGCCAGTCTGTGGCTGCGAAATGAGAGGCAGGACCTTTTATTTCTGCAGTCGAGAAGACTTGATGGTGTGGCTCTGGGTTCTAATTTCACCATCTCTTTGAACGACCTTAAATTATTTTGTCTGCATAGAAAAAGAATGATTGTAATAATGACCACTGAACTGATTACTCATGCAGCATTACAAAGAAATAATTATGATAAACCAAAGCTGGTTGTTCATCTCAAAACATCAACACGAGGTGACCTCTGGAATACCCTTGGCCTTTCAGGGAGGGGATCTGGTAAGAAGCTTAGTTCTTTCTCCTGTGAACTAAAATATTGAATAAGTGACAGAGAACATCCAACCACGGTATAAACCTCCCACAGAGAGTCAGCGCCCCAGGCAAACTAATGTGCCCAGCCTTGGACAGAACGCGGTGTCAACTAACCCCATCATTTGATGCTCTTGGCAGACCTGGTGAGCCCACAGGCCTGAGGCTTGGGTGGATTGATCATTTTCATTAGATGAGGGCTGGGCATTGGGAGCAAATTCCTTGGATTCGGTCAGACTTGGGCTGGAGTCATGGGAATAATGGTACTCATAGAGGGGGCTCTGTGTGTGTGTGTGTGTGTGTGTGTGTGTGTGTGTGTGTGTGTGTGTATAAGGGGGGGAGAGGGGGTGGAGATCATGAGATGCAGGTAACTCAGTTTTCAGTGGATATCCTTTCCTGATTAGGTCAAGACTGAGAGTCAGGTGATGTGAGTTTTATTTTCAGCTCCGCTGAGGACTGTATGGCTTCAGCAGAACGTACAATTTTTCTGGGTTTTATTTTTCTCAGCCTGGAAAATGGCATGAAGCCCTCCTATTAGGTAGAGGTATAATGCAAAGTTAGTGTAAAGCTGGAGTTAGCAAACTTTTTTTTGCAAAAGGCCAGAGAGTAAATATTTTAAGCTACCTGGGCCACAGTGGCCTCTGTCGAATATTCTTTGTTGTTGGATTTTTATAACCCTTTAAACTTATAGAAATCCCTCTTAGCCGGGCCATAGGCTGTGCTGTGCAGAGCTCTGGTGTGAACTCCAGACTCTCGGACGTGGAAGGGGTCTTAGCTAGCACCCTTAACCTGATGGCAAGAAAATGGAGGGAGTGACCTTTCTGTTTCTTCTGTTGCTGTCAAAAGGATGGGTGCTGAACAATTGCAAAGGATATTTTATTGTTCGTATTAGTCAAAGTAATACTTGTCTTTCTTTCAAAGTTCCACTGCAGTTAGTGGACAATAACAGAAAATTGTGACAACGAAAGAAAAATAGCTTTGGAAATTTTAAGAGTGAGAAATCAGATTTCTACTGATTTAATTCCTCTGGAAAGTGTTTCTGAAGAAAAATTGCCTGCTCAGAAACACAAGAGATATAAAAACATCACTGCTGTGTGTGTGCGTGTGCATGTGTGTGCGTGCGTGCGTGCGTGCGTGCGTGTGTGTGTGTGTGTGTTCTCCTTTCCCTCCCAGTCCCGGATTTCAAGTTAGTACAGAAAAAAACTCATTCGAGGTCTTCTATGCATTTCAAAGAGATTTCGAGTTGAGGGGAGGGCTTGCCATTCAAACCTTAGATTCGTGTTGATATCTGTGTCTATATTTCTACTTTCCCCTTATTGTTTTATTTATTCGCTTAGCTTCAGCAGAAAGGGCAGAATAAATTGTCATTGGCAAAGGATTCTTTTCTCTCTCCTTTTCACTTTCCCTTCCTTCCGTGTCCCCTTCTGTTTCTCCAGAGGAGGTTCTGGCGTGGAATGTTGTCCCTCAGTTACTCTCTTTGTTTGGTCGTATCAACAGCATGTTTCTGGGCATTGGCTACTTTTATCATGATGCTTTTGGTGCGTTTACTTCAAAGAAATGCTTTTCTAGGCTCCTAGTTAGGTGCACAGCCGAAGCCAAACATCTTTCTCTTAAGTGGCTTGATATCAACCCAGGCAATACTGAAGTAGTAAAAATGAATACACAAGAGGTGACTACGTGCCCTGTCTTATGGTGACACAAAATCAGCAAACCTCTGGCTGCCGCGATGACCCCTGGATAGTATGTATACTATGCAGAGAAGGATTATCACATATGAATTAGCCAACCTGGTAAAATAGAAAGTATTCTGACCCGAAAATCAGGGGACCTGTGTTATTTGTGACCTTGGGCAAGTCATTTCAGCTCTCTGGACCTTTTTTTCTGTCAATAATGGCAGGGACTGGATAGATTTGGAATTCTTATGGTCTGTGAATTTTGTGAGCTAACATAACTATATGCCAATCATTGTTTCTTTTCTTAAACAATTGTTGAAAAAGTGGTGGGATAATTAGGTGATTAGTGTTCTTGGATGAAAGAAAAAGTTTCAAGCTTACTAGCTTAGTATAATTATCTCTATAACTGTATACATATGGCTCTTATTTTTTGGATATTTACTGTATGCGAGGCATTCTGCTAAGCATTTTACTTGGACTATCTCATTTAATACTCACTCTTCCTCCATAAGGTAGATATACTAATAACTTTGTGTTAAGAAGTAACGGAAGCTCAAAGATATTAAGTAATTTAAACTCAAATGTATTTTATTCCAAATCCCACACTATTAACACTTTTATGCTGCTTTTTTCATGCATGAACTTCTACCTCATTCTAAAAACAAAATCTGTCCGGTCACATGTGATTTGGGAATGACATATTTGATTAAAATCTCATATCTCTTTCCTTCCCCCTTTTCTTTCTTAGGCCACCTCGAGATTTAGACTCCAAAGCGTGCATTTCTATTGGAAATCAGGTGAGAAAAGTGATGTCTGGCAGTTAATATCTTGACCGTTTTGTATGTGTACTTTCTGACCGCCCATTGAAAAAATTTATTTCCTGTAATATGCTGTCCTGGGATGGATCGAAAAGTTAAAATTTAAACAGAAGTGATATGTGGAGCTCTTGATATTTTTGAAAGTCACGTTGAAATCAGGCCGTTGTGTTCCTAGTGGAAGGTATTCGAGGAGAGTAATGATTCTTTTTGGGGTGGGGGTATTTCTCAAAGTCGAGGCATAGATCTGGTCACCATCAGTCAGAACATGGATTCCCTGTGTGTTTAAGGAGGCGTGTCAGAAGGAGCACAGTGTAGATAGCTTCTACCGAGCCATTTGGAAGCTGAGCCGGAGTTGGATCTCTGTATTGCCTGTGACAAACAAGTGACATGCTGTGGGAGTCCCTGCATCTCCCCACACATTTTGCTTTCAGCGACTTTTTGGAAGAGCATTTAGACCACTAGCTTCTGGACCAGAAATAATCCTTAGAATGCTGGGAGAAACCAGAGGGAGAGGACCACGTAGTCTATGTCGAGTTTCCTTTCTTCTTTTCTAGTGCATTATTTTTCTCTCCTGCAGAACTTTGAGGTGAAGGCGGATGACCTGGAACCTATAATGGAACTGGGACGAGGTGCGTACGGGGTGGTGGAGAAGATGCGACACGTGCCCAGCGGGCAGATCATGGCGGTGAAGGTAGAGTTGATGTTCCCCAAACGTTTTCTATCTGTGGTGTATACGTTTGTCCATCTCAGCTGCAAATCATCTCTTTTCATAGATGCAAAACGATCTTCAGTGGGGTGAAACAGAAAAGATTATTTGTAGGGAAAATTATTTCCCTCCAAATGTACGGAAAATACTTCCTTAACGTCATTTAATACCAGGTCCAAATTAAAATGACCTTGATTGTCTAGAAGTTTTTTTTTTTTTTCCTGTTAATTGTTCAAATTCGGATCCAAACAAAAGCTCACGTATGTTGCATTTGTTGTTATGGCTCAAAAGTCTCCTTTATTCTGTGTGCTATTTCTTTTAAAAAATTGTCCCTGAAAATCAGGAAACTAGAATTTAGGGGGAAAAACATTGTCTCCATTTGTGGAAAAAAAGAGGGAAAGATACATTGTGAGTGAATTTGCATGGTTTCTACACTATAAAAAGAAATATATAATCATCACCTATTTCTTGAATAGATGCTGGAAGGACCTCAGAGAGTTGCCATCTCTACATGAATTAATAAAATCAGGCCATTGTTAGAAACATGGATGGCCGGATGACTTGGGTCCCGTCGTTTTAGGGGAATGGACATCTCTTTCCCCTAGCCTGTAGATTTTTCAGTGTGTTCTTCTGCAGACTCTTTGTTAAGTTGGCAGAAAATGTGAAAGCCTGGCGATGTACCATTCCTGCGATTTAATGAAATAATCGTGTTTCTATAAGGCTACATTTGCTGGTGTGAGAGGTTTCTCTTCTCTCAGAAGCACTGGGATAGGAATGCAGGATTTCTCCATTTCTGCTTGATTCCTTCTGTTTCCCACAGCTGTATCAGTTCTCTTACAGTTGCTGTTTAATCCAAATATTCTTATTTGCTCCCAAAGAAGGGGCTTCTGGCTTTGTTTGTAGGACCACAGATCAGCCACAAAGTAATTAATGCTTATGTGGCCTCTTTTCACTGAACAGACATAATACAGTGAACCAGACTGTTTTTGCAACTTGAGTATACATTCTCAAACATTTGCACACTTTCCAAAGTATATTATCAGCTTGCTTCTTACAGGGGATTATTCGAGAAATCAAATGAATAACAGTCTTCCTCATTTTTCTTTTGATACAAATATCTAATTGCTTAAGGTGGATGTTTGAAAGGTTGTTGCTAGACGTTGTGCCGTGAATTTTTGTGCCGTTTTCAGGATGGGACTCTGTGAAGGGTCTCTGCCTTATCAACTGACTCATCCTCAGAGCAGTAACCATACATTTTCCCATGCATTCCCATTCAGCGGATCCGGGCCACGGTAAATAGCCAGGAGCAGAAAAGGCTACTGATGGATTTGGATATTTCCATGAGGACAGTGGACTGTCCTTTTACGGTCACCTTTTATGGCGCACTCTTCCGGGAGGTAGGTGATCTTT
Source organism: Eidolon dupreanum (assembly GCA_028627145.1). Lineage (NCBI taxonomy): Eukaryota > Metazoa > Chordata > Mammalia > Chiroptera > Pteropodidae > Eidolon > Eidolon dupreanum. The sequence goes on from CM053506.1 coordinate 101,291,493, forward strand.
CGACTCAAAGACCAAGGAGAACGATAACTTAAAAAGAAGGTTCTCGGATCGCGTGAATGCCACGCGTAGTCGTGGTACTCTTTCTTGTTTGACGTGCCTCCTATCGAGAATTTTATACTTATGCGTTGAAAACGTGATGTCCTGGTGCAAAGCTGGCTGGAAAGTTGCTATTTTCTAACGTCTTGAGCTCCATTAAAAACACCGAGGTTCCCTTTCTCCTTTCTGTTTTGGTTTGTCTCTTTTGACCAAACTGTCTGTATCAATTAATTGACCATGGATTGATTTGGATAGATTCCTTAAAATCTGAACTATTCTAGCCTTTTGGCTACTTGATAAGCTTTACGTAGCCTGTTCGTGTACCAGGTAGATTTGCATTTATCTCTTGGCTTTACCTCTGTTTTTCACTTTACCGTGACATGGAGTATGGTGCTTCACCTCACTCTTAAAAACCAACGTTTTGATTAACTATAGCCAGTGCTCGTTGTGGGCAGTCAGACATGGAGGAGGCATCTAGACTGAACTGCTCGGAGGCAGTCTCAGTAAAGGCCTGGATTTCTGGGAGTCTGTGCTTGTCTCTATCAGTCTTTAGATGCTAATTTTCCTTAGGGAGTCGGTGATCACAGGCCAGTTCTGCATTTGCTCTTTGGAGACAATCCTGCTTGTTTATAAATTCCTTTGTGATCTTGAAGAGAAATTACACATTTCCTCCAAAAACTCAAGGAAGAAGTAGTTCTTCCTGACAGGTGTTAACTGTTTCCTCTTTTTCTGTTTTCCAACAATCTCTTCTCTAACAATCTCTGAACCAATCCGTCTCCAGGGTGATGTTTGGATCTGCATGGAGCTCATGGATACGTCGCTAGATAAATTCTACAAACAAGTGATTGATAAAGGCCAAACAATTCCAGAGGACATTTTAGGGAAAATAGCAGTTTCTGTGAGTACATCATGAACCCTATAAGGAGAATGTGAGATGTCTAGGCTTCCTATGTCTTTGTGTACTGGACCAAAGCTTCCATTTGGTACATGTTGAATGCAAGAGCACCTCTGTGGATGGATAAATGAATGCTTTTCTCTCCAAGCACTGGGTAGAAGATTCTGCCACTGGCTTGGTTTGGTAAACCCTCAGTTCCAGTGCTTCTAAGCAGTGCATTTATCTGCTATGACCATATTTCTGGTGTCTGTATTCTGATATTAGTTTAAATTTTATTTGTGGATCTTTACATATTTTCTTGGTACTAACAGGCATCGGAAGAAGTGGAAGAAAATGAAGTGGAACAAAGTTGTCGTTCTCCCTTAGAAGCTATTGAGGTTCAGGAGGGTGGAGAGAAAAAATCCTGGAGGCCAAATGAAAAACAAGATATATGAGTTTATATCATAAATCTTTTTAGATACCAATTTTTGTAACTTCCTGGGTATTTCCTTGGATAGGACCACCACTATTTGGGAAAATACTTCACCTTGTGAGCTTAAACCAGGGATAATAAACCTGGATGTACTTAACATTCAGTTTCTTTCCAGTGATGGAGGACATAAATCTATGCTGTGTTTCTCTTGCAGATTGTAAAAGCCTTAGAACATTTACACAGTAAGCTGTCTGTCATTCATCGAGGTAAGCAACCATGGATGCACCCTGGCTGTTGTTTTAGTAAAGTTTGTTTCTTTCACTTGAGTTCCGCTGTCTCCCCTCCCCCCATGCCCATGGATGGAAGTAGAATTGAGTTAGACAAGAGAACTGAGGGGTTTTCCTTTGGGATTGGATAGCAAATCATGTAAGTAGCTGTTCTTTATCTTGTTGGAGGACATTAGACGACATGGGCTTTCTATCGCCCCTAAATTAAGTGTAAAAATACCTGTTTCCAAGTGGAGCTATAGGATTGCCCCATCGAGAATTTTAGAGAATAGGATAAAAATTCATCCAGTATTGGTCATCCCCTGGGAGTTTGTTAGAAGAGCAGAACCATGGGTTCCAAGACCAACTGAATCTGCATTTTAACAAGATCGCTAGGGAATTCTTGGGCACATTAAAGTGTGGAAAGTTCTGGTATAAAGCACAGCGTTTTCAGACAGCAGGAGGCAGGATAAAATGAAAAAAAAATTGATAGATTTGTCTCTTCCTCCTATCCTTTCTTCCTTTTTCCCTTCCTATCGACCTTTACCTCTTCATCCACCGATGTATCCATTCTGCCATCTTCTCTCAGTCCCTGTATCCATCCCTTTATCTCTGATAATCATTTTCCAGCATTATATAGCACTGTATTTTTACAGCATTATAATAGGTGCCCTGAGAGGTATCTGAGAAGAAAACATATTCATGTTAAATTTCTACATAGGAATTATTGGTAGAGAAATAAGCAAATATACAGCAAGCACATGGAAACATATTAGAATCATATTAGAAAGTACCAAATATAGAAGTGGTATAGGTAGAATTAAGACAAGGACATGCTTGGCCCCAGTGACAGTCGTCAAAAGAGGCTTCTTGGAAGAGAGGTGCTTAACCAGGTTTTTGGAAAAATTAATGGAAAGTATTGATAGGAATAGGGCACTGTGATTTGGTAATTTTCACACTCTTTGAGCCTGAAAATAATGTAAAATGCCTCAAAGAGTGTGCCGGTTACTATTGTTATTAAAAATTGGAATAATAGGAAAAAGGAAGAGGAGGGGAAGAAAGTGGGATGGAATCCAGATAGGAAGAAGGCTATAGATACCAGCAAACGTGAAACTGATTTTTAAAGGTCTATTTCAAAATTATGAAATATTTCATTCATATTAGAGAATGTACATAAAAGTAAAACATAATAAAATGAACTGGGTATATCTGCCATTCCATTTAAGGGAACAGTTATAAAAGATAATGTAAAAAGTTTTTAGAATAATATTTTTCTTCTGATTACATATTCTTTGTGAAAAGTGTCACAGGGAAAAAATTAGCTATAATTTTTAATTTTACCATCCAGAGATAATAGCGATTCATCTACTTGGGAGTAGGTGTGCTATTTTTTTCCAGGCCCAAGGGTTCATTTAAGAGCTATTCAGTAATACGTATATATTCTGTGACCTGTGTCCTGGTCTGGAATATCTGGATTTATGATGAGTTATACATTGTGTGACATCTTGACACACCTCTTGCAGAGGATTCAATCAAAATTGGTTGCTTTGATTGTATTTGGTGTATGGTTATGTCACGGTACGCCTTTTTATTCCGTGATCTCTATCTAGAATTTCTTCATCTTGCATCATTCAGACTGTGCCCATGGAACTTGGCATTCGATCCAGTAATAATTTTTTAAGTTACTGGATGATGGGGGCAGTGAAGATGATAAAATAGAGGAAACAGTTCTTTCTACTGATGGATTCGCAGTCCTACAAGAAGGACAAACCATAAAATAGAAAATCAAGTGGAAAGCAATATGTATGTGACTGAGTCAGGGTTGGCATTTATTTCTATGTTGGGCGTGGGGAGAGGAAGGTGAAGGAGAAATGGAGGTTTCAGGCCCTCTGCTGGTAGAGAAATGAATCTCCGAAGCAGACGCGTATGACGGGCTCCTGTTTGTTTTGTTTGTTTCAGATGTCAAGCCTTCCAACGTGCTGATCAATACTCTGGGCCAAGTGAAGATGTGCGATTTTGGAATCAGTGGCTACCTTGTAGACTCCGTCGCTAAAACGATTGATGCGGGATGCAAACCGTACATGGCCGTGAGTACAGCAGCCGGGGGTGGCGTCGGAGTCTGTAGACCATGCCAGGAAATACGCACTGGATGGCTACAGAGGGAAATTGAAATGCAAGAAATAGTCCACAGTCTCCTTTTTTCTTAAATGTTTCCTGCCTGAAATCCTTAGTCACTTGCTTCGTATATATTATTTTTTTTCAAAAATCAAGTAAAAAGATATATTATTTGGAAAAAAGCGTGTGAATCATACATACGGCCCACACAGTTGCGAGGGATTGTTACTTTGTTGAGGATAGACCAGTAAGTAAAATTTAAATGACCCAAATAAGCCAGTTAGGTTAGTCCTGAGAGAAACTCATAGCTGTAAAGATTCGTTGTCATTAGCAGAGACCTTGGGACCCTCTTTCTCTTAAAGGATTTCTACCATATTCTGTTTTAAAATGGACCTGTACTTGGCATTGAAAAGCTTTCTGTCCCTGTTTAGCTAAATTTGTTTCTATCTTTTAACACCAGATAGTACTGCCCAGTGACTCTCATTAATTCTTTTTCCTGAGTTCTGGACTGTTGGTGTTTTTAAGAAGGAATATTCTATGCTGGCAAATTAACTTTATATCATATATGCTGTTTCTCCCACAGACAAAATTGAAATTAGTTATGAATTGCGAGACCTTTTAGATCCATTACTCTCTCCAAGAAAAGACTACTGCAGAATAAGGAAACCCTGTGTAGCCACCCACCCCAGAGAATTTATCAAGCGCCGAATGTCACTTGATTGTCCGTTTCTGTCTTCTTTCCAGCCTGAGAGAATAAACCCGGAGCTCAACCAGAAGGGCTACAGCGTGAAGTCCGACATTTGGAGTCTGGGCATAACAATGGTACTGTCTGCCGACCGCCATGGACCGGGAGATTCTGGGCTTGAAGCTGGGGAGTGGCGGGGAGTTGAGGCCCAGAGGCAGATGCCCCCATAGCCAGTCTCGGGCAGCCCTTCCTGTCTGAGGTAGCAGGAAACCGTGTGCCCAGTGTTGGTGGGATGGCATAGGAGAAATACTGCATGGGGATCAGGCAGACCTAGTTTCTCTCTCTTCCATCTCTAACTGGTTGTATGCCCCTGAGTAAACGATGGAGTTGCAGGGACTGTTATTGTCCTCATCCGTAAAATGAGAAAGTCTGAGCGTAGTTCCTGATGGTGTCCTTAAAATTAAGTTATTCTAATCCAGGCACAAAACAGCATAAACTCCTCCCAGAGTGCCTGTGTGGACCCTGAGGAAGCTGTGTGATCCAGGGCGCAGGCTGTGCTTCCCAGGATGTGGTTACGATGGAAGTCTGGGCCGTTGAGGTCAAGTACAGCTAAAAGACACGTTAAACAAGATAATTTCCACAGGCACGGCCTGAAAGCTATATACTCTTCGTGCCTTACTAATAATGTTGGTGACCATCAGTCTTCAGTGTATCACCGAGGCCTGGAATTAACCACGGTGGCTCTTCTCCAGGTGGAGCAGCTGATTAAATCCCGGAGTTATTTCACATCCCCGCCCAGGCGACATGTGATCTCCTAACAGCGAAGTGGCCTTTACTCGCGTCCAAAAAAAGATCCGTCATTTGGTCCTGGGTTATTTATTTTTTTTCATTGCAGCAAAGGACCTGCAGATGGCAGCAGATGCACAGCTCTGTAAAAGTCGTAGCGGAAGAATTACTTTTCACACCGAACCTTTGAAAGTCTGGTCGCTTTACATCCAGAAGTTTAATACTGCTGGCTTGCAGTTTTATTGAGTATCACAGTGGGTTTTAGTGAGGACCCAGTAGGCTTAGTAAGGTAATATTTGAAAATCCCTCGCATTAAGAACTGGGGGGGATATCCTTCAGATTTTACTTGAACTTGACCATTGTTTTTCCTGCTGGTTCTTCTGGAGGAAGACACCGTGGACTACATAAAGTAGCCCTGCGTAAGCTGTCATCTCCTTGTGTTCCTGTCTCCTCCAGATTGAGTTGGCCATCCTTCGGTTTCCCTACGATTCGTGGGGAACTCCCTTTCAGCAGCTCAAACAAGTGGTAGAGGAGCCGTCGCCACAGCTCCCAGCAGACAAGTTCTCCGAAGAGTTTGTTGACTTTACCTCACAGTGGTAAGAGCGCCTCACCTCCCAGGTGCCAGAGATAAGGAGGACGAGGCGGACGCATGAATTTCCGTTATCGATTTTCATCCGTCACGCGTACATTCATTCCGAAGGCATTTATGGAGTGTGCCCTCGATGCTGGAGCAACAAAGAGGCCACTGCCAAGTCCCAGCCCTCAGTGAGCTCAGAGTCAAGTAGGGGCATCTCATCAGTGAATAATTACAGTA
>CM053506.1:101298001-101308001 GCA_028627145.1 Eidolon dupreanum
TCTGGTACTAAGAATATCGGTTGTGTGAAATAAGGAGTCATTTTTTTATTGGTTATGGGAATTGTGAAGTCGAAGGGGAGCACTGGTTTTGAATTTCATAAGCATTCTCACTTATCCTCAGTCAGATTTTTAAAGAGCACTATTTCTCCCTTTTTAGGTGGCAGGTCAATAGTTCTTTTTCCTATTATAAACCATCGATGTATTTTCTTTGATACCCCCATGGTATGACCATTATTTTGAAGCAAACTGAGTTGGAAACATCATCAAATATTTCAAAAAATGGTGCTGACTTTTTTTTTTTTTTTTTAAAGGTTTTATGAATGAATGGCTTAGATCTTTAGGGGAGCAATTTTGTTTTTCCTATGTATTAGCACACGGATGCATACCAGCCCCTAGTAGCAGTCTAGGTTTTTCATTTGTTTTATTACTGATAGTTTTAAAGTCTGATCTGGAGCTGGATGGAAGGAATGACAAATGACTTTAACCTAAGAGGCACCTCTTCTACTTTGTGATAAAGATTAGGATGTAGCCTCTGAGTGTAACTCTCTTTTATAGCTGTTCCTCTGTTTTCCTCTGTATAAAGCTGTGTTTTTGAGACACAGCTTATGAAAGGTCATCTTTTGAGTAACCTCCCTGTGTATCTTGTATTTTTATGACGTAGGCTGTGATCCTTTAAGACATCTAAAAAACCTCCAACTCTTTGTCTTAAGTGGGGAAGGGCACTACAGATTGGGAAAGTGAAAGATTTAATCTCAAATTTTGAGATGGCTACATCTATGTTTTTATTTTCTACATCTGTCTTTGGGGTAAATGTAAAACTGGAAAAAAAAAAGAAGTGCATTACTCACAGCCCAGGTAATCCATCAGGGTATTTGTGACCTTTCATGGGATGTGTCCCCTCTAAGCATTCGATGACATCACAGTGGTGCTGCGTACTGTACACCTTCACCCAGGGCATCGACTTGGTAGCCACTACCCTCTGATCGCTGTGTGTCAGTTGACAGTGCATCGTGGTTTGTGGGTGGAACAGAAACACAGACTATTCCTGTCACACCCAAAGTTAGACAGAGAGCCCAGAGGTCCAGCTGATCTATTTCTTTTGCAATGAGCATCAGAGAAACATTATCTTGAGGGGAGGCATGGAGAAAAGAAAAGGTTAAAGTTCCTTATGAACTTGAAGAAAAACACAATGATTTCTTACAAACCCTTCCCGTGTGAACTTATTTTGAAATAGGACTGTGACTGATATTTTCTTCTTTTTTTCCCCATACATGGATTATTATTTTTTTTTTTAAATCAGAGGGGTTTTAAAGAGCTCCTGGGGTGAAGTACTGCCAAACACAGAAGCCTCGCTTTGGGTTTCATAATAGAGAAGTCAGTCAAAATGCTGTATATTCTAATCCTGCAGAAGGCTCAATGAATTAATTTCTCAAGACAACGGCTTACAATTGTCACCACAACCCCTTCCGATAGGTTCACAGGCTTGGGGACTCGAAGGAAGTCACTAGAAACCAACTACCGAGTGCCAGAGCAGCTTGACTTCCTTTTTGCTTTCCCTTCAGACAGATTTAAGAGGCTCGGTGCTCCGCTGACCAGCCCTATGGCATGTCGGAGTGTGTTGGAGATCCACCTAGACACTGATACTGTATGACTCAGAGGAACTAGTATAAAACAGAGACAATCAAATATAGTTCCCAACTTGTTCAGGAAGGACAGTAAAAAAGAGGCTCTGGGTATTTATTTAACTTGTGACAAATATAAGGCTTGAGAGGCACAGTGTGTTTTTATTTTGTGGATGCAGCACATAGCCCTTCTTGGAAACGATCAGGGAGAATTCAAATAGACAGAAATCCTCTGGTCAGCACAAACTTCAAGCTAGCAATTCTCAAGACAACATGAAGCTGTTTTTTAGTGTCAGCTACGGTCAGGAGCGTGTGTTGTGGCATTTGGAAGAGGAATTAGGGCAGTTAGCTAATTGCACGCTTGAAAATGACAAGCCACTTGAAAATTCAAAAGTCTGACTCAAATCCAAAAAGAAATTGGTATAGCTTTGAACTCCGCAGTTGTTATTCTATACTGCATTTCAAGCACTTCCTATTAAACATGGAAAATTTGCTTTTTCCCCTAACCTTATCCTGAGCATTTTGCTATTCTTAGCCCGCCTTCTGAAGTGTTCTCAATTTAAAAGATGGAGCAAATAGATTCTATTTGTTATGTTAATTCGGTAAAGAGCCTTGGTTTGCTGTGTATTTTCCATCAACACTCTGCAGTGGTGCTTGTGGTCAAGTTTGAGCTTTCTAACCAGGGGCCATAAGTCAAGAAATAGCCTACTGGTCAGCAATCTCTGAGATTTCAGAGATCCTTAACGCTGTCTGATGGATCTATTTAGGGTACTTTCCTCACATTTTCTTTATACAGATGAAAGAAAAAATATGGGACAAATTTTCTTAAACTCTCCCAGAAGTGAAAAGATAAGACAACCTTGACTCGAAATTCTCTCTCCTTAAAAAAAAAAAAGAAAGAAAGTTTTCAGTTCTTACACCTGAGGAAAACAGAGATTATTATTTCATTATCTTCTAATTAGAAGGTCAAAATCAGCATCATGACAAAGCTCTCTGGTTGGTAAAATAGACCGTTGTTTTTCCATTTGAGAAAGAAACTTTTCTTCCTATCATTCGGTGGATCCTTGTCCTCAAGGAGAATATTTCAGAGTCAACGCAGAGTTAGGGTCTGATGACTGACTTGTGTCTAAATAGACGCCTGAAACCAAACACGTCAATACTGAGCGTGGATTTAATGTTGCATTTGTGCTTTTCATCACTGACTTTAGCAAGTTAAATTGTTCAGATTACAGAGGAGACATTCTGGTCTTTTATTTGCTTCTAGCAATAGCTGGAAATTCAGGGTTTTTGCACGTCAGCCTGTTGTTTTTTTGTTTTGTTTTTGTTTTGTTTTGTTTTTGTTTATTTTATTTTTTTTTTACTGGGATCTGTGTGCAAATCGCAACAGTCCTGGGATCACATTTCTTCTACCGTGTTTCTTTCTCTGTGAAGTAGCCCTTGAACTTGGAAGAACTCTTGCTGCCCGGGGTGGGGGAGAGAAGGCAGTGGTGGTGAGAATGTGCCCAAATGACAGAACAGTCAGCTGGAGAGGCTTCTAAGTGAATTTCGTTTCAGAGAAGGGGGTAGAAGGTAGCAACGGGGAGGAACACTCTACTAGTGCACACGGCCCCGGTGTCTCAAGGTTGGCACCAGTGACGTTTTTGACTAAATCGTTCTGGGTTGTGGGAACTGTCCTGTGCGTTGTAGGATGTTCAGCAGCATCCTTGGTCTCTACCTGCAGTTGCCAGTACCACAACCCCCACCGCAGTTCTGTGAGGCAAAAATGCTCCCCGACATTGCCAAGTGGCCCCTGGAGGGGAATATCACCCGCACTTGGGAATCACCAGTAGAGCCCTATAGAATCTCAGGGTACAGGGACATGCAGGGTCATAACAAGGAGTGTCACTCATTCATGTCACTCAGGCACACTTTCCCATAGCAATTCGACTTGAACAGCTGATGATTCCTCTCGCTAATTCACTCTTAATTTTATCCTCAGTTGAGAAGGAACTTTCTCTCATAGGCTGTCTAGTCACACTGAGGTCACTAGATCCTAGATCTGCCCTCAGTTCCAGGTTGAAACTTCTCTCCTCACATCTACCTGTCCCCTGTCTCAGGTTCCCTGGCTTCTACCCACAGAATTGCCTGGAATAAACTGGTAGGCTGCTGTAAGTTGTTTTGGTTCAAAAGCTTCCTCCTTTTTTTTTTCCATTTTGTTTTGTTTTAAACCACAGTTTTTTCAAAGTGTCTCAATTACTTCACTCTCTTACGGTTCTCCACCATGCCCCCACCCACCTCATTACTGTTAGGCTATGTGGTTAAACAGAGCTCATGTCACACATACTAGGTCTCATTTGTTCAAAATGACCCATTAAGACAAACTCCAGCAGTGTAGTAATCGGTCACATTTTGCTTTCTTCAGTGCCCAGCAAAGTTCCTCTCCGTTCATGTATTAATTTGTGACCCAGTGGGTGGGGGAGTCTGTAGGTTGCCTTGCAAATCATAGTTTTCGAAATCATCCTTTTGTTCATTCTGTAACCTGGGATTCCAGCTCCAAATAAACTGCTTCTTCTTTTTTTTTTCCCCCATTTGAAGGCTGGGGGAGGATACGGGGGTGGGTTGAGGGATTGATCTCTTCACATTGCGGTTTTATCACTGTTTCCAATATCAGATATTAAAATGTGTGTGTATATAGACAGCTGAATGGGTGGGAGCCATCTGACAGTGTAGTGCATGACCACAAAGTATTTCTAAGAAGAATTACCAAGTCACTGGCTGAGTGTGCTTTCTCTTTCAGAGAAAGCTAAGAGATCGCAAACCAGTAGTGTTACCTTGGGCATTTTATGGGTGTATTGCTTCTATCTCAGGCAGGTTTGGTTAGAAATATATAAGAGCAAATTATATGTTCAAGGGAGCCAGAAGCAAGGAGAACCACACATTGAAGATAGTGAAGAGATAACAAATGTAATACAAGAAACACCTGCCAATTTCTTTGCTAGTGGGTGTGGAATGAAAATTGTTTTGAAGGAAAGTAGATGTGTATTTTGAAATATAATGGCTGTAGACCAGAAAAACTAGATTATATGTCATTGGTAACCGATCAAAAGGAAAGTAAACACACACACACACACACACACACACACACACACACACACACACAACCTATTCTTCCCCATAAGTCACACCCAGAGTAACTCAAAACATAATTTATAAGTGTAACAGAAAAGGAAAGTCAACATAGATCTATGTTTTCAATACTTTTTTTTAAAGCTGGCTATGTTTAATTTTCTACAAGTTCTGAAATCCTAGTCTAGTGAAAATAAAGGTGGTTTCTAGACTTTAATGTAATTAATTTTTTTTTCTTTAAGCTTGAAGAAGAATTCCAAAGAACGGCCAACGTATCCAGAGCTTATGGTAAGTATTGTTAGCCATGTAAACATGTCCAAATTTACAGCTAGTAAAGATAAAGTGACTAATACCTAAATTCTAATCAAACAGCTTTATTGGAAGAGCTGACTCATTGGGATATTGGTAACTGGAATTGAACTCAAGAAAAAAAGGAGTCAAGTCCTTCATTGGTCCTAAATCCTTCTTTAGTATAACCTGGGGCATGTCCTCAGTCTTAGCAGTTTATTTCCATGCTGTTAAACATTATTATATAGACCAAATTATGTCTATAATATTTATATTTTCAAAGTCCAAAGATATAGAATCACATATTGCTAATATAAAATGAAGAAAAGCATAATTTAACAGATTTCAATAATGAAACTTAAATACTATGTGACTGATCAGTTTTTGATAGACTATTAGGATAAATTGGATGAACTTCTTTTTGATGAGTGTTCAGAGAGGAAAGAATCACTTTTATTTTTTCCTTCTGGTTTTCACTTTAGTGGATGAAAGTAAGATAATACCTTAATAATTTGAATTATGTGACTTCAGCATTCACAATTTATCATTAGTATGGCCTATGAAGAAAAAAGTGAAAATAAGACTTGAGTTTTTATTTTAAAATAGTTTCTCTTAAATTGTGGTGCTTGCAATTCTAAGCTAAATACAAATGATTCTTTAATGTAGATGGTAGAGCCCTAAACTTTGCCATCCTTATCTAAGTATATGTTGAATGTGGGAGAAACAACACTTTTATTTTTAAAATATTATAAAATTCAGACTATTTACTAGTGTCTGTTAACTCCTCCCTGGATTTATGACAATTATCAAGATTTTAATTTTAGCAAGGGATGGAAAGTTCTGTTCATGCACAATTTCAGAAGAGAAAAGAGAAAACATTGACACCATTTCTTACTGGAGCACAGTTGCTCAACAGGCATTAAATACTTGTGCCTGTCTCATTCTACCCAGAAGCAGGGCTCAGCTTCAGGACCAGCTCAGGGTGGTTAATAAAAGTACATGATTCTGATATCTTTTAACAGATGTCATAAAGTGGCTCCTACTTGGAAAAAGTATAGTTTGTTGGCCATTTGTATATCTATTTTTGGAAAAATGTCTTGTTCAAGTCCTTTGCCCATTTTTAAATCAAGATTATTTATTTTTATTTATTATTTATTTATTTATTTATTGCTATCAAGTTGTATGAGTTCTTTATATATTTTTGATGTTAACCATTTATCAGATATGTGGTTTACAAATATTTTCTCCCATTCTGTAGGTCTCAATTTTATTTTTTAAATTATTTCTTTTGCTGTGCAGAAGCATTTTAGTTTGATGTAATCCCACTTGTTGATTTTTGCCAAACAAGTACATGAAAAGGTTCTCACTATCGTTAATCATCAGCAAATACAAATCAAAACCACCATGAGATACTGCCTCACACCTGTTAGAATAGCTGTTATCAAAAAGACAAGAGACCACAAGGACTGGTGGGAATGTGGAGAACAGGGAACCCTTGTGGACTGTTGGTGGGAATGTAAATTGGTGCAGTTGGTGTGGAAAACAGTATGGGAATCCCTCAAAAAAATTAAAATTAGAACTACCTTATGATCTGGCAATGCTACTTCTGGATATATATTTAAGGAAATGATATTGCTATCTCAAAGAGGTATCTGCACCCCCATGTTCATTGCAGCAGTATTTACAATAGCCAAGACATAGAAACAATCTAAGTGTCTGTCAATGGATAAAGAAATTGTCATATACACATACATGCATATACACACATACGCACACACAAGAGAATATTACTCAACCATAAAAAGAAGAAAATCCTGCCATTTGCAATAATATGGATGAAGCTCAAAGACATTGTGCTAAATGAAATAAGCCAGACACACAAAGATAAATCTCATATATAGAATCTAGAAAGATTGAACTCCTGGAAACAGTAGATTGGTGGTTTCCAGGGATGAGGGATTGGGGGAAATAGGGTACAAACAGCTATCAAAGGGTACAAACTTGCAGTTTTAAGATGAAGAAGTTCTGTGAATGTGATGGACAGCCTGGTGGCCATAGTTACCAATACTATCTTGTGTCCTTGAAAGATGACAGGAGAGTAGATCTTAAATGATCTCACCGAAAACAAACAATGATGCGAGGTGATGGATATGATAATTACTTTGTATCTATAAGCGTATCAGATCATCACGTTGTATACCTTGAACTTACACGATGTTATTTGTCACTTAAGTTTCAATAAAGCTGGGGGAAAAAAAGAGGAAACTATAGTTTGGAGATACCAAGCCAGGAAGAGTTATAGAAAGTTAGTCCGACGAAAGGCAATAGTCGCAGCCCTTCACATGGATTGTCAGTTCTGTTGATTAAGCTCTGACTTATGGCTGGACCATTCTCCAGTGGAGCCCCCTTTTTTGGTATGCTTATGCAGCCCCAGAGCATTTTAAAGTTAATTTTACCGAATGTACAATGGACCTAAGAGTGATTCCTGAGGGATTCTATGGCGCCTGCACTCCTATTTTAAAGTTGCCTTGTCTGTCACTGTTGCCAGATAAAAGAACATTTTCTATTTATTTCTGACTCTTTAAGACGCAGAACATTTTTTTTCCTTCCAAGGGACCTCTTATCAGAGGTTTCAGTGGAACACGCTCAAAAGAAAATGCTGTTTTAGCTTCAGAGGCGTCGGCGGCTGATGTTGAATCCCGCGTTTCCAGCATATCCTTTCCAGGTCTTTTGTGGCCTACACATGAATGTCGTGAGGTTGTGAGGACACCCCCCCCCCCTTCCTTTTATGGCATTAGTCTTTGTGGTACTGGAAGTGGACTTGTCTTTTAAGGCTGTCACTGCTCCCTGTTTTCCTGTGGAATTGAGGTTTTTAAGTGGAAAATATGAGCCCAAAGCCTTTGACTTTAGCCCTGGGAAAACACATGCTCAGAGGCTATTGTTTAGGTTGTAGGAGTTGACGAAGAGGCAGCAAGGAAAACAAAACGCTTTTTTCCAGGTGAAGGACGGTATAATTAAGGCCTAAACCCAGACATGCACCTCTTATAGAAATCTCACATGTTTCCCTTTCTAACTTGGATCGAGGGATGTACTTGCTTCATATCATCTCAAACTCCGATTGAGGGCCATGACTCAATAGGATTTGTTCTTGTGGAGTGCGGACCAGCCAGCTTTTTCTGTAAAGCGTTAGATAGTAAATATTGTAGGCTTTGTGGGCTGTTGTAACTACTCACTTCTGTAGTGTGAATGTGAGAGCAGCCATGTTCAATATGTAAACAAGTGGGTGAGGCTGTGTTTCAATGAAACTTTACTTCAAAGAATAGGCAGTGAGCTAGATTTGGCCCCTGGACCATCAACTGTTAAAATGATAACCAGGCGATGCGAGGGATTGCCCAGTGATGCAATTATGTCCTCCAAATATCCCAGGAAGTTCCATATTGAATTTCAGTGTCAAGCAAAGATGAGTGCACCCATAGGAAACCTCCGTCTTGAGAGATGAGGTGTTGTGCGTGGGGTATGGAGACCGCTGGTGATTGTTGCTTACCTCGATGCTCCTGGCAGCATTCAAGGATCTCTGTGTTTTCCCCCAGCACAACCAGGGATAAAGTCCTTCCTTCCTGTCCCAGGCTCCTTTTTTGGAGAAACCCAGCCTGGGGATGAGTTCATGTGCCACGTTTGCTCATCTCCTGGTTGCTGTCCTTGCTATTCTGAGTCCACTGCTTGTAGAAGGGACTGGGTTTCCCCCCAGCCTCGTACATCCTCAAAACCCACACAAGAAGGCGAGTCACACTTTCCGTTTTGACACGCCTGTCCGCTTTCCCTTCCCTCTGCCCTTTGGCTCTCCCAGCATTTTCCCAGCCTGAGAGTAAACTAGGAGATGTCTGAGGAGATATATATATATATATATATATATATATATATATATATATATATATATATATATATTTTAAACTTCAGCTTAGGTTATTGAATTCATTCACAGACTCAGACTGCATCAGCAGAAGTAGAGGCAAGATGGGGCTGGCAAGCGTGGGAAGCAGTGAGATAGTCTGAGGTTTGGCGAGTTCTGTTTTGATGGTAAAAGGCCTCTAAGCACATTAAAAGATCACCAAGTGTCAAGAAGATGTGGTAAAGCTAATACACATGATGGTAAAGCCCTTGGTAAGTGTGCTGTGTCAGTGGTTAGTAATCAAAAGTCATGCTATGTTTATTTATCCAAGGAGCTCGGAAGGCGACTGACCCAGCACCTAGAGCTTTACTTAATATAGTGGGTGTGAGGCTTGGAGCCAGCACATAACGTTTATTTTCAAATAGGCAAAAGCAGAAAACCCCTTTTCCATTTTCTGAGTCCTGATCCTTAATGGTGACCACCTACCTTCTTTGGGGTTTTATTTCTTTGTTCTTTTCCCATTTGCATTGTTTCCTAAAAGTTTCATGGGTGTGCATTTGGTTCCCCACAGAGCTGACTCATCCAGCCCTCTGCTGTCAAGTTTAAAACAAATATAATTAGAAAACCTACGACTAGGCAACCTAAAGGTTGTAAATGAAAATCTCCAAAGTCAGGGGAAACAGAGTGAGTCATCTACATACTCGCCTGCATGCAAAAACGCTCATATTTAGCTACTCATCTAGTCACTGAAAATAATACCAACAGACCATCAGGGAGGTGGCCATGCTGGGTGGCTGGGGGGTGGGTACATGGCACCAGGTTCTACCTGAACGAATCGTCCTGTCTGGTTTGGTTGGTTGGTTCTGTTTCTGCAGTGAGAACTGTGGGTCATGAGTTGACATAGCTCCTTCTGATTGGAGGCGTAAGGTTCCAGCGTGGCAGCCGGACACTTACAGAATTCAGCTATTTTGGGGAGGATGATTCTGGTGCAGAGAAAATGGCTTCGTTGCCTTCAGAATTCTTTTGACATCTGTGGCCTCTCGTATCGTACCATGTCCATTCCCTTTCCCTTCCCCATTAAAGTGCTAGTTTTGAT